>JAEMWC010000895.1:60000-110000 GCA_016490735.1 Pachyseris speciosa
AATCACGCGTGTTTTGGATCAGATATCCAAACCAAGCGTGGTATTCATCTGGGGTTTCATTGGGCATCAAGATTCACCCATAAAAACAAAGAAAATTAAACACAAGAGCAGTACTTACTGTTAGCTATACAGTGCTAGTTAATATTTTTCTCATTCACAAAAAGTTTTACATCATTATTTGAAAACTTCGCGAACCAGCAGTTAAGAGATACGGCATCCATTTACGACATTTCACAATTTCCAGGATTCACTTTCAGTACAAGTCATAATCTTTGTAAAGACTGCCAGGATATGATCTAAAATCGGTACTTTCACCTCTCTTTCCAATTGCCATTGTCTAAACATATTCAAAGCCCATTTGTTGTATTTTGTGGAAGCTGGAACGGCGGACGAAAACGACTCGCTCCTTCCCTGATCTCCGCCATTACTATGTGTCAGCTACAATGAATGACTGCTGACGCGAAACAAACAACTCACAGTTGTGCATGAAAATGGAAAAGAATGTATACGCTGTTACTCTTTAAAACAGCTACAGAATACAGAGGGGGGCGCTGGAGTTTTCGGTTTTGGCCATTTTTTAGGTCGGTTTTTCGGTTTTTGCACCGAAAAACTTCGGTTTCTCGGTTTTCGTGTCTGTTGCGGTTTGCGGTTTTTGCTTTTTATTAGCATTCGGTTTTTGGGTTTCGGCCAAAATACAGCGGTTTTTCGGATCTGGTATCTGACGTGATTCAGTTCGGTTTTTCCGGCTATTTGGTTTTAGTTTCTTTTCGGACGACACCAGTACCGTTTACGAATCGAATCTCTGAATTCACGTCTAAGCTCCCCAAATTATCGATTTTTGATGGAGCTTTTAATAGGATAGCTTTTTGGCCATTTTGCGATTGCAAAATACAGAGGGTAGGAGGTATGCCTGATTAGGCCCCACGGGTGCGAAAGTTTGTTTACTAGATACCGGCGATTAAAAAGAAAGTAAGTTATTACAAAAAAGGTAAAAGCAAAGTAACTGTAGTACTTGCGTCCTAGCACGCTTGTTGTGTAGCACGCTTGTTGTGTAGCACGCTCGTTGTGTAGTCTGAAATGAAACCCAATTTAATGAACCGTTTTCATTTTATGTCCGTTATGCGACCCCCAGCTATGTCGATACTATTAAATTGCTGAAAGACTATTTGGGATACAGCTCGAACCCAAAAGAAGGAAGACCCAATACCACTGCAAAAGTCTTGAGGGATTTGAACTTGTCTTACAATTTTTATATTCCAGCCACCAGCCGCTCCACGCTTACAATAGATCAAGTATAGCTATAAAGGAAAGCTCTCTTTGCTTGCTTAATGCACATTCTCTACGATACAAACATCAATCTGGGCGAAGTGGTAGACTCGTTTACCCAGAAGCGTTTAAGGAGGCTTGAGCTTGGCACACTACTCAATGATTAAGCCCAAAATCCATTTCCAGAAAGAAATTTTTCTTAATAATTTTCGTTTTACGTTTCTGTTTGAGTTTATTTATTTGCCATAAAAAAATAAATAATAAATACATCCAGGCATTCAATATATTACAAAAAATTAGAGATAAAGAGACATTAATTGTAAGTAAATTAATTAAAGGTATTAACGAGGAGCCGCAAGTAGGAAAATTTTTGTCCCGACGTTAATTGGCTTTATTTTCTGACACCTAATCTCGTTGAAAGGTAACTCTAAAGATAAAAGCAACCGCTTGGATGAGCAAGACACCTTTGATGGGAGAGGTTGTCACATCAGAACATCAACACTTTGATCATAAATTGTCCATGATGACTGGGATGATTCAGTTGTGACTACGAACCTTGCGTGTTGGATAAACTGTCACACCGGATTTTCACTAGCTTAGCATCGTACGGCGAATGAACCGTCCGACTACGCTGGCTAGTATTTCCCAGATTGCGTCACAAAAATAAATAAAATAAAATGAAATAAAAATAAATGAAGTTTTTGACAAACCACATCCGCATGTTATTTCAACTTTTGTCCCGACGTTAATTGGCTTTAAATTCTGACACCTAATTTCGTTGAAAGGTAAATCTGAAGTATATCCCAGATTACATCATAAAAAGAAATAAAATAAAATGAAATAAAAATGAATAAAGTTTTCGACAAACCACATCTGTTATGCATGGCGTGTGTTCCCATATCGAAATTCCTCGCGCCTTCCACGAAACCGCGCGTCTATTATTTTATTCCCGCTTCCTATTATTTTCAAACAGCTAACTTCTACTGCCCTTGCAATGATAAAATCCAAAGGTAGATGCTTGGGAAGCAAAAGACACCAATACATTGCACAGTACTGCTGCTGTATTTCAATGGTTTACTCAGTGTTGAACAAGGTTGAGTCGCGCAATAAACAAACTCATTGAGCACGTGTTTCCCTGAGAGCTGTCAATCTCTTATGAGAAAGATGAGACAGCCTGTAGCATGTAGTCACGTAAAGTCATTTTTCCAACAAAAGACATTATCTAGTTATTTGAAAACCAGAATAAAAAACAAAAATTTCAAAGAAGTAAGTTCAGGCATTATAAATCATATTTTCCAGCCATAATCGATCGTTCCCGTACCATTTTTACTGTTTTGGGACGTCTACAAGTAGTTAATATAAGTAAGTTATCAACTAATTTTAACCAAAAAGTTCAAAAGGCGCCAGTTTTATGCGGTATTTCGGAAGTGAGCACTCGAAATGCTGTTTCGGCAAGTCTCCGTACAGCGCAAAGCCTGATTCAAGGAAAAGTTGGTATGTCCTGAAAGAAGAAATTTGCGGCTCAGCATTTCGAAAATAGAGTCACGGTGAAAAGAGGCCTCGAAGCTCTTGTGCCGGATGTGCTCAACCTTATTTACAGCAATTCCGTGTCCTCGACTAGGTCCTTCTTTACTTCAAACTGGGATCGAAAATCCCTAATGCAGGATAGCAAACCATGATGAATCTAACGAAGTTAGGAAGAACAGTGGTGAGTTAAAGCAAATTGTTACCGTGTTTATTGATTATCTACTGCTTTCTTGGGGAGACAGACGTTTCATTTTCTCAAAGATCTTCGAGCACGCGAACGAAAATGTAAGCCGCCGGACATGGCCGGGACGCAAGAGGGTGGGGGTGAGGAGACAAAATTTATTTTCCTCACACTCGTTAAACTGATCTTCGCAGAAAAACAAAAAAAAGTATGTGGACAGACTAGACAGTAGCAGCCATTCAAGAGCAAATAATCCGTTGTTTAGATGGCCTTCACAAGTGGTCACCAATTAAGGTATGAGAGTGGTGGGGCTAGGCTGGAGTGCTGGCAGGAGGTACATGAAGGTCCCGTCTGGTTCAAGCTATAGGCATTGTAGTATTTTTTGAGTCTTGGTACTTTCTCGTGTTATCCCTAAATCAACCTATGCCTACTGTTTTTATTCATTTTTCTGTTAATAAATTTATGTTTAAAATCATGGTTAGTAAGTTTTACCTGACTAAATTAATAAGGAATAAATGAAATTTCATAATTCTTACATAAAGGTCACATTACTTTTGTTTATATTTTTAAATAGAAAATTGTGGTGCAAGCATTCTTCTTAACAAGAATCAGATCATCCTTGAAGAGAAAGTGCCTCCTTAGCAGATCACGTGGACCTTTGAGGAGGCAAACTACTACAGGAAGAAACTGATTCTCTATATACTTACCTAAGTTTTCAGCGACACTGACAACTAACCACAATTGTTTGTAACCTCGCATATAACTGAGAGTAACAATTATAATAACCACTCCACCATTCTAACAAACTTGTAACTTCGTGGGTAGCATATAGTTACCTGAGAGTCGCAAGTTAATAACCGCTCCACCATTCTAACAAAATTGTAACTTCGTGGGTAGCATATACCTGAGAGTTGCAAGTTAATAAGCGCTCCACCATTCTAACAAACTTGTAACTTCGTGGGTAGCATATACCTGAGAGTTGCAAGTTAATAACCGCTCCACCATTCTAACAAAATTGTAACCTTGTGGGTAGCACATACCTGAGAGTTGCAAGTTAATAACCGCTCCACCATTCTAACAAAATTGTAACTTCGTGGGTAGCATATACCTGAGAGTTGCAAGTTAATAAGCGCTCCACCATTCTAAAAAAACTTGTAACTTCGTGGGTAGCATATACCTGAGAGTTGCAAGTTAATAACCGCTCCACCATTCTAACAAAATTGTAACCTTGTGGGTAGCACATACCTGAGAGTTGCAAGTTAATAACCACTCCACCATTCTAACAAACTTGTAACTTCGTGGGTAGCACATACCTGAGAGTTGCAAGTTAATAACCACTCCACCATTCTAACAAAATTGTAACTTCGTGGGTAGCATATACCTGAGGGTTGCAAGTTAATAAGCGCTCCACTATTCTAACAAACTTGTAACTTCGTGGGTAGCATATACCTGAGAGTTGCAAGTTAATAACCGCTCCACCATTCTAACAAAATTGTAACCTTGTGGGTAGCACATACCTGAGAGTTGCAAGTTAATAACCACTCCACCATTCTAACAAACTTGTAACTTCGTGGGTAGCATATACCTGAGAGTTGCAAGTTAATAAGCGCTCCACCATTCTAACAAACTTGTAACTTCGTGGGTAGCATATACCTGATAGTTGCAAGTTAATAACCGCTCCACCATTCTAACAAAATTGTAACCTTGTGGGTAGCACATACCTGAGAGTTGCAAGTTAATAACCACTCCACCATTCTAACAAACATGTAACTTCGTGGGTAGCACATACCTGAGAGTTGCAAGTTAATAACCGTTCCACCATTCTAACAAAATTGTAACTTCGTGGGTAGCATATACCTGAGGGTTGCAAGTTAATAACCGCTCCACCATTCTAACAAAATTGTGACTTCGTGGGTAGCATATACCTGAGAGTTGCAAGTTAATAACCGCTCCACCATTCTAACAAAATTGTAACTTCGTGGGTAGCATATACCTGAGAGTTGCAAGTTAATAACCGCTCCACCATTCTAACAAAATTGTTAGTTCGTGGGTAGCATATACTTGAGTGTCAAGTTGCTTTTTGATCTTAATGTTGGATCAGTTGTCAGAGAAACTCTTAAAAGTTTATCATCTCAAGGTAGGAAATTTTTTTTCCTGGGAATGCGCAGTGGCAGATGTGAAAAGGACAAATACAGTGGATGGAAACAATTGCTTAATGATTATTTGGCTTCCTGTTATTCACTGACTCGTTATTTCCCTCGTCATTGGTCATTCAACCGGCAATCATTCACCCTGCTTCAAAAAAACTATTTCTGTCTCATGGAAACGATGTCCCGTCTTCTCTGCATGCTTGGTTAAAGATCTGAGCGTTGTAAGCCCACGCAGGCAAGTCACACATTTTCGTTTTAAACGACGCCGGCATTTCAAAACAAAAGGCAAATGTTACAGATCACATTATCCCGTTATTTAAATGCCTAACAAAATTAAGTCATCATTTACTAAAAATGCAATGAGCAGTGTCCGCGCGAGAAGCGTAAAGCGTTTGGTGCCAGAAGTTTGACCGAAAAAAAAATTTCTTCCGAACCGTGTATAAATATATTTCAGTCGTAAAAATTCGAAACTCCGCTTTTATTTACATTTTCACTCAAAAAGCGAAGTAGAAGTAGAAATTCGGTCAAACGATTCCGGTTGAATACCTCTTCGAACACCATTCATGAGACGAAAAGGACGTCAGCCAACAAACTGAAGTACCTTAAAATTTACGCATTTCTGTCAATTCTTGCTGTAATTACTTTGCGTTGCAACGCCTTTGGACACAATCACTTTTCTCATACTTAATTAAAGTCGCTTAACGACAGAGGAATGTCTCGTTGTTATTGACGTGTGGTTTGGGGATCCCACGGTTCTTTAACACCTTCGATTCCGCTCACCAGGCAAAGGTATTCCTGGAATTTACCATTACGTTCCAAATTCTTTGATGTGCCGCATCTGCCCGTGCAAAAATTTCCCCTGATG
This sequence comes from Pachyseris speciosa, assembly GCA_016490735.1. NCBI lineage: Eukaryota > Metazoa > Cnidaria > Anthozoa > Scleractinia > Pachyseridae > Pachyseris > Pachyseris speciosa. The sequence goes on from JAEMWC010000895.1 coordinate 65,990, forward strand.
CGGCTCCTCCTGTGATGATCCTGGCGAGGAGGCTCAAATTGAAACCTAGGGGCTTACGAGCTCCCTCATTAACCTAAGACTAAATATAACGAATAAATAGGCGGCGAAATCATACTGAAACATAATTAGGAAAAAAAGCAAGCAAAACAAAACAGGCCAAAAGCAGCAAAAAACAAGCATTATTTAGAAGTGGTAATTCACCTAAGAAGAAATGTTGATATTTAATGAATTGAAAAATTTAGGACCCTGAAATCTTATGCCAAAAAGTCTTTATTTGTTCTTGCAGGAAATAAGTAGAAAGTATTTGAATTTCTGGTATTATAGGAATAATAATAATAATAATAATAATAATTATTATTATTATTATTATAATAATAAATGAACTTGATTTGTTATAAAAAAACATTCCTTTGAATACATTAAGAAGTAGGCCTATTTTATAGGAATATAATTCTAAATGTTCCAACTTGAAAAAAAGTAAATTTCAGAGAATTTCAGTATTTGCAAACTGTTGAATATATACGTTTGATCTTGACTGTCTAATTTTCTATGTAAAGGCCTTCGAAACGCAGAAAATATAGCCTTAATAATTTCCCGGAGGAGCATGCCCCCGGACCCTGTTGATCTCCCTGGTGTAACAGTTACTGAAGTTCTACATCCGTGACGAAACCTCGGACACAAACATTGCAGTATTTTCCCTCGACGAAGATCAACGGAGTCCGCTAATGTATTCATAAAATGTGCAAGAAGTTCATACTTCGATATTTCAAGCACACGTGCAATTAGCAATATGCCGAACACACAGTGTATTGAATAAATTTAGAATAGAATTTGGAAATTAAAACTCTTCTCACGAATATTCCGTGTATCGTGGGAATCAGTCGCACGGCTCATACGTAATTACGTAATTACATACGTAATGAGTTTAACTGCCCTACGCGGCCTTAAGAAATGTGGCAGAAATAAATAACTTTGAACTACACAAAAACGTTTAGCACGTATGGAGTCCGTTTGCACGTTTAGATTAATTGGGTTTACGTTTCTTGATAAAAAGCATTTCAAACACTAAACAATCAAACTTGCTTCGGCTTTTCTTAAGAATCTTGAAAAGGCTTTTATTCAAAAGATCGCTGCCACCGTGCGCTTTGAGATGTTTGCCAATTGCCGAAAATTTGTGCTAGGCAATGCGTTTGAAAAGGTGTCGGGTTGTATAACCGACATAATCGGCATCGCACAGATCACACATGGAAAATTATAAACAACGCACAGCTGATTAACAAGAGACGGCTTGGCTTCCTTTGGCCTAAAGTCTTGCTCTCACTTTCTACTGACAAAATAAAACTGGCTTCACACTGTGGCCAACCTTATGATTAACAGCGCGCAAATGCCCCCGAACAGCATTGGCAGGAACTTGATCTTACGATACTTTCTAACTATGATGGTATCTCTTTCCGTTATGTATCAGTCAATTCCAAAAGCACCCATCTCCCTCCCCTCCCCCCCTCCCCCCCCAGGCATACCCCGGGTATTTGATCCGAGATTTGTCCCGCACGGTGGGGCATTTGACTTTCGGCTAAACATTGGTCGGCGGTCGCGAGCTAAAGGGTTAAGCGCGTCTTTCGCGCGCAAATATTCATTCATTCACCACGGGAGCCGCTTCGCTCCCTTCACTTCAAGATTCCGTGTAGGTTTTCCGTTGTTTACTGAATATACAGTTGATATGCCTTTATTATAAGTGTGGAGTGTCCACAAAAGAGATCGGAAAAAAAGTTTGGCGCACAATTTTTCGGATTTGGTTTGAAAAACGTAAGCCAGGGGCACCCAACGACAAGTTTCGGTAGAATATCTGTTCGGTGGAGGGTAATTCGCCTCGGGCTTTCGGCGTCGATTAAAGAGTGCACTTGTTTTTCGCTTTGTGCACTGGTTTTTCACTTTGTGAGGCCCTGACAGTGGGGCATTTGACCGTCTTAACTGGAAACACAGCGCGGCATTTGATCAAAATTTTTCAAAAAAGTAAAATGCGCGAGTGTTCGCCCCCGGGGGGTGGGGGGGGGGGGTGAGGGAATGGGCGCTTTTGGAATTGACTGATACATTACTCACGTTCGCTGAAGGACATGAATTGTCTCGAAGAGAAAAATTGGAAATGACAGATTCAATAAGGCCCCTAGCGTAATCTAGACGACTGAAAATAGAGCGTAATTTGTCACATTCTGTATTAAATCCTCTACTGTAGAAGACGACGCATAAGCGCGACGTAACATTGTCTTTAACAGAGTCCTTGTAACGTTTATCAGTATGACTCTTAAAATGCAAGAGTAAAGCAGTGTTTGCTGCCTTTCTGTAGACTTCAGTATTAAGTTTTATTCCGTTCTTTATGAGATCAACGCCGATGAAAGGCATCCTACTATTCTCAGGAAGTCAACAATTGTAATAAATTGTTACTGACTCCTAAAAACGAAACAAGTAAGCAGCCAAGAAGGCTTGAGCTTGACACGCCATTACAGGATCAGCAGCAAACGGAGTGATATATAAATAATTCTTGACCTTTTATGAACAGCCCATTTTTATGTGAAGCATACTAGCAGAAAGGTAATTACGATTTTAATTAATAAAGGTATCCGTTTTCTGTCTCTATTTGCGTGCTGTATGATTGCCGTTCCCTTGAAATAACTGCCGACACCCGGTTTCAATTGCAAAAAATCCATTTGGCAATATAAAAAGTTTGAGAAGTATTCATGTTTTAATGTTTGATTTTGTAAGGACTTCCATTATTTCCAGAGATCTGTTCAAGACTCTGAGCGCCTTGGGTCCGTTTCCTGCTCTATAGTAAACTTCTCCCTGGACAAACAGGTAGGAGCTCTGAGTGAGCTTGTAGAGATCAGTCTTTCTGCTCTCTTCTTGAACTCTACTGAGTGATTCCTTTGCCTCTTTCAAGACGTCCGCTGCTCTCTGCCATCCTTCAAGGTTTAAGACTTCCAGTGCTTCTCTGCAATGCATTTCTGCTTGAAACAAAGAGCCTACGGAGACAGAAAAGCGGTTAGAAATGAACACAGATCCCTAAAGTACCTATAGGTAAAAAGCAAATCAAAAAGGGTAAACACTTTGATGTAAATAACGAGGCAGAGATTGGGCCACTTGCTTTTTGCTTTTTCTATTGTTGTGCTGTGTCTCACCGTAATGTTGGCTTTGGATGACGGCAGTTGGTAGAATCTTTATCCGATTTTGATCAATCATGCATGTATGCACTAGCCACTGACTCAATTTAAGCTTGCATTAAGGGTCTTTCTATCAGTTTATACTGTTCAAATACACTGGCATGATCCTCGCAGTTGTGAACGCAATTTATGAAATTGCGAAAAGAAGGCGGAAAAAAACATTCAGGGCTTCAACGGGGTTTATACTGTTGCTATGGTAACTGTTGCTTTATCAAGACGTTTGCCATAACGTTTTCACCTATACAACAGCGACTATAAAAATAACAACATATAAAGTGAAGTAGTAACGACCCAAAAAAGTTAAAGTGATGGAAACCGGTGTCAGCTACCCCAATCAATTCAGCGAGCATTCTGTTAATCACATGATTTTCTGAATAATCGATAAATAATCCCATCACTTAATCAATCTGTCAATCAACCATTCAATTATATGTCCACTGGTCAGTTCGGCCATCAATCAAATGAATCATCACCGGTGACTGATTAAAACTTCAGTCAAACAAAATGAATTGTTACTGGTGATTGATTATAGCAAAACTACCTTGACACAGTTAATGAGTAAATATAGGTAAACGTTTACAAGTAATCCAGGAAATAATACATTAAAAGCTTTTTAACTGATGTATTCTTTTTGAGAATAGGATCCATCTTCGTTCGTTACTTACTCGTCATTAACTGAGGACACGAGTAGGGGTTTTCAGTTATAATACGTTTTTTAATGGCTGTCTGTTCTCTTTGAGTATGTATCGCAATTGTGTCTGCTACAACTCTAAAGAAAACACAAATCTGGAATTCAGTCTATGATAACTGCCTTATCACCTTTGTGGTTGGCTTTATCCTTACCTTCCTTTCCATCTTCTTCTATTTTTTCAGCCCAGGAATGAAAAATCTTCCTTCTTTGCTTTTCATCAAGCATAGCTTCAAAAAGATAATAAATCGTAGTGCTTTCATGATATTCCTTTGGAATCAGTAAAGAGTCAGACTTGAGGGAAATGTCCAAGGCAAGTTCAAAGTTTTTTTTATCAAAACTAAAGATGTCGAGAGCTTCCATGAAGTTCTTGTCTAACAGAGATGAAATATCTCTTAACTTAGCTACGAAATGCTTGTAAAAGTTGTCCTTTGCCCTCTGGTAAGCTTTGGCAAAAGCCTTGTTACCAATACTTTTCAGAAACTTTCGTATCAAGGGATGAATGTCGTACAAGAGTTCGTTCTCGTCAGGAACCGACACCATTTTACTATTACGGATTCCCTCCATTCGGATAGCGGCTTCCGAAGGGTCTACATTTAAAATCTTTGCAGCTTCTTCCACGGAAAATGGTCGACAAAACAAGGAAAGTGAAACAACTGATTTCTTGAGCGTTTGACTTGGAAGGAAAAATAACATTTTTCTGAGGCATGACAGCTGCCCCTCATCGATTCCCTCTTCTTGGATATTAAACGTTTCTCTTTCCTCAGTGTCCAGGCCTTTGGCGGTTGGTGCCGTGTCTTGGGGCTGCAAGTCAAGTTCCTGTTCAATTGTTCCAAGGAGCCTTTCAGCGTCGGCTATCTCCTGCCTCAATATGGCTGCCATACCATTGAGAAACAAAGGCTTTCCTTTGCACATTTCTACAAGTCTTTCTCGTTGATTACCAGGAATGTTAGCGATAACCTGGCTTTGAAGGAGTTCACCCGAAGATTCTTTCTCCAAAGCTCTAACTTCAAGATTTTCAGCACTAAAAGGAACGCCACCACGGAATTCACCTCTAGATGTCAATAAAATCTTCAATTTCGCCCCCTTGCCACCAGTTGTGGAGACAAGAAGACGCTCGAGTAAGGTAAGAAAATTGTCAGCCTCCAAAGTTCCACCAATAAATTGATCAACGTTATCTAGCAGCAAAAGGATGTTACTTGTGCTGTCTCGCTTGACTTGCTGCATTTTAGCAACGACTGGATTTGCATCATAGCTGACTACTGTCTGCCCAGTTTCATGCAATAGGGCTTGCAAAACATGGAAATAAACGTCTTCCATGTGATTTACGTCCCTCAAGTCAATTTTAAATTTCGTCCCTTGCCACTGGGACAATGCCTCCATGGCGAGCCTTGTCTTACCAACACCACTGGATCCGTACAAGTTAAGGACGCTTGATTCGTGACCTCTCCGTAGCTTTGTCAGAATATTTGTCACGTCACCGTGTCTGCCCGTTAATTCTTTCCTTGTCGTTTCTTCTGGCAAGCGTGTGAATTTGAAATTTTGAATCTTTGCCACGATTCCCTCTTTCTTTGTTGTTTTTGGAGTGACAATAAACTTCTCTAACAACGTCAGATTGTCCTCGGAGACGAGACCTTGGTTCGCAAAGAGATGAAGACATGAGTACAAATCTTGTTCACCCTGCGCGTTGAACTTCCCTTCAAAATTGCTTTTGATCGATGATACAGCATGCTTAAGTTCCTCCTGACTCAAATCAGTAGTAATATCCTTCAAAAGTTTGTCAAAACGGGGAGAAATCCCTGGAGTCGGCAACGCTGTTGCAATGGACGCCATCTTCCACGCTTTGCTGTTTACATGATGTCGTGACAAGCCGCCACAAGGCTTAAAATTTATGCGGAAGTTTGGATAATATTGCCTGTCGCCAGACGTAGTGACAACACGGAATAATATTGTTGAAACGCTAACCAAACTAACCCAAGCGATACAAATGTCCGTTTATTCAGTCCTTCGGTGTGTTTGAATTTTGGTAGATATGTAATGTAACTGCGCAGACCGAAAGAGCATTTAGCAGAGTCGAATTGTTTTTAAAAATATCAGCTATTCATAATCATGGTGATTTCTAAATTAAACCGTTGCTTTGCATTGACTGCATGCGCGCAAAGTCATACCTGCCTTCCTGTTTGTCTCACTCTATACTATTGCCACAGACCTGGGGGCCGTTTCTCGAAGCTCCCGGTAATTACCGGGCCCATTAAGCTGTTTTGTTTTGGGAGTTTCAAAATTGAAAATTCTGCAGTAAAGTCAGTATCACCTAAAGAAACAAAATGGACTTCAGCCGGGTTAGAGGTCAGAACACACCCTACTTTTCTTGAGATTTTGATTTCGAAATATAGTTTCGGGTCCGTTAAGTTACCGGGACTTTCGAGAAACAGGCCTCTGGCGCGCTATTCGGTAACGTACACTAGCCGCTTATACATTGTGGGCGCCTGCTGGGGAGATCGAATCACCCCAGCGTTTTGGATTTGGTTCTGTTGAATCACTATGTAAAATTAAAAACGTACATTCTCTTAACCTTTTCTCGGAGTGGTTAATGAACGGCTAAATTTAGAGAAAAAAAGGATTTTCGGAAAAGTCATCTTTTCGGCTACAATTTGCCGCCAAAAAAAAAGAACTGAGAAAGGAAAAGAGAAAGAGAAACGCGAAAATAAACAACTGGGCATCCATTGTATGATCGAAAGAGTCCGGGCTCAGGCGCCAGCTAGGCAGGCTAGATTACAGGTTGCCTTCAAGCATCTCAAAAGATTACCCTGAGCCTAAAATTAAATAAAGCCGGGATTCTTTTCTGTTCTGATTAGATAGGCAACCAAATGGCAAATCCTTGGCCTAGTACATGATACCAAGAAGTTACACATAAAGTTTGTGGAGGGAGAGAAATCATAGGAAAGAAAAAATCTGCCCAAGGAAGGCGAAGAACAAATATAATGCACTAATGCCATTAAAGAAAAAAATAAAATTCGGTCCTCGCAAGAACGGAAGGTAATGAAAAGGATTAACGCGGTATTTTATTTTATTTTATTTTATTTCATTGCAGTTTTGTGCTCGATAAACCTATCGTTTCTGAGTTGTGGCGTTCTCATTGCTTTTGTTATTCTCTTAAGTCTTGTCTTCAGATTCTTGTGACAGTAATTTGGGGAGTTCGCACAACCCATTGTAACCGCGGAGTCATTAATATAACCTAATGGGCGATGTGGGTAAACTACAGCTCTCTCATGACTATTTCTGTACAACGCCAGTTCCCCAAAATCAATTATTTCAGTTTAAAACGACTGAACACAGAACATCGGTTGCGCTTACATGTCTTAACCTCGGTCAAACACAGCAAATAAAAAACATCCGTTAAAGGTATAACGCTTTTCAGTTTGAGAGTTAAAAGGCTGAGCTACTAAATTGGTGTGTAAGAGTTTACTAGATAATTTCACGATGTGCTTAAAAAGGTTTTAGGAACCCTTCGGTGAATCGTTTTCCCTTAAGTCACACTCGTTCAAACAGAAAACGGAGACATACAGCGCCGACTAAAATATAGTGTCCACATTCTTCGCTTCCATGACTTATTAAAAAAGCTTTTTTATCAAATGGTAAAATGATTCGGTAAACTCTCAGACTCAAGAAAACATTACCATCCTTTGCAAGTGACTATGGTGAATTACAGTACATGTATGCACAGGGAGCGCAGACATTCTGTTTGCGTAATCCTTTCTTATTTTATAGTAAAGGTATGGGATTTACCGAGGCTGACTGTGCCTTTTATGAGGCCTGTTATGAGGCACAGTCGGTGGCGAAGTCAAAACCTGACAAAATCGCTTAAATATCAGTACTGAGGCAAAAGGACGACAGTACACCACATGTAAGGCAATTCAACTTTTATTTTGAGTTCCTGATTTCGGATCAGACTACCTTCAAACGCGCGAAATACAGTCTTAATCCCCGGCTGAACAATCACACATTTTCCTCCAACACCGTGTTCCCTAAACATAATGTCAGATGTCTATTAGAATGGACAAACAATGTTTGACCAAAAAAGTGACAAGTTAGTTTGACAATGGTCGCTGAAATTACAACGTTATCTGTTTGAATTTGTTGCTTTTCCTTCTCGCGCCAGCCCTGTTGGCAGACGTGGCTAAACGATCAAACCGACTTTCAAACCGAGAAACCAACGTCACGCGAAATGTTAGCTGAAAACGTTTGATTTAACTCAAACATGGAAAACCCTTTCGATGTTCAAACACCTTCTTCCAACACGATGTTGGATGAAAATGTTTCACCGTTCAAACGGGGCCTTATAATTTCAAAATTTCCGCCGATGGCGGTCTAACGAACCCGTGTCAAGATGGGAAACTCCGAGTAGCTAAAACTATTGTCACTGTTGATGAATGCATGTTAGTGACTCGATCGTCCTTCATAGTAGAATAAGAGCTAATTGAGCGAGCGCGGCAGGCAAGGAGAAACATAACGTAAACTAGGAATAAATATGAGGAAGCTTGGAAAAGTCTCCAATCAATCGCCGTGAGGACTCTTTGGGGCCAGAAAGCAGCGCGCGTGCTAACGGAATCCACAGCGGAAACTACTTGTATGAACTGCTAAGCTCAAGATAGGAATTTGAGCGTGGCTTTCTGACAGCTTCCTCTCGTATAAAGTTTGTTTGTTCTCTGCAGGTGGACTAAGAGGCTGTTTACATGAGAAAACTCGGACCGACGCGAGTTTCATACCGGGGTGAGGTTCATACCGGGGCGACTTTTGCCCCGGCGCGAGTTCACTCCGGATCCCTCACGCAGCTCTGTATTCGTTTACATGATACCACCGAAAAATGTCATGTCGCACCGGCGCGAGTTGACCCCGGTTTCTGCACCGGAGCGAGAATATTCGTTCAGGCGCAAAATCTCGCGACGGTATCATATAAACGAATACAGAGCAGCAGGATGGAACCGGAGTTAACTCGCGCCGGGGCGAAAGTCGTGAATGATAACAAATGAGTTTACATAACATGCGCGTTTACCTGCAACACTGTCGCTAATTACGAAAACATTGGGGAAGTCCGAACACAATAGTATTCAAGTGAGATCGCAGAAGTACTCAAGTTCCCCTACATAATATTCTATCAAAACGCAAGGGAAAAGAGAAGAAACATTCTCAGTTGCATCTAAGCCTTTGCAAACATGCTCAGTATGGAAGTCTTGCAGCTAAGCAGTGATCTTTCAGTTCTGTTATGTACTTAAACGAGCAAAGAAAATTATAATTATTTTGCAAAATACAAGATCGTCTTTACAGATGTTTATTGCTGTGCATTAACCTTTCCTTAAATACTTCCTTAAGGGTGGGCCAAACTCGACTGCTTCAGCACCTACACCTTTTTTCGCACATATCTTGCTGATTTGATCGATATCATGGGTTGGGAGCATTAACGTTTGATGTTATCATTATGTTCACCGCGGCCAGTGGTGAATTGAGGATTTCATTGCACGTTTACAATATTTTAAGTCTTTATCCATTCTGTTGCTGTCAAATGGTACTTGAGACTCGAGATGTTTGGAAAGAAAATAGTGGACAGAAATAGTTTGCGCTTATAACTAAACCTTGTCAAGAAAAGCTTCAGAAACCACTAATTAATAGAAATAACGGGCGCTGCTTCACTTCGACCAAACTGAACCCATCGATAATATACACGATTGCTACAAACATTTTTGCTGCAGGCAAGAATCGAATTACGCAACTAAAACGAGGTACATAACTCACAGCTTCGGTTCTGTATCAGTTTTCTGTTTACTTTATTTTGGAGTAGAGGTAACTTTGAATTTTGTCTTCATTTAATAATCTATTTTACTTTAACAGTACATTGTTTTTCACTTTTTCTTTTATTGATCTTTGGTATCTTTGAAAGTTATACTAAAACAATTACTCTTCTTAGGCTCAGTCAATGAATAATGGTAATTATCATTCGATACTTTTTTCCCTTCCTTTTCATTGGCCCAGAGCCTACTACGTGACCTAAAAATAACTGCCTACAAATAACGGACTGCTCGTGCGCAGTACCGTCCTACTGTGATTTTGCTGCAAATAACATTCTGCTCATGCGTAGTTATGTCCACGCGTCCAAGCTCTTCAAATTCAGTGAAAAATCGCAAGTCATTTCACGCTTCCCGAAATTAAGTATGAAAACCAAGCTCGGTTATCGAATGATAAAACTATTATTGAACTAGGTTTCCGCAAATTATCGTGATTTGCCAGTGTCTCGCAGATCAATTATTTGCCTCAGCCGAATAATTGAACTGCTCGCCACTAACAAATCACGATATTTTGCTCAACGTCGTCCAATTCTTGTTTATTAGTATATACCACACAAGTGAATAGTGCTTTTCGCGCGCTCTGATTGGTTAACTCGGAGGCTATTAGCAAAGTACAATTCACCTTCGAGCAGACGGCGCGCGAGATTATATTGTTACACATAAAGTAATGTTTTGGTCCACTAGTTATTCACCTTGTATGGTATATACTAAAACAAATATTCACCTCGGTGTCGGTGAAAGTGGTGGATACTTACCTCAAGCGGCTCGGCAAATATCCACCACTATTCACCTCCACTTCGGTGAATAATTGTTAATTATTATTCAACACATTATGACAATGTCCAAATATGGTCATAGCGCGCTCAATATTCGTAGCGAGCACTCAAGAAATATCCTGCGATATACGTAATTTTCTGCGCCGAAAAGAAAAATGGCGGATTTTCCAGCTTTTTTTGTAATAAACATGTAGAGCATTGTTAATTGTGCTTTGTCATTAATGTGGTGAACAATAAAAACAATAATCCTGCTCAATCTTGCGGAATATCGGCTGATTTTAGCCAACTCGGCCTATCGCCTCGTCGGCTAAGTATCCGACGATATTCCGCGCGATTTCGCAGTATAATTGTTAAATAGGTGTTGTTGATGAAGGCCACAGAACAGACAGTCGAACTATCCCTTCAAACAAATTGGGAATTTTGTTAGACGTGTCATTTTAGGCTTCGCCCGAGGATATTCCAAAAGTGAATGTCTGCAGAATGTTTTTTATATTTTGGCGGGTTTTTGGATTTAAATGCCCTGTGGTCTTAGCCTGAGATTTGATGCGCAGTGCTACTTCCATTGCTAGCTGGTAGCAATTTTCCATCATGTTGACTTTCTCTATCAAGAGTGACCAATCATGCAAAGCCTTTTAAAGTATTTATTACACTTCAACATATGTTTTGGAACAAATTTTATTACAGGCTGTCCTTTGGCTCATTAGGCTACACTGAGACTGCTCAAATGCAAACATCCAGTTTTGGCTCATGAAGGTAAACTCGGTAGATATTCGCCGAATACTGATGTGAATGGGATTACAAATTATTTCCAGTAAGATTCCTTAGCACAACAGAGAAATGGAAGGAAGAGTGACACACAAAACCAAAATGTTCCGCCACATTTTTGTTTGTTTGTTTGCTTGTTTTTGTTTTTGTTTTTTTCCCGGTATGTGACGAATCTATATGAACAATATCGGCAAACTTAACAACGAAGGAAAACAACTGAGTTGCTCTTCACGAAATCGGAGAGAACTACAAAATACCAAAAAGCGATAACATAAGTATCCCGCCTGGGAAAACGGTCCCATATCAGCTTATGTACGGAAACATCGGCTCCAGCTGCTGATTTACTGTATTTCCTAGAATAACCGCATGGGTGTTTATTTAAAATTTCGGCTATAAAAGTAGGGAGGGGGGAAGGGGGGGGGGTGGGGGTGTATTCTAAGGAGCGCGCTTATTATTAGACTAATTGGAACTTTATTTTGAATCATGCGCATAAAAGAATTCTAAAAGCACATTGATGTGGAAATAACTGGAAGCGACTTAACGGAAAATAAACTGTTATTCTACATGTACTGATGCCGGTGTAGTTCAAGCTTAAACGATTATAAATAAAGTGAACATAGGAACAGGTTTTCCTTGTATATCCCTACCATTCAAGAAAGGAACGGGGAGGGGAGGAGGCGCTTATTCGAGAGAAGCGCTTACTTATTAGGGAGCTTTAGCAATGAGGACGACAACGGCAACAAGAACGCCACAAAACAATGGGTTTAATTAGCAAAAACAATCGCTGTGCACTTGCGTTTTACGTTTTAGTACATTTGTTTGCCGTCCTCGGCAAAACAACAACGTGAAATGACCAAACTTTAGGTTTTTTCTTGAACGTGAGCGCATAACGGTAATTTTTTTCTTTCTTTTTCCTTATCTTAACGCCGTTCGTAGTACATGTAATATAGTCCCTGAAGAGTTGTGCAGCATTTTCCAAGTTAAACAAATTGAGTTAGAAGAAGGAAAAGTTAGACTTTGAAACAACGCTTTCGTTGCCGTCGCCGTGGTCGCTGCTAAAGCTACCTGATGAGGACGGCAACGGCAACGAGAACGCCACAAAACAATGGGTTTAATTAGCAAAAACAATCGCTGTGCACGTGCGTTTTACATTTTAGTACATTTCTTTGCCGTAAAATAACAACGTGAAATGACCAAATTTTAGGTTTTTTCTTGAACGTGAGCGCATGACGGTAAATTTTTTCTTCCTTTTTCCTTATTTTAACGCCGTTCGTAGTACATGTAATATAGTCCCTGAAGAGTTGTGCAGCATTTTCCAAGTTAAACAAATTGAGTTAGAAAAAGGAAAAGTTAGATTTTGAAACAACGTTTTCGTTGCCGTCGCCGTGGTCGCTGCTAAAGCTCCCTGATCATTTTGGCCGAGGGGGTAATGCGCTTATTCGGGGGAGGGTGCTTATTAGAGCGTGGGCTCTTATTCGAGGAAGTACGGTATTTGAATATTATGAACACAACCTGATGACTTGTCCAAAAATTGGTATAATTCATTACCAATAAGTCGTCATGACTAGCATCTAAAATTCATGGAATGACAACTCATACCATTCAATAAACGACTTTATAAATTGTGCGACTCGAAATGTCCAATGCCGCCTTCGTGCATTTCCTCGAGTTCAGTCTCATACAGTCCTTATCGCTTTGGAGGCGTAAACAGGAGATGCACTTACAGGTATGTCAGCCTTGTATTGTTATCAAAAACACCTTTGGGCAGTTCCCTCAGCTGGTTGGCAGTCAACTTCCTACAAACGAAAAAATAATAAATCAGCTTTCACTTTCTTTGTTTGATGGCATGGTGATAAATTATTGGCTTAGTAAATCATTAGCAATTTCACCGTCTTTTAAATGACCACCTGTGTGTTTAAGCTAGACAATGGTTGTCAATCGCACTTCTGGTTCCCGTTAGTTTACTAAACAAGGCATATAGTATACGATAGGTGGTATATCCATCTTAGTTGGCAGAGGATAGTAACTCGGAATCTCATAGGATTGTTGCTCTTTTATGTGTATTGCTATTGCCGTTTTATTTAATTCTACGCGACCTGAAATATAGTATCACGAAAGATAGCTATTGCTTCATGATGTACACTAACAGGGCGCCGGCTAACAACTGAACAGCATTTAGTTTGACAGGAAATGTAACCTAGTTTTGCTGTTCTTGTCAGACCGAACTTTGTATCTCATGATTACCTGCTTTTTTCCACCCTGAGGTTAGTAAAACAAAATTTTACACCCAATCGACAAGTCAACACAACAAATAATCGCAATTTAGGGTGGTCTTATACAATAGAAAATGAACCCGTGACCTCGCGATACCGGTAGTGAGAAATGTTGGCGAGAAACGTGGTCAAGTAAACAATGGTTGTTGTCTACACAGGCAGCCCAGACATACTGTATGTGTAATTATATGCTTAATGTTCTGTATATAGTCAAAATATTGATGTAAAAGTTCAAAAATAAATATTGTTTCAATTTAATATCACGATGTGTTTGTTGTGTTGCTCAATAACTGGTCTATTTTGCGGTGCTTCTGGCCTGTTCGCCTGCTATCATAACTGCTTGGGAGCCATTATTCTTACACCTATATTCACGGTTCAAAAAGTGTCTAAAAATTCGAAATACTCTAGAGAAAAGCTCACTTACTTTTAGCTGAAAGCTTCCTTGAGTGTGCTGGCCAGTTTAAATAGCGATTTTTCGCTTTTTGTTACCAGACGGATCTTCCACTAAAGAAGAATTGAAGGCAGGCTAGACCAAAACCAACCATCTCCACGCGAAGCTCCATAAATTCTCTAATAATCGTCGGATTCGCTCCAAATTGCGATCAGCTGAACGGCGGTTAATGTGGCTTCCTGTATATTGCTCTCTGGCTTTCAAAACCCATCGCAAGTGCACGAGCATCGCTCATTTTTCAGCATTTACCTGACCTTTTCCCTTCGTCAGGCACTGCATTATCGACGGTTTTAATACGCGATTTGAATATCCAAACTTAGCGACCGCGTCCCTTCGACAAAATGGCACTAGCCAAGGGAGGGACGATACTATTGGCACTCGACCAATCTATTGGTCCCTTTCTCGGCTAGTGCATTTTGTCGAAGGGACGCGGTCGGTTTTGGTCTAGCCTGCCTTCAATTCTTCTTTAGTGGAAGATCCGTGAATATAGGTGTAAGAATAATGGCTCCCAAGCGGTTATGATAGCAGGCGAACAGGCCAGAAGCACCGCAAAATAGACCAGTTATTGAGCAACACAACAAACACATAGTGATATTAAATTGAAACAATATTTATTTTTGAACTTTTACATCAATATTTTGACTATATGCAGAACATTAAGCTTATAATTACACATACAGTATGTCTGGGCTGCCTGTGGTCTCTCGGGGATTGTTCGCAATGCTCCCAGAGTTGTGAGTAGTCTGTGCTACGATAATATCGCCGGGGCGGATTCCAGCTCTTATGGAACACTTCGTTGCGAAGGTCACACAAATAAATTCTGCTTAATTTTCTCGACCACGTTTGCCCTTTGTATACCATCAACTATTGGACTTCTAAGGATTCTTCTGCAATGGAAAATGCAAAAACCGGTCGAACAAGTGAGTTTTCCATAAGATGGAGACTACATGTATTTATCTGTTACCAGAAAGGAAAATCGAACAATCATATGTGCTCAAAATTTTCACTGCGTTCATTCAGGTGATTTATGTAAGTTTAACATTTAGAGACATGCAAAATGCCATTTTTCCGCAGTTATCCCAACTCAGGAGGTTCCTTTAATACTCGGATCAAGCGTGTGGTGATGTCCACCCTTTCATTCTCTGATGCAGTCGGACACAAGTTTATCGCATTTTCCACTCAATTTGAAACTCCGGCACTTCAACCACCGTTTTAATTGCCCCACAGCGTTGTCTTCTGGTTCTCTTCAAAATCTGGAGAAGGGAACAACGTCATCTTCAGTCAGAACGCTTAAAGAGGGAAGAGAACTGCTCGCGAACGACATAATTTCAACTCACACTCTTACAGAAAAGCGATTTGTTTGTCTGAGTCACCCAGGGGGCTCCAATTTTGTGACGTCATCAGTGCGCGTCGCTATTTCGCTAAAAACAAGTTCAAATAGCATTATTTTGATCAAGTGTACTCACGTTTCAGACGCGACGGCAAAATAGCTTTCTTCACGTCACAATAGTAATTTGAGAGTGGTTTTGTGACAGGTTCATCTCGTAACTTTGTTCTCAGCAGGTACTGCGGAGTGGCGACTATGACTTTATGGGTCTGCATAAAATGCACGTTTACTCGCAACACTGTCGCTAATTTCGAAAACATTGGGAAAGGCCGAACCCAATAGTATTCAAGTGAGAACGCACAAATACTCAGGTTCCCCTGCATAATGTTCCATCAAAATTCGAGGAAAAGAGAACAAACAACCTCAGTTGCATCTGAGCCTTTGCAAACATGCTCAGTACGGACGTCTTGCCGTAAAGCAGTGATCTTTGACTTCTATCATGGACTTAAACGAGCAAAGAAAACTTTAATTCGTTTGATAATTGAAGATCGCCTTTACAGATGTTTATTGTTGTGCATTAACCTTCCCTTAATTACAGCCTTTAGGGTGGACCAAATTTAACTCGAATTTTTTTCGGCACAGATTTGGCAACTCGACTGCTTCATCCCCTACCCCTTTACTCGCACATATCTTGTTTTGTTCGATGTCATGGGTTGGAAGCATTAACGTTTGATGTGATCTTTATGTTCACCGCGGCCAGTGGTGAATTGAGGATTTCATTGCACGTTTACAATATTTTAAGTCTTTATCCATACTGTTGCTGTCAAATGATACTCGAGACTCGAATGGCTTGGAAAGAAAATAGTGGACAGAAATAGTTTGCGAGACACTTACAACTAAACCTTTTGAAGAAAAGTTTCAGAAACCACTAAATAATCGATTGAAATAACGGGCGCTGCTTCACTACGACCAAAACTCATGGATCATCCACACGATTGCTACAAACATTTTTGCGGCATGCACGAATTACGCTACTAAAACGAGGTACATAACTCACAGCGTCGGTTCTGTATCAGTTTTCTGTTTACTTTATTCTGGAGTAGAGGTAACTTTGAACTTTGTCTTCATTTAATCATCTATTTTTACGTTAACTGTGTGTGTTGTTTTTAACTTTTGGCATCTTTGAAAATTCATCAGAGTCTGAATTAATTAATTTAATGGCCAGCAACATTTATTCCCTGACAGTACAATGACATAATTCCTTTGCCATTGCTACCTACGTATGTTCAAAGATAGTGTGCATCTTGAATAAGGCCTACTGAAAGCCGTTAAGCGGTTATACGCCATCTCGATATTATTCGCTTACTATGGTTACTCAGTAAAACAATTCCTGTTAGAATTGGTTATACAACTGAGTGTCTGGTCCCTTGGTTTCTCTTGGCTATTTTTTCTCCTTAAGTTTTATACTTGTATTAGAATTTTATCTCATTACAGTAAACCCCGCTCTACGGACACCCGCTTGATACGGACGCTCGGATATTACTTACAGTCTTGTTTGTCCCGACGAAAAGTTCATACATTTTCTATAAATTAAATCGGTCAATACGGACAACGGACAGTTTTTCTGTGCCCCGAGTGACAAACGCTTTACGGACCTTGGTTATCTGCGCACTGTCTATTTTCAGTGTTTGATCCTTGTACTGTGGTTCTTTACTTCCTAATACATCTACCGATCCTCGGTTGGTAGACTTTGAAATAAAATGAGTGAGTATACCAGTGTGATTTTTTTGTGTGTCCGCAAAGTGATAAGGAATGTGGCCGATAACTCGACTTTCTTTTAACCTACGATTGCGTCTTTATCCTTGGTATTTTCCCACTCTGGTTGCAGAGGGTAACATTTTAACCGCATGCAACGGTCGAACAGTCCTTGTAAACATGGAATCCTCTAATCGAGGAAGAATTTTTCAGATAAATTAGTCTGAACTCATTACAGTTACAGTGTCCGTTATTAAACAGCATTTTGTTGCCGTGCTTTAGTCTTTGTATCGATAAAATATGAGCCCTTGGCGTTTTATTTTCTGTCAGCCTCTTAATACGGACACCCGGATAATACGGACACTTTGTAATGTCCCCTTGGTGTCCATATTAACGGGGTTCTACTGTATAACCACTGCACATGAATGGATTTGATCTCCGAAGTGTAAATATTTTTATAGTAGCAATGTTAAAGCAATTACAAAGACGTTCACATGATGAAAATGTCTAACTTACTTCTATAATCTAATGGAATCTAAGTTCACAGTAAAGGCCAGTTTTTATTTATAGATAGTGTTCTTATGATACTGATAATATTTCTTTGAAAACTATTCAAGTTCACATCCCTTCTCCATCGTCTCTCCACTTTAAAGTCAATTCAGGAACAGTGCTGAATTATAACACAAAAGAATAAGAGTTGCAATTACAGATTATACAGCCGTGTATTGTGATCAAAGATTCCTTGAGGCAGGTCCTTCAGCTCGTTGTTTTTGAGGAACCTACGAACAATCAATCAGTTAACATGGTGTTAGAAAAGTCAACATTTTCTCGTCCAAATCTTCTTCATTTAGGAAAGCGCACCAACTAATAAAAGCCACATTACTTTTCGAAAGCCTATTAACCCTACTCCAAGATTGAACTTCAACCAGGGAGTTTCTTTCTCTATCAACAAGCGTTGTCCAGTGTTGATATTCTACAGAATTTTATATTAGGGGTCGTCAGCTCTGAAAAGCAAAAATCAGAAAGAGAAACTTTCACCCAAAATTGAAAAGAGAAGAAACAACGTTTACGCTAATCCTGGATTAAGTTCATCGGCTTACGAACAACTGGGCCCGATTGAGATTTTACAAAAACCGCGTTTCGCACGCCTCTTTTCATTCTTCGTATCCTCATCCTGGCCAAAATAATCAGGGGCCCTGATTGAGAATTAACAAAAACCCATTTCGCACGCCTCTTTTTTTCTTTGTACACTAGAATTCATCCTAGCCCCGGTAACCAAGTTTAAGAAAGCCGTGCAATATATATCAAGACTGAGGACAAAACCATAGGTCGTTAAGAACCGATGGCGATCTTAAGTCACTTTAGGTGGCATAGTTACCGCGCGGTTAGCGGTAATTAGCGTGATGGCGCGGGTTTTAGATTAGACAGACAAACAAAGCGGCAAAAAAAATTTGTCTGTTTTTGTCGGCTACTGAAACCACGAAATTGAAAAATGAGTTATTTGAGATGCGTTCACCTATGTTTACATTTGAAAAGAAAGTGTGAAAATAAGCTTGCAAAAGTACAATGTACCAATAAAGTTCCGAGTCGCGTCGGACTGATAGCGTGAACATAAACTGTTGTCAAGAGAGCCGCAATAATTATTTCCTTTTCAGTCTTCCACTATCCTGCTTTTGTCTTTGCTTTCAAGAACCGCGTACTGTGGAGAAACGGACGAGAACAGCAAACAAACTCCACACGGTCACAGCGGCAAAAAACATCAATTTCATTCGTCGCGGACGATGAAATCCTCGAAGCGCAAGGCAAAGACTGAAGAATTCAGGGCTGAACTTTACAAACGCCGCTTATTTCCTCAAACTGAAAGCAAGGAGAACAACAACACATAGGCTGAACCGCGCATTCTTCACGAAATCAACCATGCTGGTGGAGAAATGGTCAGCGCAAACTGTGGGAATTGGGTAAATTATTTGCAGCCCTTCTTTGGTTATGTGTAAATGAACACTTCAAAGGGACGATAAAATTTTATTTGACCAGCTTCCTGATTCAGTCAGTGACATCAAGCCCACAAAACTGATTGGATACAGAATTGCTGATCTGGGTTTCTTTCAACACTCTTTTTAAAATCACTTCAGCACTGCAAATCTGGTAAAATATGCTAACATGCTTTTTACAATAATATTAAATTGTCTCAAGCAAACTTTTCAAAAATGGTTTGAAAAAGGCGAATAATTTAATTTTCGGTCCTATCCATTTTTCCTATGGCCCCTTTCTATTACTGATGCATATTTCTGTCGCATGCCATAAATGTGGCAGAAAAAATGAAATTTTCTACTTCCAGACAGCACCACAGTGCAAAAGAGTTCCTGGAGCCTATGAAATTAACATGCAAGTCGCTCTTGGTCGCCAGTGACAGTGGTATAGGATATACACACGCCAATAGCTTTTTCACCACATTAAGTGTCCCAATAATAATTCGGAAGCCGTTCAAGCGACGCGAGATAGAAATTGCTCTTGCTATTGAGGAGGTTGCCACTTGTTCATATAGAGTACAGATTAGCTCTCCTAGTATAGTCATTACTGTTTTAGGAGTACCATGATTAAAGATTAAAGATTAATTAAATTAAAGATTAAAGGTTGTTGCTAATTCCCGCAGAATGCAGGGCTATAGAAAATGAAATATTATATTGAAATTCTCATGGGAAGACCCCTGTTCCTGATTGCGTAGTACATCACGCTATCCATATGATATGCAATGGTTAAAACATGAGAGGCCCAGCGATTCGCTGACAGGGCATGGAGCAATCATGGGCTCCAAAACCAAAAAAAGTCCTGGACTACTCTTGTGCTAATAAATTGTGTCGTATCTGTGAAAGTGCTCACTCAAAAGGTAAAGAACCAGCTCATCATGACTGACGCCAAAATCAGAAAGGTTCGTCTGAGGTAGGAGATAGACTTTTTCATGACTCTACTAGTGGCATACAGTGTCGGTACAAAAATGGTCTGACAGCACGCATGCAACAAGAACGCTTGTGAGTCACCTTCAGAAGATCAGGTCCAAAAAAAAAAGCAATTCCCACGTAGAACCTGTCTGGTCACAGAAAGTTATTGAGTATTTTCAGAAATGCTTTAGCTACTGTTTGAACTAAAACAAAGACAATCCACATAAACTGAGAGCTTCGCTTATAGGTATTGTGCTCTATGCATTTGGTAACCACAAAAAATGCGAGTAAAAGAAAATTGAACTGGTGCAAGTGGCTCGAATATCCTGAGACCTCCTCCCACAATGATCTCCCAACTGGCAAAGATCTGAAGGGAGAACATTTCAAGCAGAATTAACTAAATTTCACAAGTGTACTCGAGTGACACCGTTATTGGAAAAAAAAACTTGTTGAAAATGCCTCTTCGAAGACTAAAGAAAGCGTACACGGCACAGTTGGCTCTAAAGTTCCTAAAATAAGGTTTTGTGGAGGAAGCGAAAGTGCCGATGGAATTAAGAATTCCAGCTGCTGTTGCTCAGACAAACCCTGGTAAACCGTGACACTTTCCACTGTGTTCATATCCGAACCTGGCCAAATTACTGAGCAAAAAATAGCATGCGCACTTATTGACTATGAGAGGTAGCACTAAATTTAAGAAACATCGTACACTGGATTATGGCGTAAAATTCAGCCGCTGGGCCATCACAATTATGAAACTAAAAAAATATAAAACGTCCATAAACACGTAAACCATATATTTTTTTCCCAGAGGACCACAGTTTCGCGTTTTGGAAGCGTCATGATGCCTGGATGGTGGTAGCTGTATTAGGAGGTATAATTAGTAGATATCGAGCTGGGTATTTGAATCCTATTTACAGATGCAAGCCAAGAAAGGAAAGAATAGAGGAAGAACAGCCCTCCATTTCCCCATTCAAAACAAATCTGATGGACGTTTAAGGACTTAGCGATCAAGCTAAGAAGTCCTCCAATAACTTAACGGCCTACACTTTATTTTTTATAAAAAAGGTAATTCTTTTCAGTATATATGCATTTTTAAAGTGCATGATAAGACTGATGATATCACGTGTTATCCATCTTCTTTTACTTTTCTTCTAATTATTACTTATTATTTACTTCGAATGGTCCTAAAGCCCTACATGTAATAATAATAATAATAATAATAATAATGATAATATTTATTTACCTTCGGTAGTATTTATAGCACAAAGGCTAGTGGGGCCGAGCAAATACAGAAACAAATAAAGTCAAATTAAATCAACTGAACTGAAATCAAATGAAATCAAATCAAATGCTGGTTTTTGGGGAGAGGGGAAAACCGGATTACCCGGTGAAAAACCTCTTATGTTTAACAACCATAAAAATTCATTCTTGAGACTTTTTAACGGCGACATGAAATAATGACCGTTTAGCCCTGAAGTCCAAAGTTTCTTCAAGTTAACCGTAAATGCTACCACTCGCATGCTCCAGAATTTATTATTTACGTTTTTCTTTAGGGATTTTTTTTTCTGTTGACTGACCGAGCTGTAATTTATCGATATCTCTGCCTTTTTCAAATGAGCCTAAACCGACTAATTATGTATACTAGTCGTATACTGGAGGGGCACCCAACGAGCCAAATCAACCAAAAGCTGTTGAAAGGCATTTTTAAGTACCTTATGGTGTTTGATGTCTGTTTAAAGTGATGTTTTCGTTAGCTAGAAGAATTTGATCTGTTCGGATTCCTTAGCTGAAATTTCAGTTGCCCACCAAATGTTAGGGAACAGAATTTTCCTTTGAGAAAATTCTGAAATGAACTTTCCTCAGACTTTCTAGGGAACTATTTTTCCTACCGAAAGTGCTAGGTGACGTTTTTGACTGCCAAGAACAGCAAATATGACCCTTCCGAATACATTATTTCCCCATTGCGAATCTTTTTGGCCATGTTCCGAGTGCACTATTAATGGACGCCAAAAGCCAAAGGCGAACTCCCCTCAACCGAACAGATATCCACCGAAACTTGTCGTTCGGTGCCTCTGATATTGTTCCGCATTTTTATAAGAAAATCGAAGTTCAGTCGGCATTCAAGTTTTAAGGTATTTGTTTACAAGTCGTGTCAGCTGAGATTCTGCTAAGAATTGTTAATTTATGCGGAATTAAGAAAACAATAAGACAATAAAACACAAACCAGCTCAAAATTTGTGATTCCCGGAAAACTTATTATCAGCCATGAGGAATTGCATAAACCAGCTCTCCACAACTCCTGCATGATGGGATTTTGAAAATTCCTGAAAACAAACTTTCAACAACATAAGATTCAGAAATATCGGAACGAAAACTTGAAAACAAATAGTCTCTGATATTCCGATGCCAAACATTTGAAATGGCCCCATGCAGGACAACACATCCAACGGTTTCCAGCACTTTTCAGCTCAACAAGTTATGCAGCCTCGCTCCCAGGGTCTCTCCTCTTCCCGCCCCGAGAGCGAGAGAGAGAGAGAGAGAGAGAGAGAGAGAGAGAGAGAGAGAGAGAGAGAGAGAGAGAGAGAGAGAAAGAGAGAGAGAGAGAGAGAGCGAGAGAGAGAGAGAGAGAGAGAGAGAGCGAGAGCGAGAGAGAGAGAGAGAGAGAGAGAGAGAGAGAGAGAGAGAGAGAGAGAGAGAGAGAGAGAGAGAGAGAGAGAGAGAGAGAGAGAGAGAGACACCCTGGCTGGGTCTGGTCATGTGTGTCTCAGACAATTGAAGACGTTAGGGAGGGGTCCTTATGTTTTAATAGTTTGTTGCTGTTTGTTTTGTCACAATCAAAGAGAGGCTTTCGTTTTCACACGCGAGTGTGTTCCGCCATTACTTCTCGCGTTGTTTTACTTGTACAGTAGCCTTCACTCTTCACTTTACAGTCATCACTAGCAGGTATTCAAACATCATTGCAAAGGCAAAGCAAGTGAAGTGTCTCGAGGCTGTTTACAAAGGCCCAGATCTAGTAGCGGTGTTACGGCGATATCCGGGCTGACAATATATGCAGTCAAAAGAAATTTTGCCGGTCGATTGGATTAGGATAAAAGTCATCGGTTTCAAAAAGCTCTCATCCCTTGGAACTAAAATGCTTATTTTTTCTGATATTCAAAAAGCTTTCGATCACTATCAGGTTAATCAGTGGTTTAGTATCGAAAGGCGAGCATGGAGTGATGCGAAACACAACCGGAATCATAGTGTTTTATCTGATAATTAATATAAGAATAGCCATAGCGTATTCCCGAGCGTTGCGACATGTGAGAAAGATCCAGACAGCCGTTATAGGAATCTTAATATGCCCATGGACTCATTGTGGTTGTTCAGTAAAAGTTTCCCTTTCATTCGCTAACACTTTAACTTTTGACGCATTCGAATGCTGTAACAAGTTATCATGGTGTGATACATTTCGATTAAGCATATAAACGCTGAGAGAATGAAATCATTTCCTGTGAAATGCAGCTCCGAGTATTTTCACGGTCAAAAGATTTCGAATCTTCGACAGCCTCTGAAAAATATAACTCATTTATTTCTTCTTCTTTCTGAGCTGCTACACTGAGGAAAATATAAATTTGGAACAAACTTCGGCTGACAAAATGCGAGTCAATAGTTTTGTTTTGTTTTCCGTCTAATATGCGTGCGATTCTTGTTTGTGCTCTTTGAAATTAATATGTAAGTTACGTATCCCGCCTGGTTACCCTTTAGAAGTTCACAGCTTTTGTTTTGTCATTCAGCCGTCGCAATGGCCGTCCCTTTGTATTTTTTTTTTGGCGTCTGAGGATTCCGGCATCTTCCTCAACCTGGCCCGTGAATCACGAAAGCTTGTTTCGGTTCTTTTCCCTTCTCGCCTACGCTCAGTAGAGGCAACTTTCACACTAATCCACCCCTCCCTCGAATAGTTTATTTGTAATCTTCCAGATTCTGGGAGACACGTGACCAGACCCAACCATGGTCTATCTAGGGTCTCTCTCTCTCTCAGCTCGCTCCAGGGGCCGGGAAGAAAAGAGACCCTGGGAACGAGGTTGCAAGTTATGAAAACATCTTCCAGTTAATAGGTTACAATAGCAACACTAGAGCCTTGAGAAACACCAATAATTTTAGCTTTAAGCCACAATAACAAAAAACCACGAGCACATTGTGGAAAAGCTATAAGCGCATCGAGATACAACGTTCTGCCAATCTTTAAATGTTGTTATCTTTGTAGTCTTATTAAACGCATGCCAATCGTTGGTGAACAACTGAAGTTAAGAAAACAATGTTCCACCTAATAGGTTCACTAGAGCCTTGAGAAACACCAATAATTCTAGCTTTAAGCCACCATAACTAAAATCAAAGTACAACTGTGAAGAAGTCGTGGATATGTGACCTCATTTGCGATAAGGGGGATTAAGCCAAGGTGACTCGAGAAAACGGCGTTTTAACTAGTTTAAACGGGTGAAAACTCTTTCTCGAACGGTGTTGAAACAACTTTTTAATGCGTTCCGAAACGTCCAGCTCTTTTGAGCATCAATTTTATTGTTCATGAGCTTAACACAATTTAACCTCGGGGTTCATATTTACATATTCGCGTTTGAATGAATGGTTACAACTTGGTGTTACGGAGCACCAATATATGCTAATTACTATATGCCAATTACTATATGCTAATGTATAGTATACGAAGGGGGTAAGGTCCTTTGGTTCATGGCTAGGGTTTATAGGGTTTGTGGTTTCACTGGTTTCGTAGTTTCGCGGGTTTCATGGTGTCGTAGTTTCACGGGTTTCGTGGTTTCGATGGTTTCATGGTTTCACGGGTTCCATGGTTTTGTATTTTCAATGGTTTCGTGGTTTTATGGTTTCAATGGTTTCGTGGTTTCACGGGTTTCATGGTTTCACAGGTTTCATGGTATCAATGGTTTCATGGTTTCATCGGTTTCATCGTGTTACGGGTTTCATGGTTTTGTAGTTTCAATGGTTTCGTGGTATCATGGTTTCAAGGGTTTCGTGGTTTAATGGGTTTCATGGTTTTATTAGTGTCATCGTTTCAAGGGTTTCGTGGTTTCACAGGTTTCGTGGTTTCAATGGTTCTATGGTGTCACGGGTTTCATGGATTCACGGGTTTCATGGTTGCAGTGGTTTCATGGTTTTAATGGTTTCATGGTTTCACGGATTTCGTGGTTTCACGGGTTTCGTGGTTTCATGGTTTCAAGGGTTTCATGGTTTCATGGTTTCAATGGTTTCATGGTTTCACGGGTTTCATGGTGTCACGGGTTCCATGGTTTCACGGGTTCCATGGTTTTGTAGTTTCAATGGTTTCGTGGTTTTATGGTTTCAATGGTTTCGTAGTTTCACGGGTTTCATGGTTTCACAGGTTTCATGGTATCAATGGTTTCATGGTTTCATCGGTTTCATCGTGTCACGGGTTTCATGGTTTTGTAGTTTCAATGGTTTCGTGGTTTCATGGTTTCAAGGGTTTCGTGGTTTAATGGGTTTCATGGTTTTATTAGTGTCATCGTTTCAAGGGTTTCGTGGTTTCACAGGTTTCGTGGTTTCAATGGTTCCATGGTGTCACGGGTTTCATGGATTCACGGGTTTCATGGTTGCAGTGGTTTCATGGTTTTAATGGTTTCATGGTTTCACGGATTTCGTGGTTTCACGGGTTTCGTGGTTTCACGGGTTTCGTGGTTTCATGGTTTCAAGGGTTTCATGGTTTCATGGTTTCAATGGTTTCATGGTTTCACGGGTTTCATGGTGTCACGGGTTCCATGGTTTCACGGGTTCGATGGTTTTGTAGTTTCAATGGTTTCGTGGTTTCATGGTTTCAAGGGTTTCGTGGTTTCATGGGTTTCATGGTATCAATGGTTTCATGGTTTTACGGGTTTCATCGTGTCACGGGTTTCATGGTTTTTGTAGTTTCAATGATTTCCTAGTTTCATGGTTTCATGGGTCTCGTGGTTTCATAGGTTTCATGGTTTCAATAGTGTCATCGTTTCAAGGGTTTCGTGGTTTCAATGGTTCCATGGTGTCACGGGTTTCGTGGTTGCAATGGTTTCATGGTTTCACGGGTTTCGTAGTTTCATGGTTTCATGGTTACACAGAATTTCTGGTGTCACGGATTTCATGGTTTCGTAGTATCGCTGCTTTCGTGGTTTCACGGGTTTCATGGTCTCAATGGTTTCATAGTCTCACAGGTTTCATCGTTCCAATGGTTTCATGGTTTCTAGGGATCCACGGTGTCACGGGTTTCATGGTGTCACGGGTTTCATGGTTTCGTAGTTTGACGGGTTTTGTGGTTTCACGGGTTTCATGGTTTCGATGGTTTCATGGTTTCACAGGTTCCATGGTTTCACGGGTTCCATGGATTTGTAGTTTCAATGGTTTCGTGGTTTCATGGTTTCAAGGGCCTCGTGGTTTAATGGGTTTCATGGTTTCACAGGTTTAATGGTATCAATGGTTTCATGGTTTCACGGGTTTCATCGTGTCACGGGTTTCGTGGTTTCACGGGTTTCATGGTTTCCATGGTTTCATGGTTTCACAGGTTCCATGGTTTCACGGGCTCCATGGTTTTGTAGTTTCAATGGTTTCGTAGTTTCATGGTTTCACAAGTTTCATGGTATCAATGGTTTCATGGTTTCACAAGTTTCATCGTGTCACGGGTTTCGTGGTTTCACGGGTTTCATGGTTTCGATGGTTTCATAGTTTCACAGGTTTCATCTTTTTCAATAGTTTCATGGTTTCTAGGGATTCATGGTGTCACGGGTTTCAGGGTTTCGTAGTTTCACGGGTTTCATGGTTTCGATCGTTTCATGGTTTTACAGGTTTCATCGTTTCAATGGTTTCATGGTTTCACGGGATCCACGGTGTCACGGGTTTCTTGGTTTCGTATTTTCATGGGTTTCATGGTTTCGATGGTTTCATGGTGTCATGGGTTCTATGGTTTTGTGGTTTCAATGGTTTCGTGGTTTCACGGGTTTCATGGTTTCGATGGTTTCATGGTTTCACAGGTTCCATGGTTTCACGGGTTCAATGGTTTTGTAGTTTCAATGGTTTCGTGGTTTCATGGTTTCAAGGGTTTCGTGGTTTCACAGGTTTCATTGGATTAATGGTTTCATGGTTTCACGGGTTTCATGGTTTCCATGCTTTCATAGTTTCACAGGTTTCATCGTTTCAATAGTTTCATGGTTTCTAGGGATTCATGGTGTCACGGGTTTCATGGTTTCGTAGTTTTACGGGTTTCGTGGTTTCACGGGTGTCATGGTTTCCATCGTTTCATGGTTTTACAGGTTTCATCGTTTCAATGGTTTCATGGTTTCACGGGATCCACGGAGTCACGGGTTTCATGGTTTCGTAGTTTCACGGGTTTCATGGTTTCGATGGTTTCATGGTGTCACGGATTCTATGGTTTTGTGGTTTCAATGGTTTCGTGGTTTCACGGGTTTCATGGTTTCACAGGTTCCATGGTTTCACTGGTTCAATGGTTTGGTAGTTTCAGTGGTCTCGTGGTTTCATGGGTTTCATGGTTTCACAGGTTTCATGGTATTAATGGTTTCATGGTTTCATGGTTTCACGGGTTTCATGGTTTAATGGGTTTCATGGTTTTATTAGTGTCATCGTTTCAAGGGTTTCGTGGTTTTACAGGTTTCGCGGTTTCAATGGTTCCATGGTTGCAGTGATTTCATGGTTTCAATGGCTTCAATGGTTTCATGGTTTCACGGCTTTCGTGTTTCACGTGTTTCGTGGTTTCATGGTTTTAAGGGTTTTATGGTTTCATGATTGCAATGGTTTCATGGTTGCACGGGTTTCATGGATTCACGGGTTTCATGGTTTCACTGGCTTCGTGGTTTCACAGGTTTCGTGGTTTCTCTGG
Organism: Pachyseris speciosa; assembly: GCA_016490735.1. Lineage (NCBI taxonomy): Eukaryota > Metazoa > Cnidaria > Anthozoa > Scleractinia > Pachyseridae > Pachyseris > Pachyseris speciosa. The sequence continues at coordinate 93,907 of JAEMWC010000895.1, forward strand.
TTTCATGGTTTCACGGATTTCGTGTTCTCATGAGTTTCGTGGTTTCACTGGTTTCATGGTCTCGTGGTTTCACTAGTTTCGTGGTTTCACGGGTTTCATGGTTTCACGGGTTTCGTGGTTTCACTGGTTTCATTGTTTCGTGGTTTCACTAGTTTCGTGGTTTCACGGGTTTCATGGTTTCACGGGTTTCGTGGTTTTACGGGTTTCATGGTATCAATGGTTTCATGGTTTCACGGGTTTCGTGGTGTCACGGGTTTCATGGTTTCGTAGCTTCACGGGTTTCATAGTTTGAATAGTTTCCTGGTTTTATTTGCTTCTTGGTTTCAGTGGCTTCGTCGTTTTAATGATTTAAATGGTTTCTTGGGTTTCGTGGTTTCGCGGGTTTCATTTTCTGAATTGGTTTTTTATTTCACGGGAATCCTGGTTACACAGCTTTCCTGATTACACTGGTTTCGTAGTTCAGTTCGTAGGTTGCCTGGTTTCGTGATTATCCTGTATTTCTGGTTCCATGGCTTATATGTTTGATTGTTTGATAGGTGTAATGTATTCTTCCGTTTTGCGGTTTCGTGGTTTTTGTACAGTTCGTGGTTTTACTTTTTGCCCTCTTTTTGATATGTAGGTGCTTGGGAAGGATCATTCTGTTTCAAAGGATAAACATGGGGCTACCCACTGTCTCAAATGTGTAATACCTTGTTTTCCGCTGTCACAGTTTTTAATGACAGGTTTGATGGAGTCCCTTGCCTGGTTTCAGGGGCACCCAACGAGCAAAATCAACCAAAAGCTATAGAAAGGCAGTTTGGGGTGCTTTATGGTGTTTGAAGTCTGTTTAAAGCGATGTTTTCATAAGCTAGAAGAAATTTATCTGTTCGGATTCTCTAGCTGAACTTTTAATTGCCCGAAAATGTTAGGGAATAAAATCTTCTTTTGAGAAAATGCAAGCTGAAATGAGCTTTCCACGAACTTTCTAGGGAACTATTTTCTTTCCGAAAATGCTAGATGACCTTTTTGACTGCCAAAACCAGCAATTACGACCTTTCCGAAAACTTCAGTGGCTATGATTTCCTAATTTCGAATCTTTTAGTCCACTTTTTAGTTACGAAAATCCGAGTGCATTCTTTAATCGACGCCGAAAGCGGAAGGCAAATTACCCTCTACCGAACAGATATCTACCGAAACTTGCCGTTGGGTGCCCCTGTTGTTTCAACGGGTCACCAAACATCTAGTTGACGGGTTCAAATTACTAAAATTGTCAAGGTGTCTTCTTTGTATTGAGGGATCTCAAGAGTGTCTGCTTCTTCGTACTTATTCTCTGTACTTCTTGTATGACTGATGGTACTGAATTAAAAACAAAATGCCTGGTTCAAGGTAAGTAACTCCATGCTCTTTTGATAGTTTCACAAAATTGCTTTCGTACATTCCCACGCGTTGAGCTTTATTAATGATAGTACTCGGCTTAGAAATGTGCCAGAATATCCAGTCACTTTTTTATGTTCGGCGTTAGCGTACAGAAACACGCATTTCTTCACATAGTCATCAACTCCTCATGACTTGAAGGCAAAGACTCCTCCTGAAATACAACTCAAAACATATATGGCCTTTTGGCCTAAATACAATGACCCCATTAATCGACTCAACACGTGTTAGTTGTTTACTCACGGGGCATATGAGTCAGCAACAAACACCATATTCATCATATTTCGTAACTGTAAAATTCGAAATAAAACCACTTTGTTTTAGTTCCAGAGTATGTTACTTGCTGTCAGTACGCTTATTTTTCCTGATTCCAGGCATTTTAGCGTTCTATCGCCCTGTAGATTTTCCACTCTAAAGATGGGTAGTAACGTAACGCGAGGTTGCGAGCGTGACCATAAACGGTACCTGATAACATTGTCCTTGTTATCATGAGAAATAAGTTAAGGCTTCCCATGTCTAATTCGTTCTTAGGAAAGCACGCTCTTAAGGCAATGCGAAAGAGACACCCATGATCTCTGCGATACCGGGGCAGTGGTCTAACATCCGCGCTTTCAAGCCAACAGGGAGCTGGTCACTCTGTCAGTTCGTGTTATGCCCGTAGAAAATGACGATGTCATAGAGATTATGTGAAATGTTATACAGTGTAAATTGGAAGATTTTAACAAATTAAAGATCTCATCGCAGTTATGTTTATAGCTTAAGTAGTTGAGAACCTCAGTTCAAATAAATGAAAGTCCATATATTCTCTTATCACGTTAGAAAATGTATTTAAGCTGGTTGGTTTACCGCTAAAAAGCGCACCACTTTAATAGGGTCACCCGCGCAAGCCACACTCTACGCTGGTTTTTAAAAAGCATGTAACAGCTTACTCGGTCTCATTGCTGATAAAGGCTATATGTAAGGATTAACCGAATCGATACGTCTTCAAATAGTGAAAAAAGCGAGTGACAGGCTTATTTAAATTTCATCACATCGAACCTTGAATACTCGTAGCCTATACTTAAGGTTTTAAGAGTGTTTACCAAGTATACCATTGATCTTTATGCAAGTACGAGTGGCTAAAGTTTTATAATACTTACTAACACTTTTTATCCCTAAAGCGCTGCATTGTTCATTTTGACATTGGTGACAGCTACGTGTTCATTTGAAATAAATGAAAAGACGCGAGAAATACTGAAGTTGGCCACTCAACAGTTTAACGAAAATGTGCGTCTTCAAGAAAGAGTGCCATCCCCGGAAATACGGCACCCGGATTGTGAGCCTACTTTGTCATCTCAAATTGCCTGGCAGAGTTACTTACAGTATCCGTTTATTCTCTGGGACCCCTTGACTCAGTTTCCTCATCTCTTTGATACTCGACCACTTTTGTGCCCATCATGCCACGAGGATATCGAGGAGACTGGTAGGAAAACAACTTCATATTTATCGAGAACAAATCATTGGTTTAATGGCCGGCTAAAGAGATACTCTCCACGACTTCTCTATCATACTAACAGCTGCATTCTTCTGGTGAGCTGTGTGTACCGCTGTTGCAAGGCCCATGATATTTCGTCTTGTCACCCTTCTGTATTGTCGAGCTTTCCTTCTTCATTTATTATGCAAATCCCTTTTCGTTTGTTTCACAAATCTGGGTTTACAACGGATGCGCTTTATCTCGTGCAAAAACTTGTGGACGAGGGACTTGCCTTTGATCAAATTGAACGACTACTGGAATTGCAATATCGTGATTTCTTTTCATCCATGGAATGTAAATTTTGGTTCGACTACAGACTTAAAAATCCCGAAAGAGATCAGGAAAATGCGAACCAGTTGCGGTTTCCTTCGTTTTCAAAAAGCATTTACCCTCATCCATCCAACGACCTATTAATAGATCTTTATGTAGCTGGATTCAAGATGCAAGAGGAAAGGTTTGCGTGGGCCATGTCCAGACTACCTGCTAGATTTATATCATGTGACCACACGTTCAAAAGCGTTGCCAACATCGGGTACAAAAGATCAAGTGATGGCAAATGGATTAAATTATACAATTCTGTGTTTTGTATTCTGAACGAAAAAGCAGAGGTTATTCAATGGCAATTTACAAGATCTGAAAACTTCAATGAAGGTTCTACAAAGTTTTTCGATTTGAAGAAACGTTTTCAGTGTCAGAACGCTGATCTTGGAGGTATAATCATAGATAACTGTTGTAAATGGAAAGATTCTTTCAGTCGCCTGTTCCCTGGTGTTCCTGTGATACCATGAAACCCGTGACACCGTGGATCCCGTGAAACCATGAAACCATTGGAACGATGAAACCTGTGAAACCATGAAACCCATTAAACCACGAAACCATTGAAACCACAAAACCATGGAACCCGTGAAACCATGAAACCCGTGAAACCATGAAACCATCGAAACCATGAAACCCGTGAAACTACGAAACCATGAAACCCGTGACACCGTGGATCCCGTGAAACCATGAAACCATTGAAACGATGAAACCTGTGAAACCATGAAACCATCGAAACCATAAAACCCGTGAAAGCACCAAACCCGTGACACGATGAAACCTGTGAAATCATGAAACCATTAATACCATGAAACCTGTGAAACCATGAAACCCATTAAACCACGAAACCCTTGAAACCATGAAACCACGAAACCATTAAAACTACAAAACCATGGAACCCGTGAAACCATGGAACCTGTGAAACCATGCAACCATCGAAACCATGAAACCCGTGAAACCACGAGACCCGTGAAACCATGAAACCATTGCAACCATGAAACCCGTGACACCATGGAACCATTGAAACCACAAAACCCTTGAAACGATGAAACTATTGAAACCATGAAACCTATGAAACCACGAAACCCATGAAACCATGAAACTAGGAAATCATTGAAACTACAAAACCATGAAACCCGTGACACGATGAAATCCGTGAAACCATGAAACCATTGATACCATGAAACCCATGAAACCACGAAACCCTTGAAACCATGAAACCAAGAAACCATTGAAACTACAAAACCATCGAACCCGTGAAACCATGGAACCTGTGAAACCATGAAAACATCGAAACAATGAAACTCGTGAAACCACGAAACCCGTGAAACTACGAAACCGTGAAACCCGTGACACATGAAATTCTGTGTAACCATGAAACCATGAAACCACGAAACCCGTGAAACCATGAAACCATTGCAACCATGAAACCCGTGACACCATGGAACCATTGAAATCACGAAACCCTTGAAACGATGAAACTATTGAAACCATGAAACCTATGAAACCACGAAAACCATGAAACCATGAAACTAGGAAATCATTGAAACTACAAAACCATGAAACCCCTGACACGATGAAACCCGTGAAACCATGAAACCATTGATACCATGAAACCCATGAAACCACGAAACCCTTGAAACCACGAAACCACGAAACCACTGAAACTACAAAACCATGGAACCCGTGAAACCATGGACCCCGTGACACCATGAAACCCATGAAACCATGCAACCATTGAAACCACGAAACCATGAAACCCTTTAAACCATGAAACCACGAAACCCGTGAAACCATGAAACCATTAAAACCATGAAACCACTGCAACCATGAAAACCGTGACACCATGAAACCCGTGACACCGTGGATCCCGTGAAACCATGAAACCATTGGAACGATGAAACCTGTGCAACCATGAAACCATCGAAACCATGAAACCCGTGAAACTACGAAACCATGAAACCCGTGACACCATGAATCCCTTGAAACCATGAAACTATTGAAACGATAAAACCTGTGAAACTATGAAACCATCGAAACCATGAAACCCGTGAAACCACGAAACCCGTGAAACCATGAAACCATTGATACCATGAAACCCGTGAAACCACGAAACTACTGAAACCACGAAACCATGAAACCAGTGAAACCACAAAACCAGTGAAACCATGAGACCCGTGAAACCACGAAACTAGTGAAACCACGAGACCATGAAACCAGTGAAACCACGAACCCCGTGAAACCATGAAACCAGTGAAACCACGAACCCCGTGAAACCAAGAAATCCGTGAAACCACGAGACCAGAGAAACCACGAAACCTGTGAAACCATGAAGCCAGTGAAACCATGAAACCACGAAACCCGTGAAACCACGAAACCCGTGAAACCATGAAACCATTGAAGCCATTGAAACCATGAAACCACTGCAACCATGAAACCCGTGACACCATGGAACCATTGAAACCGCGAAACCTGTGAAACCACGAAACCCCTGAAACGATGACACTAATGAAACCAGGAAACCCATTAAACCACGAAACCCTTGAAACCATGAAACCACGAGACCATTGAAACTACAAAACCATGAAACCCATGACACGATGAAACCCGTGAAACCATGAAACCATTGAGACCATAAAACCTGTGAAATCATGAAACCCATGAAACCACGACACCCTTGAAACCATGAAACCACGAAACCATTGAAACTACAAAACCATGGAACCGTGAAACCATGAAACCATCGAAACCATGAAACCCGTGAAACTGCGAAACCATGAAAGCCGTGACACTATGAAACCCGTGACACCGTGGATCTCGTGAAACCATGAAACCATTGGAACGATGAAACCTGTGAAACCATGAAACCATCGAAACCATGAAACCCGTGAAACCACGAAACCCGTGAAACTACGAAACCATGAAACCCGTGACACCACGAATCCCTAGAAACCATGAAACTATTGAAACGATGAATCCTGTGAAACTATGAAACCATCGAAACCATGAAACCCGTGAAACCACGAAACCCGTGACACGATGAGATCCGTGAAACCATGAACCCATTGATACCATGAAACATTTGAAATCATGAAACCCATGAAATCACGAAACCCTTGAAACCACGAAACCATTGAAACTACAAAACCATGGAACCCGTGAAACCATGGAACCCGTGAAACCATGAAACCATCGAAACCATGAAACCCGTGAAACTACGAAACCATGAAACCCGTGACACCGTGGATCCCATGAAACCATGAAACCATTGAAACGATGAAACCTGTGAAACCATGAAACCCGTGAAACCACGAAACCCTTGAAACCATAGAACCACGAAACCATTGAAACTACAAAACCATGGCACCCTGAAACCATGAAACCTGTGAAACCATGAAACCCGTGAAACCACGAAACCCTTGAAACCATAAAACCATGAAACCATTGAAACTACAAAACCATGGAACTGTGAAACCATGAAACCATCGAAACCATGAAACCCGTGAAACCACGAAACCTGTGAAACTACGACACCATGAAACCCGCGAAACTACGAAACCAGTGAAACCACAAACCCTATAAACCCTAGCCATGAACCAAAGGACCTTACCCCCTTCGTATACTATACATTAGCATATAGTAATTGGCATATAGTAATTAGCATATAATGGTGCTCCGTAACACCAAGTTGTAACCCAGATGAATTATCGAGACAGGGAGATATCGTGGGAGTTAAAAAAATGTGCTCCTTTTGAAAGGTTTCTGTCTTGTCCGTATGGTCGGATAAATATCAGGCGAAAAGGACGATTTCGCCAAAACGAAGCCAGCCAACACACTGCAGTATTTCGAGTAAATTGTTACACAAAGCTGTCGAACGAACGTGAACGCAACCTAAATTTGACATAAAGCTTGTGGGATGTGGCTGGAGTGACAAGGATATACCTCACAAATTAATGTGATTTGGTAAGCTGAAGCCACTCTAAAGGCACTAAGGCCACATGGTAGCGGGCATTACCCCTTAAATCTACCAAAGCAAAGATTGAGCCCAAGCATTAGCAGCCATGGACAGCTGTTTCGGCCTTGTTAGGCCTCATCAGCATGGCATAGCTAATGCTCAGGCTCAAGTACCCACATATCCATAAAACAAGCAGTGAAAACGTAAAGCTTGTGGGATGTGGCTGGAGTGACAAGGATATACCTCACAAATTAATGTGATTTGGTAAGCTGAAGCCACTCTAAAGGCACTAAGGATATGTGGGTACTTGAGCCTGAGCATTAGCTATGCCATGCTGATGAGGCCTAACAAGGCCGAAACAGCTGTCCATGGCTGCTAATGCTTGGGCTCAATCTTTGCTTTGGTAGATTTAAGGGGTAATGCCCGCTACCATGTGGCCTTAGTGCCTTTAGAGTGGCTTCAGCTTACCAAATCACATTAATTTGTGAGGTATATCCTTGTCACTCCAGCCACATCCCACAAGCTTTACGTTTTCACTGCTTGTTTTATGGATATGTGGGTACTTGAGCCTGAGCATTAGCTATGCCATGCTGATGAGGCCTAACAAGGCCGAAACAGCTGTCCATGGCTGCTAATGCTTGGGCTCAATCTTTGCTTTGGTAGATTTAAGGGGTAATGCCCGCTACCATGTGGCCTTAGTGCCTTTAGAGTGGCTTCAGCTTACCAAATCACATTAATTTGTGAGGTATATCCCTAAATTTGACATATACAAATTATGCTTTTTACTGCCGGTCGGAAATGCAACATTTGCCGTCGTTTTCACAAACAACCATCGACGCCATGCTTTTGGATATAAAAATAATCAAGTTTCATTCAAAACTTTTACTGAATAAAGGCACGGTGAGGGAAAAAGGCGGAGTGAGTTTGCCGCATGGCATGTGGCATGACTTGCGGAATCGCATAATTATGCGGAATGTAATGTATGCAAAATGGCCCGAAAAAATTAATTCAACTGAAGGAGTTAATTATTCAACAGCCAAACGCAAGCTATTGGTAGTTGCCGATCTCGGTAAACTGGGCTTGCTTTCGTATAAATATTACACTTATGAACTCTTGAGGTGATTAAATTTGCCTTGAGTTTTGCTTTCATAGGATTAGCCTGTTCGCGAATGATATTTGCAGCATATTTGTGAAGCTATGCACGAATGACGAAAGAATCGAGCGAGCTTTTGCCATCTCGTCAATTTCATAGTGTAGGTCAAACTCTTTTCGCAGTTTTGAAATGGATTAAATTAATTTCTATTTTTCCGGAGTCGATTGTAAGCGATTTAGGAACGGAGTCTCGCAGAGGATTGTTATGGTTTTCAGAGTTTTACAAGAGTCTGAAATCGGTCGAGCTGCTTTTGTTGTTATGATATGAATAACTGAACTCTCGAAGACCGAGCGACAAACGAGGAAAATATTATAATCAGTTGCGAACTAATCTTATAAACACAAACTCAAGACAAATCACTTGAAGCAGGTTCTTTTGTAATATTTATATCAAGTCCATCCAAGCACAAATCCCGTGTAGAGCAGTGCTCTACACTGAAAAAATTCTCGGTCAAATCCAATTTGTTGTCCACATTTTGTTGTCACCGAGATCAGCAACTAGCTTGCGATTATTCACTGTGAAAACCGTAACTTGAATAAGCCTCTACGAGGCTCCGTTCCTAAATCTCTTGCAATTGACTCCGGAAAAATAAAATTTTCTTTAATCCATTTCAAAACTGTCTAAGAGTTTGACCTTCACTGTGAAATTGACAAGGTGGCAAAAGCTTGCTTGTCTCGCAGCCGCGAACGATTCGCACAAATACACTGCAAATATCATTGACTATCATTCCCGAACAGACTAATCCTACGAAAGCAAAACTCAAGGTAAAATTAAATCACCTCAAGAGTTCATGAGAAAGCAAGCCCGGTGAAGAGTAGTTGTGACCAAGATCGACAGCTAGCTTGCGATTATCCTCTCTGCTGGGCTGTAGAATAATTAACTCTTTGAGCTGAATTAATTTCTTCGCGCCATTTTGCATATGTTACATTCCACATAATTATGCGATTCCGCAAGTCATGCCACATGCCATTCCGCATTCCGCATTCCGCCCTTTACCCTCAAAATAGTGGCGCGTTTAGTTAAAAAGAAGAATATTTCTCAAAGCAAACTTGTGTTTACATTTTGGCTAGACGCGATGGCGCCACCTAAAAATAATTTAATTTTAGATTGTATTGTTTTCGTTAGAATATTATTTCCAACGCTGAAGATGGCTTCGCGAATGCAGCTATATTGGTGTCAAAAGTTTTCGCCGTCAATTCCTGTACACACTTGGAAAATATCTTGGGTTGAACGGCTCATATATTTTTCCTACAGATCGTGAATTGGATGGACGAAGGAGAAGCTGCGCTTGTGACGGAATATTGATTATAGTTTCTTTCGTCGTTCGGCTGTTTGATCGGACGTTCCTTTTGCTGTTTACTTCTTTCCATCCGAGCCGAAATAAAGTTACTTTACTTTACTTTTTTCATTCCGTTCATCGGTTCGACTGTTGCTCCTCAGACATTACTTTGGAAAGCCGATAGAGGTATTCCGGCAATACTTCGGAAAATCGATATCTATTGGTATGCCGTTGACATATCGATTTGTTTACATCTGAGTGAGTGACAAATTTGCATAATCTGCCCCCTCACAATACTCGTTCCTACGCTTTCGCGTATCCACGACTAAAAACGAGCTCATTGTAGAAAAGCTATAAGCATATTGAGATACAACTTCTTGCAAACTTAACAAAAATTCTTAGCAGCGATTTCATAGCTACCTTAACAAGTTATGTGAAAATGAATATATGAAAATCATAAAAAGATATGATCATTCACATACGTATTCTTAACAAGTTAAGTGAAAAAAATTCATAATTTGTTCAGTTATTTGTTTGATACCACTATGAAAGTAACAACATATAAAGATTGGTAGTAATGATCCATCGAAGCGCTGGAAACCGGTGAGAGCCACTGAGGATGGTTTCACTGAATAAATGAACTCAAAATGGTCGAAACATCTCAATGAAGCAAAGGTAATTAGATTCAAATAAATAACATCAGGATGGCACGCAGAGTAAGAGTAGCATTTATACCATTCCTGACTGAGAGGAGAATAAATAAGTTGGTCTTTACTCGGGACGTCTGCCAAGAAGTTAGTTAGGCCCACAACATTTCAAACTTGAGAAAACATTGTGATTCTTGGCTAAACTTTGGTGCATCTAATTTCAACTCGAATTTCGCTTACCGAACACAAATGTGAATTAACGACGAAAAAATAGCTGAAAAATATACAAAACATTTGCTTTAATTCAAAACGAGGACATTTTTTCGATTCGGTTCCCAAGGTGCTCGTTATAGGTATAAAGTTATGTTAAATTCATAGTGAACTGAAGGGTGACAGTTCCTTTTACATTGATTTCAGGATATTTGCGCGCAATACGTATTGAAGTATTATGGTTCTTTCGGCTGCTTGTTCCTCGCGCGGAAGCATCCATTCCGCGCGAAATCGAGAAATTCGATCTGGAAAACAAATCTAACATCACAGCCAATCATCTATTCGTTCAGATTGGATGTTTGATGAGCCAGAGGGAAAAACATAAGGAGGTAAGTCGGTAAAATTGAGGATAAGGTGATAATTGACGTTGACGTTGGGGGGGGGGGGGGGGGGGAGTAACAGAATTTAAAATAAAGGGTTGCGCGTGTTTTCAAGTTACATTATTATTATTTTGTTGTTGTTGTTGTTGTTGTTGATTAACTTTCAAATGTAGAAAAATGGTGATACACCTCTTCCAACCTACATTCCTCCTACAATCCACAATTTCCCAAAAAAGAACAAAAGAAAACGTTTTTGCATGGCCGAATTTATTACTATCTTTTCCATAACTAACTTTTCAGAAACTTTTCATCGATGAATGACATCTGCTAAGAAACCAGTTTTAAATGGTCATCTATGACAACCTCTTTAGCAATATTAAGCGGACAATCCAAAACAAATCGATTCCTTTGTAAATGCTGTTTCAAATTCTCACAAGAAAACGTTTGGTAATAACAAAGGAATAAACAGGTTGTAACCGCTCCTCCCGCGCCATCCCTCATCTCACGATGGAGGTATTGGTTGGCTGGTACGTCAGAAGACCAACTAAGAAACGTTTCAAAAAGAGTTAACAATTCGTTAAGCACAGGCGTAGTTTTCAACTCGTGTATTACTGGATGTCTATTGACTTTAATCCCCCTGACCAGAATATAACTTTCTTGTTAGTCACTAAAATTCTTGAAACGCTAGCTCCCTATTTCCCCTCCTTCCCCTTCAATGTTGACAGGAAGGGGAGTAGGTTGGGTGAGATGTGGTCGTGAAATTTGTGACGCTTTTGTCGAGTGTTACAAGCAATAGACCTTTTTAGCTTGTAGATTTTTTTTCCCAACGTAGACCGTGTGATGCTAACCTAGAGTGCTGTTTGTTTGAAATTTCGCCTTATTCACGTGCATATATATGTACGCATAATTTATGCAAAGACAAAAGGCAAATCCTCTTAGGAAGATCACATGGTCTACATTGGGAAAACAAAATCTACAAGCTAAAAGGTCTATTGTTACCGGGATTGTAGCTATAGTGACCTACTGAGAAGACGCTCGCTTTCAATTTAGTTAGAAATTTCTGAAATCTACCAGAGAAAGAAAAGTATTGCTTTAAGTATTCCCATGACCAAATGTTGATTAAATATTCAACGTCTGCGATATGACAGTAGTAAGTACCTCGTTCTTTAACAATATTGCACCTCACGTTAAGCTGTATCTATGTTCAAGCTTCATTCCGAATCAGTCGTTTGATTCAAGGTGTGTTGTAAGACTAGCGACAAGGGGATGGTAAGCAGAAAAAGGCCGAAAAGGCCACCAAAAGTGACAATTTGTATCAGTTAATGGCAGCCAAAGGAACAATTCGACGCTTTACGAAAACATTCGAAACGGATAACTGCATCCACTCGTATTTAATTTAGTCAAATGCTCGTTTGATTCCTGGGGAAGAGAAGGCGATTATTCGACAGCCATCATTTTAATTTCCTTTACGGCTTAAAAAGATTATCATAATCTTTTTAAGCCGTAAAGGAACTTAAAATGTTGGCTGTCGAATAATCGCCTTCTCTTCCCTGGGAATTAAACGAGCATATCGTATTGAATACGATAGTAATTTTAGCGTGGTTTTGTTACAGGTTCATCTCGTAACTTTGTTTGTTCTCAGCAGGTATTGCGGAGTAAATTTGGCGACGATGACTTTCCGAAAGCCTTTTAAATGCAGCAGTAACAAATGGCTTTGTATAAAATGCACGTTTACTCATTCATACCGGTAACCAGGTAGTTTACATAACGGCCCTCAAAACCGTAAAAGAAAGTTAAAAATATACACAATAGAACTATTTGGTCAAGTGGAGCCAAATGCATTGATTTACAACAAACTTGTAATGAGGGTCTAAACAAAGCAAATAGCTGGTTTTTACACTGCTCCTTATTGTTGCACCAAGAGGCAGGGGATTTGTCAGAATTCCTCTGCCCTATGCCCAGGGGAATTTGATGAGGTTTGAGTGGGCATTTGGACAAATCCCCCAGGGTCTCCGGGGGTGGGCCCCAGGGGAAGCCGCTGATTGATGCATAATAACTAAACCTTGTCAAGAAAAGTTTCAGAAAACACTAATTAATAGAAATAACGGGCGCTGCTTCTTTTCGACCAAAACCAGGGATCCATATTCCTTTTTTATCAACGTCGTCAACCGGGCAAGCATGCTAGATGATATACTTGCCCTGGTCAAATTTTGCTCGCCCTCACTAAAGTGCAGAACTATAAAAGGACAATTATGTGTAACTGGAACGCCTTTTTTATTTCCGTCGTGCAGTAACGACTCATATATTTCTTTTTCACTTGAAACAACGTTTTGTGGTGGTCTTGTGAATCGTTATGTGCCCCAGTTGGAAGTGCTTGCAATGTGGACCTGGTGCATGCTGAAGCACTGTGCACAAACGCCAGCCAGGGTCTCACCATTTGCCACAAGGGGCGGAAGGAGCAAGAAAGAATGCATGCATTCTTCCTGTTCATATCTCAATCTGGCTTCTTTTCAGAAGCAACAGCTTCACTTTTTTTTTCTTTACTGGAGGCGGCGAAACACCGTCCAAATGTTGCTATACATGGTGATTGCGATCAATTGTCGTGTTTTGCGTTTTACCAGCTAACTACCCATCGCTTCGAGCGTGCACCCGTTTTCCCATTCCCTGTCCATTTCTAGCGCCTGCCACGTAGGCTAACTACAATAAAACTGAGCCTGCAATTGTTTCAAAGAAAATAGAAGGCGCCCAATGCAAACGAAATTTGCATGTTATATTCTTTGTTTTCTGAAAGTTCCAAATGGACGAGAAGTGATCAGGACTGTACTTGATAATATCATGAAAATTTAATGTTGAGATGGAGTTGAAACGTTACTCGTCCAAAGGACGAGTTTTGGAGTTATTTTACTCGTCCGTATGACTTATTGGTCGTCTCGGACGACTGCGAATATGGATCCCTGCCAAAACCCATCCATTGCTACAAACATTTTTGCGGCAGGCAAGAATTACGCAACTAAAACGAGGTACATATCTGACAGCGTCGGTTCTGTATCAGTTTCCTGTTTACTTTATTCTGGAGTAGAGGTAACTTTGAACTTTGTCATCATTTAATCATCTATTTTACCTTAACTGTGTGAGTTGTTTTTCACTTTTTCTTATTGATCTTTGGTATCTTTGAAAATTATACTAAAACTATGACGCGCCAAAACGGACAAAAATGCTTCCTTGATATATATGACTTCTTCTTAATATATAATACTTGTTCCATATAGATATAACTCGATGTAGAAATATCCAACTTGTTTCCAAATAAACACAACATCTTGTAAATATATAAAACTTCTTTTGAATATTTATACAACTTGAGGCACTCATACAAACTTGTTTCAAATATTTGACTTGGTTCACACAAATAGGACTTGTCAACTCGGCGCGCCGCAAAAATAAAACTTCCTTATCGATTAGATTATCGCAAATCGATACCACAAGTAGTATCCAGGCTTCTGGAAAACAATGTCTGCCGCCAAATCAACATGCCAGACGAAGGAGTTGTCAGTCAACGAAGACCAACTGAAGCATTTTGCAAGACTGATAGTTATCGTTATTAACATCGTAGGAAAAAGGTAAACAATGTTCACTTCCACGCTGGCGAAAAAAATCTAGAAATATTGCTCTGAGATATCGAAGAGCCATCATCCACCGACTGAAGTACTATTAAACGAAACTTTTTAACTTCTAATGAAAGACTTCGACAAAATCAAAACGCATTTATTTTCTTTGAAAGTCAACTACAACTCTTGCGGAGTACTTCGAAAGAGGTCTTAATTGTCGAACGAAATGTTCATTGAAAGCTGGAGAGCTTTATCGGTCGCAGATCTATGTCACGTGCTAGGCAACCAGAATGATTGCGATCTTTTCATTCGATCATGTTTCTCGCCACAACATTCGATGGATTTTGAAGGTTCTTCGATATCTCAGAGCAATGTTTCTAGATTTCTTCGCCAGCGGTGGAAGTAAACATTGTTTACCTTTTTCCAACGATATTAATAACATTAACTATCAGTCTTGCAAAACGCTTCAGTTGGTCTTCGTTGACTGACAACGCCTTCGTCTGGCATGTTGATTTAGCGGCAGACATTGTTTTCCAGGGGTTTACCTAAAATACTGAATCCGGAATCCGGAATCCAGAATCCGGAATAAGGAATACGGAATCTAGAAACTGTAATTAATAATTAATAAGAGGGTTAAAAGGTAGGTAGGTAGGTAGGTAGGTAGGTAGGTAGGTAGCTTTATTAAAAATCCATTGCAGCCCAAGGGCTGGATTACGGACTGTACCATACGTAATACTAAAATACGAGAAAGGGTAGAAAAAAAAAATTAATAAAAACTATTATAAATAAATAACAGTATATAAATAAAACAAAAGAACAAAGATACTACGTCGTGAAATTTAAAAAATAGCCACAAATTTACGATAAAACCATTAGAAAATAGCCGCGTTATGCATGATAAAACTGTTCATTAGTCTATTTGTTCTACAAAGAGGTACGTTAAAAGCGCGCTTTCTCCTTAAGGCTGCAGTACTAAGATTACGTGGCGGCAAAAGGCCATGTAATTTGTGGAGGCTGTTGTCCTTAAAAAACCGAAGAAGACGACAGATGTCTTACAGGAGGAGGTGGGTGACAGGACTGAATTCTTAGTCTGGAACTTGGTTTGTTCTTTGCAGTTGAGTCGATGTGAAGGGACATAGGGATAACTATTAAGAAAGACCGTCGTATGCGAGATCATTAAATGCAGTTTAACGAGCTGACCCGCGAGATTTTACACTAGCCTCGTACATGTTTAACCTTAAGAAACAAACAGGCCCATGCAGTGCACTCCTCGCTGCAAAAACGAAGTGAGAAGCCTTGCTATTGGCAATCAAATCTTTCTTGGAGCAGATTAACCACGTTTATCGCCTACTGTAAAAGTAGGCCTGACGGAGTCCTCAGTTGTTGTAGATATCCTGAACCGATCAGAAGTGGAGAGCAGCGGATTTCACGTGCTCAAGGTTCCTATCTTAAAGTTTCAAGGTATATTGGGCACCATACTAACTCAGGTTTCAGCAAAGGAGCGACTCTTGGAAAGCCCACGAAAAAAAGAGCAATAACAGAAGACGGTACGAGGGTAAATATTTCTGAAAATGTTGTAAGCAAATGAAAGCGCTGAAACAATCCTCACCCAGCCTCCGTA
>JAEMWC010000895.1:115000-195000 GCA_016490735.1 Pachyseris speciosa
TATTGGTTCATGATGAACAATAACTGGGCACCGGCTAACAACTGAACAGCATTAAGGTTGTAATTGACAGGAAATGTAACCTAGTTCTGCTTTTCTTGTCAGACCGAACTTTGTATCAGATGATTACCTGCTTTTTGTCAGCAATTTTGTCAGCAATTTAAGGTGGTCTTATATAATAGAAAATGAACCCGTGACCTTGCGATACCGGTAGTGAGAAATGTTGGCGAGAAACGTGGTCAAGTAAACAATGGTTGTTGTGTACTGAAATTTAAGTAATAACACAATCGGTGACGCTGTCTCAAATCATTTCTTTTTTAGTCCCTCTCTGTTAACAAAAACGAGAGGACGAAACGGAAACGAAAGTTTATCCGGAAAACTGGTATTTTGTCTCTAATATCCCACCACTTAAATAGGGTGCCTTTATTTGGTTCTAAATCCTAGAATAAACAGGAAGGAAAAAAGCCACTTCTTAAATTGACACAGATTTGTACGACTGGAAATGCACAATGTAATTTGTTCAAGCCCTAAAATAGCCTCAAACCATTTCACGCCTCTCAGTTGTTCTACAAAAAAAGCGCCGGAAACTTAAGGAATATTTCTTTTTGACTAAAATATTTTAAAAAGTAAAAAAACCGAACGTTTTCCGCACTAATCCATCTTCAGGATAACGATGGCAGATACGAAGAAACTTATTATGGGTGACTGCATATGACCATATTTACACAAAGGTGTATTCTGTGTGCACATTTAGTTAAGCAAAGTGTCCCAATGCAATTTGCCTCGGATTATATTTTATCCGCTTAATCTTGGTTTACCGATAGCAGAGCTTCAGCAGGGATTCCACAAGCTGAACAGTTATAAGCCTTTGAAAGATCACGGTTTTTTCTGTTGTTAGAAAACAATTCTCTCATACTTCCCCTATATCAAAGCCCAAAGCATGAATGGATGGATGGGTGGATGGATGAATGGATAGAAAACTTTATTTCATCACGGTTGTTTTGTTCAAAAATTTACAGATCTTGTTATTTACAAGAGCCGTGCAATTAGGTAAGAAAGACAAGGTAAAATACATTATTTACAGCTAAAATACAATCTATGTTTAATTTACACAATATTAAAAAAAATGGATGGATGGATGGATGGATGGATCCATGCATGGTTCAGTTACGCCTAAAGTTGCGATTATTTAGTTCAAGCTATTCCAATTCGATCGTTCTTTCGTTCGTTTCTGCTTGCGTTCATGCATGCATATGCTTGTGGACTCGAGGTTGGTTAAAGGCGCTTTCAAGAACTCTGCAAAGCTTTGCTTCTCATCCTGAACTGGCTTCACTCACTGACATTCACTGGCTTCACTCACTGTATATAAACGAGGCTTAATATTTTGCCTTAGCAGCATTCAGGTATCAGGTGCGTTGAAAGTTGTCTCCAAAATAAGTTTCGCAAAAATATTTGGCAAATTTCACGGATCTCGCAGCTTGTATCGAAATTCTGCGCGAAGCCGTCTCGGTGTCTTGACTTCTTAAGCGATTATTAACGCGTGCGTCGGGTTCGCGGAAACTGTGGACTCACCGTGACCAACTCGAAAGCTTGAGCTACTTAATTGGTCACTGCGCATCTTTGCTTTTCATCACTTGTGTAATTTAGTTTGCTGACTTATCTCTCTACCCATGTAATGCACTTTAATGTAGAAATGTTTGTAAATAGTACAAAAAAGAATAAACTAAACTGAAACTGAAACTGTGTGGCAAAGTCACGGATTTACCATCGCCACTCTTTGTTATATGTGCGAATACAGTAGGATCAGTTCAAAGTACATGTAACTGGTACCCAATTAATTGAATTACGACTGAATTTGAATCAGTCTGCAAGCCCAAGAGAAGTCTAGTCACAAAGGAGCTTCAACACGTCAGTCAGAAGGTAACATGGGTTTCATTAATTCACTGGTTCCGCTAGGGATTTTTTGTCTTTGCAGCTTGTAATAGGGAGGTGTATGACTTCTTTGCCCATGAGTATGCCCAATTTGTACCATGAAAATTGAAGGTCAGCCAAAGTCAGCTCATACATTTACTGACAAAAATCACCAAAGTGGTTACATGCTCAACTGAGGGTAACCCACCTAGTCAAGTTATGTTTTTATATAATTTTATGAAAATTGCAAACAAAATTTGCAACTATTAAAACACATCCACAGCGTCATTTCACTAAATCAGAGAAAGCAAAACATTCCTTTCAGAAAACTGGGTTAAATAATTTTTTATTCATGGATAAATTAGGTGTCCTTCCCTAATTCTGTTGAGAAAATAATATAGAACTAAATTTTGGTTCTTTTCTGCTCTTTATATCTGTGCAGTGACATTTATTCAGGGCCTGGCTTTGTAAGAACTAACTCATCACTGCCCAATATGCACTTTGATTTTTCTTATTGTTGGACTACTATAGTAAGCTGTTGGGGACTGGTGCCCTTGTCTTCTCTTGTCATGCAAGTTAAGCAACACACATAACAACTGGGGGCAAGACATGAGTAAGAGGGTACCTTCACCATTTTAAGCTATAATTCTCTATAGTTACATTCAACAGATTTGTAACGTATGTACATTAAGCTGATGGGGTGTTCAGACTAAATATGAACAGGTTCAACCAAAACAGGATGAAAGAACACCCTTTTGAAGATCAGAGAAACAATGAGAGTGAAGATTAGTGAGATGCTAGAGTGAGAAATACTTTGGCCTGGCATCAATATCACTGGTAAAATAGTTTATCAAGTGAATGCTTTGGGAACAAAAAACTGATTCAAACTCTCACACAAAGGAGCATACAAAGAAAAAGTGTTTTTTGAACATTCTCATTCTTTGAAAGGGTAACTGCTACAAGCAAAAATATTGAAAATTATAAATGTATTTTATTTTTTCCAGAGGAAATAAAAACAAAATGGGTGATAAATAAACTTCAAGTCAAAAAGTCAGTCTCAACTCATTTGCCATACTTGCACAGATGTAGAATTGTTATTGATTTTCTAGATGTGTTCAAGCTACTTATCTCATTTGCCAAAATACAAGTCATGGTTCATGTATTAACCACTGCATGTAAAAATGTGAACTGTCAGATAGAGGCGCTCAATCTCAATCTTTTTTTTCCAAAATATACAATTTAGTAGCACCAGTTTAGCAGTCTTTAAAGTTAAGAATTTTGATGAAAATGTTGAATGAAAGATGATTGTGTTTTTTTGTCTCCTGGTGACTAGTAATTCGATCCACAGTAATGAAATATTTAATGTTCATGACTTTTTCAGCACAAAATGTTATCACTGAGTACATGCGAGTTCATATTACTGTAGTATCTTAGACTGCTGTTGATCTCTGTGGATGGAGACACTACATTAGTTACTTGGAACCAAAATCCCGTGCAAGCTGACATGTAAAATTCAATAAAATAACAACAACAACTATAATAATAATAATAATAATAATAATAATAATAATAATAATAATTAAACAACAACAATTAAACTGTCCTGCTACTTGTCCTTGCAAACAAGGTCGAACTGAAAGCAATTATATAAGGTTTTGGAGTACAGCCTACAGCCAGTTTAAATAAGCTGTATGTACCTGGAGAAAATTCGTTGAGCAGGGTCGCACAACCATCACAAACTCAGCTCACTTATGGTATCATCCATGCAGGATTCTAACCCAGGCCACATTGGTGGGAGGTGAGTGCTCTCACCATTATGCCTATTCACTGCTCCCCAGCAAGTAATAATTATGCTAGCTGTTAATACATGCACATAAAAACACATGTAGCATACTTTAAAAGTTCTAAATTACGTTTTTATCTCAATCAAAAGTTTGTTTAGTGTTCTTTCAGTGTACAGTACAGTTGATGATCAACTTTAAAGGTTCCGGCCGGCCTAACAAAATTTCCATTTCAACTCAAACTGAGTATGGACAAGATGCCTGTCATAAATACATGTATTAGGGAAAATTAGTCTGACTACATGTATTTGACCAGTCATGATCTGATAAATGTTTAGGTGAACTGTAAACAGTTATCTTCAAACCCACGAGTCTAAAACACAACTGAAAAACATGCATGTATGTATACACTGTAGTGTGCACATGTGACACCATCATGCTTATAAATGGCACAGTGAGACATGGCTAATAATGTAAAGTTGTATGCCTTGCAAACGGTTAGTAAGCTAGGCATGCAAATGAAATTACCTGCAACAATGCAATAAACTCGTACAAGTTCAAAAGTATCATTGACTGAACTTCAACTGACAAGTTCAGAAGTATCATTTACACTGTAAGTGCCAGCTAGTCTCATTTGTTTAATAAGGTACTGAGTAGACAATGTAGCTTCAATTAAGCTTCAACAGTACACTGTAGAATGATGCTGCTACAATCAGGTATCCTGTTTTCACTCTTAAATAGCATTATTCTAGTGATGTTATTGTTACATACATTGTATAGAGCCTACAGATACTACTGACAGTAATCATTAAATGACTAACATTATAGACTATTCTATACAATCTACTTAAACCTCTCAATAGCTGTTGCATGCTGTTGAGTCTCCACAAAACAGAATAATAAAACTGACAGTAGTTAAATTTTTGTCTATTGCAAAGAAAAATTCAGGACCTTGTTATTTGAAGCAGTTCCTAATGTTAATCTCTAAGAACAAACTAGAACTTGTCCAACTTGAAGATCACAATATTCCCTTTTGGTCACTAAATAAAGAAAACCTACATGTACAATGTATAAAAATACAGCAGAAACTTAACCTTTCGGCAGTGGAAGGCAAATACTGCAGAAATCTAATGAGAAGGTCAGTTTAACTCAATGAAAGTAACTTAAATGTTTTAGCAGTACCTGACAGAATCTCTCCAATGACTTGTAACACTGCAATTATCTTACTGTTTCAGCTTTTTGTTGTTTCGTAAATCAGGAAAACCTTCAGTTAGTTTTATCTCCATTACAGCAATTTCATCAATTTGTACAATTGAGGATAATTAACGGGGCAAAAATGACTGGTAAATGTCACATTTCACATGTAAAAGAATTTATACATGTATACTGATCCTCACTATAAGTTAAAGCCAACTGTGAGGCTCATTTAAAGATTATTAATCAAAAATGACCCTTATTGGGCTACACTGAAGAGTTACATGACTTGTACAGTACCGCTCAGAGATAAGCGGCCAATGCAAACGCATTTTTGCGTTAATGCGGTTCAAAAAGCACGTTAGAAAACGCATTTCTTCTGTGCATTTTATCTATTGTCATTCACTGCATTAAATATTTTGTGTGACATTGTTTTGAAAGACAATGACTTGTCGTCTCACAAATGCCACCGACAAGTCATGTGGATTGAAATTTGCATGATGTTCTAAACATCAGAATGAAGCCCATCATATTACAAAAACTTCCACAAGCTGTAAGAGCTTGAGTTGTCTACAGACAGAGTGTAAATTGCTACTTCCTCTAGGTAATGTACACACCAGCTGGGAAACAACCCTTGTTAAGTCATTCGAAACAATTTTAAGTCATTCGAAACAATATTAATAGTTGTAATGTATAAATTGTTTTTGTTTCACTTTTCACTTGTCTCGACTCCATCTTTCTACCAAAATTAATACATTCCGACCAAATGGGTTTTGTCAAGAATAGATATATCAGTCAGAATATAAGACTCTTAAGTGATCTAATGGAATAAACAGAGCTTAAAAAAATCTCAGGAATCTTCCTTTTTGTGGACTCTGGAAAAGCTTTTGACTCTCTAGAGAGAAGCTATAATGGAAACTTTTCAACTTTGGACCTTCGATAAGAAATTGGTTTTCCGTTCTCTATGATGGTGGTGAAACAGAAGTTATGAATGCCGGCTTTATGACAGATAAATATTTTGAAGTTCTGAGAGGCATACATCAGGGGTGCCCCGCCTATTAGCCCAGCTTCCCTGTTTATCCTAGCAGTGGAGCGACTGGCTTTAAAAATCAGACAAGAACAAAACTGTAGAGGTACAGTCATGCCTCAATCTCCCTAACTCTCAAGACTGAGGGGTAAAAATATCTCAATTTACTGATGACACTTAATGCTCATACTTGAGGCCCTGTTTGGAGGGGGGAGGAGGGGTCTTTATGTTCCCCGTCTGAATTTCAAACCTTTACATGTTGCAATTTCGGATGGGCTGCATGTCGCTGTCAGAATTTCTTGCAGTAACAATGATGTAGATGTTGTAATTTTGGAAAGTTCAGAATGTTTCTGAGGTCGTTTCTCCAACATCCAACAAAAAATGTGTTGTCGTTATTCAGGGGGTGTAACTCAGTGTGTTTCCTCACAGAAGACTGACAGAAAGTACAATTAACTTTTTGAAAATACAAAGTCATTCTCTACATTCTCCTCTGCCCGAATGCCATCAAGGCGCTGTCTTATTTAAAATCGCTAATGTCGCTGTCCATTTTGCTTTTATTTTTGTCGCTGTCGCCATTTCATGGAGTGGTCTTGTCATTCGTCATCATTTCATTTCCTTCATGTCACCATTTCAGAGCCATGCCAGTTGTTGGAATTTACCCTAACAGGGCCTCATAAACTAGTGACATGAATTACCTTACATGTAAATGTTCACTACAAATCATTGAAAACTTTGGTACATTAACCACTTCAGGCTTAAAATTGAATAAGAATAAAACCAAAGCGATGTGGATTGGCCCTCAGTTAAAGCAGCATAACACAAACATATTAGAATTCCGCGAAGACCCAATTACATTGTAGTCATTTGTCATACAACGTGGATAGGAGTAATGATGCTAACTTCTTCACCAGAAAATTCAGAAAATGAAAACAAAATTAAATTTTGGGCAGTCGTGCAATCTTATATATGCTGTATGGTATTAAATCCCTTTTATAGCCAAATCCCTCGCTGCTTCTCGATTAATCTATACTGCGTCTATGTGTAGGGTGCCAGACAAGGTGATCAATGAAGTTCAAGGCCTGACCTCTTCTCTTTTTTATAGAAAAATAAAAAGGACAAAATTAAAAGAAAAGTCACGTATCAGCCTTTCTCACATGGTGGTCTTAATTTTATAAACTTGGTAAAATCTCTACGGCTTGCTTGGATTGGTAGACTACTAAGTAATTTGGGTGATGCCTGGAAGGCCATACCAAATTATCACTTTGAGAAATATGGAGGGCTACATTTTCTTCTTAAATGTAACTTAAATGTTTCAGCAAGTTCAGATAAAAACATGAGCCAAACTTCGCCCGATAATATTTTTTTTCCTTGTTCAGGCAGCCTAGTGTGATTAAAAAAAAAAAACAAAAACAAAAACATATCAGCCAACAAAATAAGAAAAGAATGTCTTGGATTAAATTTAAGCACACTGGTCGATGAAGATGATAGCCTGCATAACAGGCGCTTATTCAGCCCAGCGCCAAGCAGGAGAGATGGAGCTCGAGACAATTAAAGGGGAAGAGAAAAATAAACACCTGTCGCCAGTCTATTGTTCATGCCCTTCCGCCCCTGAAACAACCACAAAATTCGACTGACAGTTACAGTTTTGAATTGACCAATGAAAAAGCGTTCAATCATTTGCGGGAAACTTATCAGTAGATTTCTTGCACATTTAATTGTCCAAGGAGAATTTGGAGCAGATTTTTGCGATTTTTGCGAGCACTGCCGGCAGGCAGAATAAGCCTACTTCTACAAGCGGCAGAAAGCAATTACAAGAGTGTATAGTTTGATAATGAATTTGATGGAAACAGAAGTGCTTGCACATGAGGTGTTTTAATTTAAGGGTAAAAATTTCAATGGAGTGTGGAAAGTTTAATAATTCAAAGAATTTGCTAAACAACAGCAGTGATTGCTGAGTTTACTCTGCTTTTCTTTTACTCCGCTTTACAAGGCGCCATAAAGAATGCTGTGGATAGGATATCGCCCAAGGTGGTTGATCATAAACCGCTGTGGAGTACAACAAAATAGCGCTTGGTGTTGCTTGGAGTGAAGTCGTCGGCCTGTTTAATGTATAGAAACAGTGATCCTTCAGCATGGTGGTTGTAGGGGGCATGACATTTCTTTCAACTCTTGGACTTTCTTTATAGTTATTGCCAATGAGAAAATGGCATGACCTGTCTTGCACTTCACTAGCTCGAAGATTTTTGAGTTAAAACTGGTAAATTTAACTTTTACCAAACCCAGTAAGCAACCAAGCCAACACATCTCTCCTTTCTACCAACGCCACAATACATCATTCTTTTCTTTTCCTTCTTGAGATTTTCGACTGGAAGAAATCAAGCGCAAGCTTGATAGCTTTGTCGAAAACTCACAGTACACCATGCACCATGTTTGTTATTTGTGGTGTACATCTTTTCTCACATCAGTATCACATGGTATGAATTGACCAATCAGCGTTTTCCGATCACCAGACAATCAGTTGGAACAGCAAATTGAACAATAGACTGGCGACAGGCGCTTATTTTCCTCTTCCTGTCGTCTCGCGTTCCACGCTCGCATCTCGCGCTTCCATCTCTCCCGCTCGGCGTTCCGCTATATACATGTATGCGCCTGTTATGCAGGCTATGAAGATGATTGACTTATGTTTACTGTAATGATCGCTTCCGGTTTATGACCACTTCCGGTCACATGACATGTGGTGTAATTTTACTCTGATTGTAGTGTTTACCTCGTGCGTGTGTTATGCAGAAATTCGCTTCTTCGAGTTGATATTATACGATGTTTAACACAAACGTTGGCTGGTTTATTGACTCGACATGGTGTCAGAAGTAAGGAAAAACTAGAGCGAACCGAAACACGTCGAAATCTCCGATTTCCAAGCGGTTTAACACACCGATTTAGCGGAAAATGGCTTCTGCTGCAGGATTCAGAACTCCAGAGATGAACTGGGACGCTTCAGATCTGCGAGACGAATTGGCGAAATTCAAGCAATACTGCGACCTAATTTTTAGCGGTCCGTATTCAAGGAAGACGGAGAAGGAACAAGCCTCGTTCATACTGATATGGATTGGCAGGCAAGGGCTCGAAACCTACAATAGTTGGACATGGGAAAATGACGACGACCGTACGAAACCAAATGTAATTTGGCAGCGATTTGAGAAGCACGTGGCGCCGAAAGTAAACCACCGATTAGCCAGATATCAATTGCAGCAGCTCAGACAGAAGAATGAAGAATCAATCGACGATTTCTTGACGCGATGCCGAAATCAAGCAACGAAGTGCAAGTTCAGAGACAAGGCCGAGTCGGACGAGCGCCTGATCGAACAAATAATCGTAGGAACTAAGCACAAAAAGGTTCAAGAAAAACTACTGGAAAAGGGCGAAGAGCTTTCCCTCGACGAAGCTATTGACATCGCCAGAACACACGAAGCCACCCAGTCCCAACTGGAACAGCTCGACGGCGAGAACTACAAAGATATTCACGGAGTTAAAAGAAACGACCCCGAAGACAAACCGAAGAAATGCCATAATTGTGGCCTCGAGCATCTGTTGAAGCCCAGAGAAAAATGCCCCGCTTATGGGTCCGTGTGTTTGAACTGTCAGAAAGACCACCACTGGGCAAGAATGTGCCGGTCCAGGAACCAAGGAGCAACACGCGGAAGACCAAGAAACAGGCAAAATAACAGATCACGCCCCCAGTCTAAAAGCAAAGAGCGTCACAGCAGACGACGATCCTCCAGTGCAAAACGCAGAGATGGCGATAGGAGGGAGCTGAACGATCAATTTGAATCTATCACATTTGAATCTATCACTTTTCATGCCTTTGAGCCTCGAGCTCGACCTGCAGACGAAGTCTTCGTGACCATAAGCATTGACCTGGAGAGCAACAACAATCGACAGACTGCACTGAAAGCCAAGTTGGATACAGGAGCCCAAGGAAACATCCTACCCCTGAGGCTGTATCGCCGAATGTACCCCCAGAACATCACATCAGAGGGTTTCCCTACGCCAGGAGTCCTCGAGCAGTCTCACACAGTGCTCACAGCTTATGGAGGGGCCAAGCTCACCCAACATGGTATATGCAGAATCCCTTGCAATTTCAGAGGCAGAAAATCAGTTGCAAACTTCTACGTCACAGAAGCAGATGGTTCAGCCATCATTGGACTACCCACATCGCTAGAGCTCAACCTCGTTACCCTGAACTGTTCTGTTGAGCAGAATTCAGTACGGGAGACCCCACCAATCAAAGACAAGGAAGATTTGGTGCATCGCTACCCAGAATGTTTTGACGGTATAGGCAAATTCCAGGGCCAATACCACATCACGGTGGACCCCACAGTGCCCCCAGTTGTCCACGCCCAACGGCGAGTGGCCCTCAGTCTGCGGAAAGACATCAAAAGCGAGCTTGAAGACATGGTTGCCCGAGGAATTATCACCAAGATCAAAGAAGGCGAGCCAACTGCCTGGGTGAATAGTTTGGTCTACCGGAGGAAGCCGAACGGCAGCTTAAGAATTTGCCTAGATCCCAAGGACCTCAACAAAGCGATATCCAGAGAACATCATGTGATTCCCACATTAGAAGAAATCCTCCCGAAGTTGAGTGGTGCGAAGTACTTCAGCATTGTCGACGCCAAATGTGGTTATTGGAACGTTGAACTTGACCATGAATCCAGCTACTTAACCACCTTTAATTCACCATTTGGCCGCTACAGGTTTCTTCGCATGCCATTCGGACTCAAGATGTCCCAGGATGTGTTCCAAGCAAAGATAGACCAAACCTTTGAAGGTTGCAAAGGAACAATAGGAATCGCTGACGACATTGTGGTTTTTGGAAAGTCCGAAGAGGAACACGACAGACACTTCAACGAGATGCTTACCAGGTGCAGAGATACTGGGCTGAAGCTTAACCCCGACAAGTGTAAGATCAAACAGAGAAAGATCAAGTTTTATGGAGTCGTATGTGGTGAAGATGGAGTACAGCCAGACCCTGCCAAAGTGTCGGCCCTGAAGCAGATGGCACCCCCCACTAGTAAACAAGAGCTGCAGTCGTTCCTCGGATTAGCAACGTACATGGGGCCATTCATCTTAAATCTCAGCACCCTGACAGCTCCCCTGCGAGAACTAGTCAAGGAAAGCAATGCCTTTGACTGGACTCCAACGCATCAACAGACTTTTGATGTAATCAAGAATACCATTAGTGCTGAAACTACCCTGGCATACTATGATGCAACTAAGGAAGTCACTCTTCAAGTTGACGCCTCGACAAAAGGTCTTGGAGCAACCTTACTGCAAGACGAGAAACCAATCGCCTTTGCCAGTAAGGCCCTAACAGAAACAGAGTCGCGTTACGCTAACATTGAGCGAGAGCTTCTAGCTGTGGTGTATGGATGCGAGCGTTTCCATACATACCTTTATGGCCGAACCTTTGTTGCAGAATCAGACCACAAACCATTGGAGGCAATCCAGCTGAAGAATCTCATCTCAGCACCCCCAAGGCTACAAAGAATGCTCCTGCGTCTACAGCCATATGACCTCCGAATCAAGTACCGGCCAGGGAAGCAAATGCAGATAGCTGACGCCCTTTCAAGACTATCTCCTGAAGAAGACGCACCAATACCAGATCTCAATGTGCAGATTCACGACATCTGTCCACAGTTCGCAGATGAATATTTGCAGAACATC
This sequence comes from Pachyseris speciosa, assembly GCA_016490735.1. NCBI lineage: Eukaryota > Metazoa > Cnidaria > Anthozoa > Scleractinia > Pachyseridae > Pachyseris > Pachyseris speciosa. Next base: position 126,632 of record JAEMWC010000895.1, read on the forward strand.
CGAGCAGAAACAGCAAGAGACCCTGAACTTGCTGCCCTCAAGGAAGTTGTCTTCAATGGCTGGCCCAAGACAGTGAAAGAACTACCTTCAATCCTTCATCCATACTGGCATTATCGAGAAGAACTAGCCATCGAGGACAGTTTGCTCTTCAAAAGCCACCGAATCATCATTCCGCAGTCGCTCCAAGGGGATATCCTCTCGAAACTACATGCTGGCCACCAAGGCACAGAAAAGACCAAACTCAGGGCACGCACATCAGTATTCTGGAGGAACTTGAACAAAGACATTGAAGAATTGACAAAGTCGTGCTTGATATGCCAAGAAACTGCAACCCAAGCAAGCAAGAGAACCTCTAATTCCATCTGAAGTGCCACCACGACCTTGGCACACTATAGGAACTGACATATTCTACCTCGATGGTGATGAATATCTCTTGGCTGCAGATTACTACACCAAGTACCCGTTTGTCAGAAAAATCCCAAAGGGCCAAAGCACTAGCAAGTGTGTTGCAGATCATTCTGACTAAACAAATCTTCAGTGAACACGGAATTCCTAGGATTGTGAGATCCGACAACGGGCCCCACTATCAAGGCCACTACCGACAGTTCGCAAACGAGTGTGGTTTCAGTCACGTGACAAGTTCACCCAACTATCCACGCAGTAATGGATTCATCGAGAGTCAAGTGAAAACTGTTAAACGAGTTTTGAAGAAAGCCAAGAGATCCAACTCAGACCCGAACAAAGCTCTTCTATGCCTTCGCGCAACCCCAATCGACAACAAGCTACCATCTCCAGCAGAACAGCTGTTCGGAAGACAAGTACAAGACAACCTGCCTAGGAAGATCCGAAGTGACCAAACCAATGAAGATGTCGTCAGTAGACTGCAAGAAAGACAGGCCCAACAGAAATACTACTATGATCAGCATACCACTCCTCTATCTAGTCTGCTTCCTGGTGAACATGTGGCCATTCAGAACCCCAAGACACTGGAATGGAACCCGGCAGTGGTACAGAATGAGGTTGACGGTGCCCCTCGGTCTTACATGGTAGCTACACCAAGTGGTAAGGAACTACGCCGAAACCGATCTCAAATACGGCAAGTCCCTCAAGTTCCCCCCAAACACGTCAAGTTTGACCTAGGGAGAAATCAAGTTCATCGATTTAACCCAGGATCAGACCAACCAGTCAATATATCCTCAGGAGCTGCCCAATCCCAAGCAGTCCAAACAGCCTGCTCACCCCCAGTAGGAGCTTCCCGAGCAGTCAGTGCTACCCCAGGAGCAGATCAACCGGTGAACTCAGCTCAAGCTGCTGGAAGCCATTATGTGACTCGCAGTGGAAGGGTAGTTAGGGCACCCTCCAGGATGGACGCTTAAGATAAACTAAACAAGTCTTGATCAGACGAACACTGTTGATCATTAGTTTCATATTACTCGAGTTAAGATGAACACTGAGAACTGTGTTACACCTTATCAGGTTTTTTTTTCCTCAATAAGGGGGATGTAATGATCGCTTCCGGTTTATGACCACTTCCGGTCACATGACATGTGGTGTAATTTTACTCTGATTGTAGTGTTTACCTCGTGCGTGTGTTATGCAGAAATTCGCTTCTTCGAGTTGATATTATACGATGTTTAACACAAACGTTGGCTGGTTTATTGACTCGACATTTACTGCAGTGTGACATTAGAGTTTTAGCTCCTGCAGATGGAAACAAGAACAGCAATTGAAGGGCTGGGGGCATAAACTGCCTATGTGTAGTTTTAGGTGTTTTTTTTGCATACGTTATTTCTCGAAAACGAAAAAGAAATCGGTGAAAAAAATACGGGACAATGTTTTTGAATCAAAATGCAGTTCACATGCAAAAATTTGGACAAATCCAAGCGAACTAAAAAAACGACCGAAAATTACACATAGGCAGTTTATGCCCCCAGCCCTTCATATGTCTGCCTTATTAACATGCATGAAGCAATGCCCAAGGGTATTCTTTATTTGAAAACTTAGCGCCAAATGCTCGTAACTGAAGGGTAAAACTGAAATTGGACATGAAAAGATTGACAGGTAGAAAGGATTGTTCCATAGTGTGACGTAGACTAAAAGTTTTGGCGGTTAAAACATTGGTACTTACGCAACGTGTCTGCCAAAGCTCCTGAGAGATTAAGATTAAGAGCCGGGCAGAAAAAAAAACACTGAAAACATCTCTGGTCTCAAAAGTGGCTCGGTTTTGCTAGTCTTGGTCGATTTCTGAAAGGTTATCGTGCTAGAATTATTTTGCGAAAAGGAGAGGTGTTTTTGGAGTTTTAGGGCAAAAAAGTCAGTGATGTTTGCAGAGTGTCTTTCGCTCGCGGAGGGCATAACATTCCCACAATTCATTGCGGCTGAAGTAGGCGCTGTCGCGTGGGCCATCGAAGCCGTGAAACAGTTCGTCAAAATTCGGAAACATTACGGAGAATTCATCCGAGAGAGGGAAGTCAGCATGACGAGAAGTCCGTCCGTTTTCGACGACTATCTTGAAAACAATCCAGGGAAAAGTTGCATGGGCGCGCGTGGAAAATATTACTCGTGGTCGGTCGTCGAGTTGTTATGTAAACACAGGGAGGGAGACATGCTGCCGAATTTCAACATATAAATAAGTTTTGCGTCGATCAACTCGGTTATTTTGATTTTATGGAGGCTTGTAAACATCAGCAAAACGTATTTTCAAGCGAGATAAACACCAGCAAAAACGTATTTGCACGCGAGACATTTTAACAAGTCATTGTGTTACGCATCAGACGATACGGATTAAATTTCACATCTTACATGTATGCAAATATTGGCCATTTTTATGCTAGAGACGTTAAAGTCGTCTGAGACGTTAAAGTCATCTCGAGACGACTTTAACGTCTAGTATAAAAACGGTAAATAAGACAGACGCATTTAACTTTAACGTCTTCATTTAAGTGCGTCGTTTAGATGCACTTATCAGACGACTTTAACGTCTCAGACGTTAAATGCGTCTAGTATAAAAACGGGACGACCTAACTGGGACGCATTTAGCACTGAACTCCTTTGTTAATCAGCACTTTGTTTCTTCCTTGCTCTTTTGGTCTCCAAGGCGGACAAGCCAAGTGCTTCGGCCATATCTGTTTCCTCGTCCATCGATTGAAAAAACCGATTCCTCGAATGATTTTCTTTGTCAAAAACATTTGCATCTCCATTTCTTGTCTTTCTTGACGACATCGAGAATTAGATTTCAAAATCTGCAATTCCGCCATGTTTATTTGTTCTTACACCCACTTATTTGAAGTTTAATCAAATGAAGAATGATCCTTGCAGTTGTGAACGCAACTTATGCAATTGCAAAAAGAAGCCTGAAAAAATTCAGGACTTCAACGGGGTTTGAACCCGTGACCTTGCGATTACCGGTGCAATGCTCTAATTAACTGGGCTACATGTATGAAGCCACTGACGTTGGGAGCAGGTCAATTGATTCATTTCATATATCATTCACACTTATTTGAAGTTTATTTGGCACCGAATTTACTCATGCCTATTGTCTTCCGAGAATAGAACCCAGTCTATTTTTAGAAAAATCTTGTTTTTTCTGTTATGTCGTCTACTTTTATACGTCCCATTTTTATACCAGACGGCTTTAACGTCTCAGATGTTAAATGTGTCTGGACGACTTTAACGTCTCTAGCATAAAAACGGCCATTTACGTCTTGAAGCCAACAAAACTAGTTAAGTATTTTGTTCCAGTTTTTTCACTGTCGTCATTTACGTTGATTTGTGATACGAATTTCATTCCACTGGTTCCATTTGACAACGAAAATGAACCCTTCAAAATCGTTTCAATAATGACCAAAGCACGCGAAGCGCCAGTCAAATCTGTTTCGAAGCGGAAACCGACGGTAAACAGCTTACTCTTTTAACTCTTAATTTTGCCCTTGAACATCGTTAACTCAAATTTTCGGTGTTGCTCACGAACAGAAGTTGTTGGTAGTGGCCAAAAGCTATCTTCAAATAAAAACAGCCTTCTTTAATATTTTATTCTATTTCTCAGTCGATAGCAAGCTTTTTAAGCACTGAGTTAGAATCAAATCCGTTCCTGCTGTATGCCGTTTTCAACCAAAACACCCTCTTCAACACTTTACTTACATCGGCCAAAGCCTTCCTGAAAGAATTAAGAATCAACCAAGAAACCTGTGCGCTCTTTTCATTTCGGAGGAACCAAGAAACCAAGAAACCTGTGGGAGACTCAAAATATGCCGCTTACTTTAACGTTAACGTTCGCAATACCCTAGGCCGAACCCTATCCCTAGCTCTAACCCTAACCCTAACCCTAGCTCTAACCCTAACCCTAGCTCTAACCCTAACCCTAACTCTAACCCTAGCCCTAATTTGAACCCTAACTCTAAACTTAACAATAACCCTAAATCTTTTGAGTGCTGTTTTCAAGTCGGACAAAATCTACCCGCGCTGGCTTAAGGTTAACCAAGGTTGCTGTGTGCTGTTTTTTAAGTCAACCCAGAATGTTGCGCACTGTTTTCCAGCTAAGGAAGCTTCTTGAGCACTATCAGTAAGCAAAACACTGGTAATAAGTGCTGCACAAATTAAAAAAGTCGACCATTTCCAAGTCGGATGGGCATCTTGCGGGCTGTTTATGAGTCAAAAAGGCACATTGCGCATAAAGAATACCCTTGGGCATTGCTTCATGCATGTTAATAAGGCAGACATATGAAGGGCTGGGGGCATAAACTGCCTACATGTATGTGTAGTTTTAGGTGTTTTTTTGCATACGTTCTGTCTCAAAAACGAAAAAGAAATCGGTGAAAAAAAATACGGGACAATGTTTTTGAATCAAAATGCAGTTGACATGCAAAAATTTGGACAAATCCAAGCAAACTAAAAAAACGGCCGAAAATTACACATAGGCAGTTTATGTCCCCAGCCCTTCAATTAATGCACGTCAGGTCAGTACAACTGGTGCCAGGGACCCTGCATTTCTGAGAATTCGGGAAGGAAAACACTTTGAAAGAACCGAAAATAATTATTAACTGGTCCATAGTAACTTTCCAATGTACTGTAAATAGTTTTGATTAAAAGTCTTATATATTCATTTGCATTTTTTGTTGTTATCAATGTTTTATCCTTAGACAAGTAGAAAAACAGTACAGAAGTAAACTCAAAATGACAGGTTGCTTTTTAAATAGTTTGCCCAGGTTTTGCCATACTGTTTTTAGGCAACGTACATGTAAGTTATGAAAGACAGTGGTTCATGTTTGGATGTGCATAAATTATCAAGTAACAAATGGCACTTGGAAAGTTTGGAGAGCACTCAAAGAGATAGAGTTGCTCTCGCAAAGTCTTGTGCTTCCCTCATGCTCTCCAAACATTCTAGGTGTATGATAACTTGATATACTGTATGCAAACCAAAGCATGAACCAATAATTATTGTTAAATGTAGTCTTACATGCTACAAACATCAGCCTGATGATGAATTAATTTTTCTTAGAGAATTGCTCCTTGATATTGGAACATTGCTTGCTGTACAAGTACTATCACTGGATACAAATGCACACAATAAAGAGTCATAGCTACGGTATGATACAGGCATGACCAGTATAATGTACATCTTTATGATAACAAACATGAAGACATTAGCCCAAAGTATCCTGTGAAACTTTGATAAAAATCAAACTGCTGCACAAGTAAAATACCTAAACCTATGTGTATAAAGTCCAATGGACTGAATGGAATGTCTTGAGTAATGGCTGACCTAGTTTGTAGTGGACATAAAATTAATATATGTTTGCTCTAAAAATGACTGTAGATATACAGTAGTCCAAGAAAATCAATTTTTTGAAGGGCCATTACCTCAAGATTCAAAGTTGCTTTTTATAATTACATATTGTAGTCACAGCTGATCACTAAGAAGAAACAAAATGAAAAAAAAGATATTACCAAAGGACAACTGGAATTTAATTTTTTAAGTACAATGATAAGACTCTGAATGGTGAATTAAACAGAATGGTCCTCTTTGTAATTTTTGTCTATTAGCTTGCTTTCTGTCCACTCAAACACAGGTGCAATCTTAGAATAATTTATCTGTGAGTGTTGCTACCTGGGTACCAGATTCTAATAAAACTCCCTCAGAGATAAATGAAAGTTCCACTTTAGTAATAATGTGTTGTTTTCGTCCAAAATCTTCCACAGTTTTTCATCACAGTAGGTAATATGGGCAAAATCAGCTTTTTGCTAATTGTTAAAAACTGCACAATGTAACTTGTCTGTAACTTGGTCATGATTGGAGTACTACATGTAGGATATAGCTTGAGTTAAGACTAGTACAAAATTACTGTTTCCAACACTTTTGCATTGTATTCTATAATTGAACAGGAAGAAATTAAAAGTTTGCAGCTTTATCGAATATTTCATTGGTTTAAAATTCATTCAAATTCATTGACACTTTATTTTTACTAAATCACTAATCTCATCACAATGAAAAACTCTGCTTGATTGTGATTTGTACTTGTTTATCTTCTATACTAAGCATACATGAAGCTTCTTTTTGCAAACTGTATGACTGCTTGCTCTCCATTTACAAGGATACATTTTCAAACGTGAACAAAAAGGCATGCAGTAAGCAGGTGCCTCCTACTAAAGGACTCACCATACTCAAGAACTTCCGCAAATTTTCAAGTCAATTTCAGTTTCCCATTGCAAACGTTTGAGTAGGTAGAATACAAATATTCCTAATGGTGTACTTGTACAACTCGATCTATACAGTCAACTATATAGTCATGTAATAGCAGACTGCCATGAGTCAGCCTACGCATAACTTAATGATGCTTATTTGTGTTGCTGGTTTTGCACCCCCAGCAAGAAGTAACCATTAACCAGGTAATGATCTACTGTAAAACCACACCTCAGACACTTTCACTGAGGTACCAGCATAATTATTATTTTCAGATGGGTGAATTCACATACTACATATCTATAAGTGCTTCAGCAGAATGGTTATCAGAAATGAGGGAAGCATGGTTAATTCTCATCAGTGCTTCCCTTTCTGCTTGTTTGAATATTTTCCAAACCACAAAAAATTATTACATGTAAGCTTACATGTAAGGTATTTGGCTTGTGTACTCTTGGAATTAAAAGGTACATGTATGAAGACAACTGATGACATTCCAAAGCATAATTTAACATGAGCTTAATTCAAAGTGGAAACACAACAACTTTAACCCTCTAAAGAAAAAACACAAGACTGAGTACTAATAGTTTGTGTACAGCTGTGCAAAGAGTATTCTGATTGACAGCTAGGGTACTAGTTAAACCTACTTTAAATCTTACCACATTCGTCACTAACCTCTAATAGCAGAGGCTAAAATTAATGCAGCTTACCTCGTTTATTTTTTGTTCATCTTGCCAGTGAGTGAAGCCAGTCCACAATGGGAAGCAAAGCTTTATAATCAACCAATCCCCAAGTTACCACAATCACTCGATCAACAAAGTGTCACACAAGAGGAGACTAAACCCTCATGGACAACACCGCTGACTAAGTCGTTTCCAGGTCTCAGCTAAACCGCGATCATGCTCACGAGGAGAAAAGAGCTGGGCGACGACAGAGAGGGCCACAGGCTCCTCGTTTTCATTTATCGGATTAGCTTTAATGTGTCTCTACTGTCTTTAAATTTAAGTATTTGTTCCCGCAAGATTTTGGCCCAAATGCCAAACTGTACGGTTCCTCAAATGATCCCAGGACCACAAATGATCCCCAAATTGGACTGCAAATGATCCCGAGAAAAAATAAGGAATGGCATGGATTGATATAAAAATTTACACACATAAGAAATGTTGAAATATTCCATAGTTGTTGTTGTTTGTAGAAAATCTGTGACGTTCTGCTGAGTAAAAAAAAAACGTTTTTAAGGGACAATGATTGCTCAGGACCTTTTGCAAAGCCCATTAATTGATTGTGTAAAGATGTACTTGCTGTGATCGTGGACTAGGAGTTTCGCTTGATGTCATCTGTTTTTGTGTTGGATATTCTAGAACGTTCAAGGACATGCTTAATTGATTTCCATTGCTATCCCGTATATGAAGGCCTCTCCCAATTGTGCTCGGAAACTGACTTTTGAGCAACTTTTGGCTTTTCGAGTAGCTGTTTATGGTTTTAGCAATCTCGAGCAACTTTTGCCTTTCTGAGCAACTTTCGAGCAAATAAAGCACACATCAAGCACGAAATAGTGAATAATTTGATAGAAAACTCCATTTTTGGGAATTTATTGAACCTTTATCAACGTTTTGAACAAATAACCTGTCACGTGATAACGTATCACGGGACTATGTCCTAGTCTAATATTATATAACCAGCCTCTGGAGAAACAGTTTTAAGTCTTCTAGCCAATGCATTTGGCTCACTGCAAACGTCTGTCCTTCAAGATTACCTTGTATAAATGTGCTTACAAATTAAGACACGCCTAAATTATCATTTTATAGTTGTATTTTCTTGAGGTGCCTGTAGCCCGAATAAGCCCTAATGGTTTCTATATGGGCATCCTCGCCTAATGCTTTTCTCTTATCGATTTTTTAATATCTCTTGTAGTTAAACACATATTTATCTCGTAATTTTAAATAACAATAAGTGGCAAAAATAAACTGAAACTGAAACTGAAACTGTATATCAACCAACGTCACCTTCCGCTCTGACAAGACGTAGTTGATGTGCACGAGGTACTGCTCTTTGGCGTAGACCTCATCACAAGCTTCCTCGGGTGACGGTAGGCAAGTACCGTCGTTGTTGACAAATACACCAGGTACAAATTCTTCCACGGTTACACGGAGATCATCCGGAACAAAGTAAAGTACTTTTCCATACTGGAAGGAATCCCCGAAATTTTTCAAGGCACTCTCATAGTAAATCTTTCAATTATGTTTCTTTCTATACCGAGTGCATTTGTACTTGTTTAAAAGCATTCCTCAAAGCCCCGCTCGAGAAAGATTCCTCTTCTATTTTCATTCATTTTTATTGGAAGATCGTCATTACACTTGCTCTGTTCAATATAAAAAATTTGAAAGAGGTAAATTAATAGTAGATTTTTTTAGCGGCTTTACTTATTTTCCAGTCTTTAATAAGGGTGCAATAGATAACGATTTCGGGAAAACTGTACTGCTTGGAATATTATTCCCTCGTTTAGCGCGTGATGGCGAAACTGGGGCGGGTTTCGTAGCGCGGTCAGTAGGCTTCTTCAATCTTCCCACTTCTTGAGGAGTAAAGATGCGGTCGGCATTTTCTCTGGGTGGAAGAAAGCAAATAAAGTATACTTTACGACCCTTAATCTGCTCAAGGTTTGTGCACGAGGGTCCTCTGTCTGAAGCAAGAATGTCGCAAGATCCAGGCGGGGCATTGTAGAACTTTTCACACGCTTCTTTAATGTTTGCAACGGAAAGTTCTTCATAGTCTTCGAACTGTACAAAGTCTCTCGTATCCAGTGGCTCATACTTTTTCAACCTACCCGATGATGTAGACGACATCCTCTGCACAAGGATGTCGTTTGGAACTTTTATACCTGCCTTCTTACCTGCCTTCAAAGTCTCTCGTATCCAGTGGCTCATACTTTTTCAACCTACCCGATGATGTAGACGACATCCTCTGCACAAGGATGTCGTTTGGAACTTTTATACCTGCCTTCTTACTTTCTCTCCCCGCGTTACGCTCCATCCCAACTCCTTTCTCGAAATCTTCCCACGATTCCTTTTCTGAAGGTTTCCTCCTTTTCATGACTTGAACTTGATTTACAAACAGGACAAAATGAAAACAACAACAAACACTACCCTTGACTCACCCTTCGCTTTGAGCGCCACAGCTACGTACACAACTACGGGTCTTCACCATTTCTCTATTTCTTAAGTTAAACTCTATTTTAGTATTTAAGTCATTAGACATTTTATGTATTACATTTTATGTATAGTATAATGAGGGACACTAGTTTATCAGTTATAACTTTGTTAAGTGTTTTTACCCTCGTTAAATAAAGTTATCATCATGATCATCATCATCACAATCAGTCCCAGTTCTTACCGCGTGGAGTGATGATGCTGGGCCGTTCGCATTTTTGTTATTGTTGTTGTTGTTGTACCAGTGATTACGCTGGTCCCTTCGAGTTTTTGTTTTCTAAACTTGGTTTCTATATTGTGACCACTAAGATAGATATTTTTGTTTTTACATCTGAACTACTTAATCTGACTTTGACAAAGCAACCTAAAATCAGAAGTGAAATGTAAATTAAAAACAAATATTGCAAAAAAAAAAAAAAAAGTTTTGTAGTGAGAAATAACGCCGAGTTTTGAATTTTATAAGACATGATTTGGAAATACATGAGACAAGAAATATAAATGATAGAAACCGACGTTTCGGTGCATTTGGCGCCATTCAACTTAGCCTTTTCACTCATCATTAATCATGTAACCTTGATAATGGCGCGAGATGCACCGAAACTTCGGTTTCTATCACTTATATATTTTTTCCTTTGAATTTTATGCCAAACAAAAGACATGATAACGGTGGGCCACCATACATAACATTGTGGTAATGCAGAATTTGCAAGAACGCACGAATTTTATGAAACTATTGCGCACTTTATTTCTTGGAAACGTAAACTCAATTTTACTCATGTCTGAAAGTCAAATGAATTTGTTCTCAGCACGGCCTTTAGCAGAGTTAACGAGCCTGCTGTAGATGGCGACACATTTCAAGTAGCGTCCATACCATTTTAGTATGGAGAAACTGCAAAATTGACAATGGGTTCAATGGTCGCCAAGATCCAGGTTGAAAATCAAACACTACTTCTGAAAGATCATAGAAAACTGTATGAGAGGCTTGATTAATTAGCTTTGCCGTCGGTTGGTACCTACGCATGGTCAAGGATGGCGGCATCTTAAACAAGGACTATTTAAAGTGGTTTGGTTGATATAAAAACAAATATATCAAAAGTATCAGAAATTTTTCTTGTTACCACTTTGATATATTTATATTTATATCAACCACACCACTTTACAAGTCAAGTGTCACGTATCTTCGTTGAAATTCCTTGAACTTTCCATTTAAAATTTAATTTGAAAAGGCCTATTTAAAGACGTTATAATCAGTTATTTGCTTATCGTATTTTCTCGATTAAACGCTGGACCCCGATAACAGGCCGGCCTCTTATAAACGCCGGGTCAAAACTGCTAATTTCTAAATAAACGTTAGGAGCGTTTGAACGTGGTCCCGGCGTTTCCTGGAGTTCCCCATTTGCGGTATGAGATTACAAGTGAAATTAATATCTTGAATATCACTGCTACGTCAAACTACTAAGTACTGTATGCTGCTTTGGTAATTTGAATAAATGTGCAAAGGAAAAGAACCAGAGTAACATAACTAGGATGGATGCTGTACAACAAAATAAAACACATTATCAATGTCCGCGTTCGTGTCGTATTACTGACGCACTTTCTTTCTTTATTATAGTACTCTCTATCTTTGGATCCCTCCAGCGTTTGTTTGTTTGTTTTCATGAGTCGTCCTCTCTGGGAGGAAATCGCGCATTGAACAGTAATAGGGAAGAGGGTTGGCGCAGTGGTGAGAGCACTCGCCTTCCACCAATGTGTCCCCGGATTGATTCCCGGACTGGGTGTCATATGTGGGCTGAGTTTGTTGGTTCTCTACTCTGCTCCGAGAGGTTTTTCTCCGAGTACTCCGGTTTTCCCCTCTCCTCAAAAACCAACATTTGGTTTAATTTGATTTAATTTATTTGATTTGATATTTGTAACTAGTAGGCGAAGGGCCCCTCGTGGAAGTACTACTAATAAATCGTTATTATTATTATTATTATTATTATTATTATTATTATTATTATTATTATTATTTGAAGGTCGCCTTTCTTGCACTCCATTATTTAAAACGCCGGACCCCTTTTAACGTCGGTTTCAAATAAAACCTGCGAAGAAATGGCCGATTTTTTTTAATAAACGCCAATGGCGTTTATCGAGAAAATACGATACTAAGGTTGAGTAGAAACATGACCTGTGAGAATTACAAACAACCAAAATACTTTACTTACTTTCATAATCTAATGCGACGTTTAGTAAACATAAAAGGCTAGCTTTCATTAAATGGACTAATGATTGGTAAATATATTATAAAATGCTAGATAGTTTTATGGTCACAAAACTTCTTCATTGCGTAAAGCGCGGAAACAGTTAAAAAAATGACTGTACTGAGTGAGATATATTAAAACCGTGCTCGCTCATTTATTCATTCATTCATCCCTCCATCCAATCCGACCGTCCATCCGTTCGTCCGTTCGTTCGTTCGTTCGTTATTTATTTATTTATTTATTTATTTATTTATTTATTTATTTATTTATTTATTTATTTATTTATTTTCTGTACAATAGAATTCATTACGGCCCCAGTAATATATCTCAAGAATAAAGAAAAACCAACTCGGATTAAAAACCCTGGGGATCTTTATTTTTCATAGGAGAATGGCTCCGAACTTGCCCAGAAAGACGTCCACTGGATTGTAAGCCGGCGAAAATGCATTCGTTATTCCCTGCAAGGAGGGGCCTCTTTTCCTTGTATTCAGCATGCGGGAGAAAAGATACCTGCGCCTTGGGTCGCAATGGTCTGTGATTAAGCCGCCGTCCGCGGTCGTGGACCAAGGTTTTAAAACGCATGCTCCCTTTATTGTTTGCTGACCGATTATGTACTAAAAGCATCACGTCATGGTTCGGTCGCTAAGAAACCGCCGCGCGTGCTCAACACAGACCGTTTCGACCAATGGCAGAGGTTTCTCTCGCACGCTGAATACAAGGAAAACAGGCCTCTGTTAGCAGGGGACAGTCGTTAGCGAAAAAAAGTGTGAAAAGATCGCCTAAACCGTATTTTGTTTTTCCAGGGAGCCATATTTGACGTTTTGAAAGCGTAAGCGTCACGATGACTGGATAGCGTCAGCTGTATTAAGAGATGCAACTAGTATATATCGAGCAGGGAAGTAGAAGCCAAGAATAAAAATGGTAGAAGATGTAAACGATCGTCGCAGTTATTAACGATACTAAAGCAGAAGCGAAAAGAAGCCCGCAGCTGCTAACAGAGCAGTTGTAGTCACTGACCATTCATGACAAACGCTTTGACAACAAACAAGCCGCAGAATATCCCCGTTGCGTTGTTTCGAAATAAAAAGCTTTCCCCTTTAATAGATAGTCTGTTGTGTCATCTACTAAATGATGTCAGTAATATGTGATACGTATGCGAATAGCGCCGCTGGGACCAGGTGACGTCATCCAACCTGGGAGGTTTTTTTTTTTAGATTTTTCACTTTTCAGTTTTGGCTTGTATGTCGAAAGAACAGTAGCTATCGAACTTGAAAGGCAAATAGAAAACTAAGACAAAGAAAATAAATAATAAATAGGTGTACTGAACTTCCCTTTTCAACTTAATTTATTCGCAGTTCATATCAACCGTTAAACCACACCCATCCTCGGAGACCCAGGGGCAGATAGTCGGGACGAGACAAAGATTCGGGACGAGCGAAAGTTTACAAGACAGTCGGGAGAGCCCCTGGGAACATTTCTTTATCGGACTCGTTCCAGAAGCTATTGAAATCCAGCTACGTGATTGGGCGGAAATTTTCTGGCAAGGAATTTTTTTCTGCCCAATCGGCGATCAGCTTATATATCGCACTCCTTTCGTGACTCCTTACACCAACAAGTAAGCGGTCAATCTGCGGTCGACCATATTTTTAGTGGTTCCACTGGTCTCGTTCGTTCGACAGATTTATCCTACGAGGAACATTTTGGTGGCAAGGGACCCACAAAACCCAGGAATTCACAAATTAAAATTGAACTTAAGTAACAATCACATGTAAGGAACTAGAAAAACCAAGATGAAGACCGACTGCAGGCATCGTAAACTTCACGCGAACAACAGCATTTAACTCGGTCTCTTTCTCTGGTTAGGATCATTGTTGTTTGGTTTGGGCTTTTTTCTCTGGTTTACGTACGGGCAGTGGGCCGCTCCTGAAACTCTTCGGGGCGATGAAATTTCTGTTGCACGGGCCAGACAAGTTTGCCGATCGCGCGAGAAGTACGCAGCTCGGCGGTTTAATATTTTGCTCACGAAATCGAACCTTGCAATCGACCGTCTCAGCTCAATTTCGAGAGAGACCACGAAAAGGCTTTAGAGAAAGTGTACAGTTCCACTGTGATCTATTGCAATGTTTTGATTTCATATTTTTGACAGGTATCTGTTGGCCAATATGCTTTTCTTTCCAAGGTGTGCATAAAAATGATTGCCTTGCACTATTGATAATTGCTAATTGTGTTGCACTGTCCATACAAGATGCATGGTAATTTGCACAAGTTTTACATGAACTCTTTTACCACAGTGGTGCTGAGCTCAGTTAAAAAGTTAATTAAGTTGGAAAAACATGTTTTAGAGTGGGCCTTTTCAAACCCTTGCCGGAAACATTTACATTATGTTGACTGTGCTGCAACTTTTAGGTTGCAAAGTTTCAGATAAACTTGTTTACAAGTTGATACAGGATGTTCAGTGTCTTGTATGCACTCTTGTCTTTATAAACGCTCAAGTGTATCCATAATATAACAATTATTAAATTCCATTTTTGCATGATACAGTTGAAGTTGCTGTGACTGCTAAGCCAATGGTACACCAGGAAAGGACTTGATTTCTCCCATGAGACCACACCAATTTTGGAATGGGTTCTTCCTGTCACTGCCTTTTCCTTGACAATTTTTAAAACATGAGAGAATGCTTTCAGTTAATTAAGGAACCATGCTTTCAGTTCCTCACATAGTGTAAATGTGTTTGTGCTGAAAGACCCTCGATAAACACCTCTTGACAAATCATTCTCAACTATACAGTTCACTGAGTCAAACAGTTAGGCTGATTCAATGATATGGCTAAGCATATAGTTAAATTATATATATATATATATATATATATATATATATATATATATATATATATATAGTATAGTTAAATTATTTTAAGGTAGGTTTCAAATTAAAGAACACTACACACAAACCATACCCATCACCTGAATACAATATTACAAAATATGTTAACATGGTCATTCAAACAAGAAAATTTAGTAGCTTCTCAGTAAAATATCCCCTTTTAGATAAAGTGGAAACACAACAAAAAAAAACAATAAAATAACAATAAAATAACACTAGAAGGGATTATTATTTAGTTTATTTTTTGTTTGTTCAGAAGTTTTCTTGATAGTGAGATGTAACTTTAAATTCAAATTTCCAATGTAATCTGTTTGGATATTGTAGTGATTATTTGTCACAAGCCTTATGGCCTCAGAGTTGCTATAAGGTCTTAGAGTAGCTGACTGGAATATAACAGAAGGTGGCTTTTTTATGAGAATTTAAACAGCCTTCAAAAAACGTTGGAAACTTTTCATTGAAAAGCAGGTGGCTCAAAATTTAAAGAAGCCACTTTTTAGCCAGCTGCCAGCACTTCAGGAGAAGTCTACCTTGTACTAAATGAAATTTCCAATGAGTATACCCAAGATGAAATTACACCCTCAGTTTCAGAGGGGGGTACCAAAAAATTTAAAATTATTCTTAAAATTTCATTGTCCATCTGTTATCTGTTGGTCTTCTTCTTAGAAGCTATGAAAGCCCTGTCATGCTTCAATAGGTATCAGGTCAATACCGTACCCCAATTACCATGCAAACCATCTGCCACAAATCTGCTCAGGTCTCAACAATTATGCTAACTCTACCAATAGTAAGGAAAACATTAAGTGTCTATATGCTCATAGTCTGAACTCACATCATCGTCAAAATGGCATCTGTATGCAAGAGAATGTCAGAGTATTGGGAAACTGGTTTTGATTTGATAAATTGGTTTGTGATTTCGGCCTCCGTACTTTTCCACACAAAAGCAGCCTTCAGCCCAATGACCTTACATACATACATATGGGTTATTGGCCAAGCGTGAGGTCAAGATGGCGGGATATTGGCCAAGTTCTTTTTTTTGCGTGTTTATGGACCGAGACGAAGTCTCGGTCCATAAACACGCAAAAAAAGAACGAGGCCAATATCCTGTCATCTTGACCGAACAAGCTTGGTCAATAAAGGATTTATTATATGACTCAAAGGGCGCTATTAAAAGACAGTAAAACGCGGGACGAGCGGGCCATCCCGAGCGGTCAAGATGGCTCCATCTTGACCTCGCGGGTAGCCAATCACAGCAGGAGAATTGATTCATCTTGACCGCTGAAAGAGCCAGTCATATAATAAATTACTTTATTTACCCTCGGATTTTAGAGTAGCTTGTGCAGCTAACATCGCCGAGCATTTAACCATCAGATAAGAGATAGACCACCACACCGGGAACTACGTCCCCTACTCTTTTCCACTTAACCTGGTCTTTCATGATTGTCATAATATAAGTGGATGGAGAGACAACCACGACTACGGGTAAATTATTTTAAACTGGATTTTCTCAGGCCATTTCACGGTCTCTCTCGAAATTGAGCTGGGCTGAACTGAGACGCGACTTCGAGTCGATTGTAAGCAGTGGACGGTTCGATTTCGTGAGCAAAACAAAATTCGACGGCTGCGTTTCACTCGCCCGATCGGTAAACTTGCCTGGCCTGTGCAACAGAAATTCCATCGCCCCGAAAAGTTTCAGGAGCGGCCCACTGCCTGTGAGTACACACGAGAAAAACAAAAGCTCATACCAAACAACAACAATTGTGGCCGAGTTGTCAACAATTCTTCGTTTGAAGTATACGATACCTGCGATCGGTCTTCATCTTGATTGTTCTAGTTCCTTACAAGTGATTTTTGCTTGAGTAGAAGTTGAATTTGTCGATATCTGAGTTTTGTGGGCCCCTTTCCACCACAATTTTCCTCGAAGTGCCGATACAGCGATCGAAAATATGGCTGACAGCAGATTGGACGTTTGACCTTCGGTATAAGATGTCACGAAAGGTGTGCGATATAAAAGCTGATCGCCGATTGGGCAGAAAAAAAAAATTCCTTGCCAGAAAATTTCCGCCCAATCAGGAAACTGTATTTCAATGGCTTCTAAAGAAATGTTCCCAGGGGCTCTGCTGTCCGTCTCGTAAACTTTCGCTCGTCCTGAATCTTCGTCCCAACCCTACTCTCTGCCCCTGGGTCTCCGAGGATGAACCACACCTCACTTGTCATTTAATACTTCTTAAATCTATGAGGCGATTTTCACCAAATTCACAGAAACCACGTCTCGAAGATAAATGAAGAGTTTCTGAAATGGACAGGCTTCCGGAAAAAAATTATCTTGAAAAAATAAAACAAATAAAACAAACAAACAAAAAAGAGGAAGGAGCGCATAGCAACCACGCCTTATACGTTTCCATGACCAAATTCCACTTCATGTTGACTTGCACCTGTCTTCGCGATTCAGTCAAAATCTTTAATAGCCTTTCGATTTAAAGAGTGTTGTGAGACTAGCGGCGAGGGTGGAGAAGCGGAATAAGAAGAGGGAAAAGGTACCTACCCCAGAGGCCCTCAAAAGGGAAAATTCCTATCAGTTAAAGGGACTATATCATCCAACGCGCATGCGCGAAATGATCAGAAAACTTTTGAAAACGTTAGTCCAACTTTTTCAAATGCTGTTGAAGGTTCCAAGTAGCCGATTTCATCTGTTTGAATCGCGTTAATCTTGAGAAAAATTGAGGAAGTTTTTGCTCACAATCAGTCTTAAGGAAATACAGACGGCTTTTGCAGTAATATCTTTTTGAGATTTAGCTTTGGAAAAATTAATTTCGTGGAATTGTGATGTCTACTAGCGGCGGTCGTCGTGCTGGCAGCAGACGAAAGAGAATTTACGACAGCAACGCCATCAGACGCAAAGTTTGGGAACGTGGAAATCAGAGGATTTGTCTAGATTGTTTAATTTATTCTTCTTGTGTATCGGCGAAATTAAAGTGCGGTTGTTCCACCGATTCCAATGTTCGCGGGACATCTTCTTCGATGCTTTGCATTTGTAAGACATTCAAGCGTAGCGGTTTGTTTTGACATAACTTTAATTTCTTCGTGCCACAAGTACATAAATTGGTGCAATGCACTTTGCAGTTTTACAGGGAAAACCATTCAGTAGTTTTTGAGGTAGTTTTTCGAGAACAAGTATTCTTGCAGATGCAAGGATCGGTCTAAAAACCAAAGGAAAACAAACTAAGTCACTGTCATGAAAAGTGTTTGCCGCAATCGATTCGAAGAGAAAATGACAGCAGTATTCACGTCAGACAAAATACAACGCGAATAAACAGGCTAGACTCACCACAATAGACTCGCTTTCGACGACAGCAACGTCAATTTCTATGATTTCGAAAAAACAGGCACGTAAATGCTTCTCTCCGCGTTGTATGAAAGTGTTGTCGGCACGTAGGAAACAACGGCGAGCATTCGGGCGAGCAAGACTGTTGTGATTAGCTGTATGCAAATTAGTGCCAGCCGGTCCCTACTGCACATGTGCCCCAGCTGACAGAGTCCCTTTAAAGGGGACCGAGGGAATAATTCGACTCTTTGCGAAAATAATATGTTATTCAACGGAAGTTCTAGTGGGATAACGCGCACACTTTTTAATTTTTTAAAGCATCTCGGGCTCGTTTCTCGAAGCTCCCGGTAATTACCGGGCCCATTGAGCTCTTTTGTTTTCCATTCCAGATGGGAGTTTCAAAGGCTTTGAAAATTTTGCAGTGAAGTTATCAGCTAAAGAGACAAAATGGACTTCATTTGAAGTCAGAACACACCATTCAACCAACCATCCAACGCCCATGGTTAACCGGCAATTAAAATTGCGATCGTGAAAACGGCCAAATGAAGAAGCAAACCGTTTCACCAAGATACTACAAAAGACTAACGAAAGATGTACAGAAGAGGAGGAACTAGTACTTGCTTTTGGTAATATATTTCTGGGATAAACCGAACGGATAGCACAGGTAAATCTGACCCTACAAAGACTTAGGCCCGATTCATACACCGATCTTTTCATGAGACGAACTTAGTTCGAATTTGGACCGACACAAATTAACCAAATCAAGCCTGTTTATTCAGACGTCGAACTTAATTTACCGTTCCACAGGCGTTCCTTATACAGTTCCAATTACAGTTCTGAGTAAAACTTCTTAAGTATATACAACATTATAATTTATGCATGAGATTTGGCACATGAAAAGTTCGGCGTCTGAATAAAAGCCGTTGCAAAGTCGAAATTTCCGCCTCATCCAGGTGAAAATAACGGCTGAGCCGATCCAAATTAAAATAGCCGTTCTTTATCAGATGCTGAACTTTTCATGTGCATTAGGCTCGGCTCATTAAAATTACGGTGTCTGAATCGGGCCTTAGTCATGCGTAAACTCAGTGTGAAATACAAGTGTCACGCTTTTCGATTCATAATCACACTTTTCCTTATCATCGCAAGCTCTCTTCTTAGTATTTTAAAGTTCAGTAAACGAAAAAGACCTTTTTCTAACGAACTGAGGTTTTTTCTGTGGTCCAGCAGCGGTTCCAGTGACAGTGACATGCAAAGTCAGCAAAAGCGTTATCTTGGCAACTTCTAAGGAAACTATGACGTGATTTTCGCTTTGTATAATTGCCAGCTGAGCTGTTTTCTCACGATAGTAAAACTGTATTTGAATCGCTGATACAGTACCTCGTTGTGAAATCTTGACAAGCTTAAAGGGTTTATTTCTCTCACAATGTGAGATTTTAATGAATATCTCCGGCTGTACAAATTATGCTCACTTGTCTCCTAACATTTCTTATTTCTCCCTACTATCCAGAAAGGGAGTGCTAGACGTAAAGAAGAGTTTCGTAAACAAACTGAACCTCATAAAGAGGAGTTCTTTCCTAGGAAGAAAAACTTTACTGGAATTGTACTATAAAGTTATATTGCTTGCAGTTTGATATGGCCTTATCGTGTGGGGAGGAGCCGCTAATGCAGAACAGTTAAACTCCTTGGAAATACTTCACCGTAGGGCAGCAAGGATGATCTACAATCTGCCCTACGATATGCCATCTGCTGAAGTTTACCGGCATTCCAAGTGGAGTACTTTAAGTCAGGGGCACCAAACAAGCCAAAGCAGCCTAAAGCTGTAGAAAGGCATTTTTAAGTACCTTATGGTGTTTGAAGTCTGTTTAAAGTGATGTTTTGGTTAGCTAGAAAACTTTGATCTGTTCGGATTCCCTAGCTGAGGTGTTAATTGCCCGAAAGTTTTAGGGAACAAAATCTTTCTTTGAGAAAATACTAGCTGAAGTTAACTTTCTAGGGAACCTTGTTTTCTTTCCGAAAATGCTAGCTGACGTTTTTTACTGCCAAAAACAGCAATAACAACCTTTCCGAAAACCTCAGGGGTTATAATTTCCACATTACGAATCTTTTAGGCCAAGTTTTACTTACGAAAATCCGAGTGCACTCTTTAATTGACGCCGAAAGGCTTAGGCGAACTACCCTCCACCGAACAGATATCCACCGAAACTTGTTGTTGGGTGCCCCTGTTTAAGTCACATGTATAAGCTTCGAGTGATTAAATTATTTTACAAGGTATTTAGTGACGAAGTTCCCCACGCATTATCTTACTTAGTGAACAAATCTTGTGCTGCTTACGACTTAAGACGGAGTAACCGGATCATAGTACCACGCTTCAATTCGTACTTCCATAAAAACTCTATTAGCCATAGAGGTGCGATCTTATGGAACGCTGCCTGCACGTACTACACCGGCTCCCAATTTATGGCTTTTTATCGTAACGTGAAGAAGGACAGGTATATCAAGGACCTTGATTTTAGTGCGCAGTCAGTTCAGTCGATTCCTAGATTTTTTCAAGATTTTAAGTGCTTTTAGATTTAGCCGGATTTTTTACTCTTGCTGTCATAGTCATTTGTTTAAAATTGAGTCTGTATTTTACCTAATTTAAATCCTATAATCACATTATTCTTATTATTCTTTTAACATTATTCTTAAGTAATAATTTAGTTTTAACATGTTTTCATCTTATTTTTAATTTGTATTCGTATCCTATATACACGACCCCACAAGCATATGCTTTAAACTTTCATCGTGTTTAATTAAAGGATATGTATGTATGTATGTATGTATGTATGTATGTATGTATGTATGTATGTATGTATGTATGTATGTATGTATGTATGTATGTAGCAGTCTATAAGGCTTTATGGAGATGGGACTTGAAATCTTGAAATAAAAGATAGCAGTGTTTTATACTCATCTCCCCGAAAAGAAGTGGCGTTAGTTCAGTTTCTTTTTCCTGTTATGCAATTTTACTATATTCTACTTTGTTCGCAAAGCGTTTTTCGGGAAAAGGCGTGACCATAATACTGCGAGTTAAGTTGCATGGTAAAAACTGGTTACAATTTTGAGTCAACTCTGGTCAGACGGTTTCATTCAGAGATGCCGCTTGACCTTCCGATAGAGGGTTTTCACCATACACGACAAAAAGACACCAGTTATGGAACATATGACCCTTCTTCTTTATGCGTGTTCGTTCTCTCGCCAAATTCATGTAAAAATAACCTTTTGCTGCTACCGTCATCAATGAATCGTTCTGAGTAAAAGTGTTGAAGGTAAAAAAGAAATAGTGGCACTTGACCAGCTCGTCATAATTGGTCGAGTGAAGGCATTTGAAAGTTAGATCAAAATATATTTCGCGATTCACACATACTAATACCCAGGAGCCCATGACGGCTATGAATAGGTCGTGATTACATGCACCGATGCCATATGTGACGTTTCTGGTGTGGCAACTCGTGATGGTGGAGAAGTCATAGTAAGTTGTAATCAGTTGTGATTGTTTAGCGCACTCCACTAGACTGTCACAAAAAAAGGGGAACGTTGCTGACAAACAGGATAGTATGTCTAATATATATATTTAGCCAAGCCTAAAAGCGGAGCTCCAAAAGCATTCTTTTTCTACTGGCATTAACATATAGTCTGCTTGTCATATCACCCATCTGACCTCACTCAAGCTACAGACCCAATGTTCCAAAAAATAGTATGGAAAGGTGATCTGAGCCACTGGCACAGTGGATTTGGACCCTCCAGTGCAGATCTGCTTATGGATCAGATTTGGACCCCCTATTCCAGAACTGCTAGCAGATATGAACCCCCTTTCACGGATATGGTATGGATAGTGGATATGGTCTGGTATGTAGCGATTATAAAAAGAAAAGCTGAAGGCCATATATATATATATTTAGCCAGGCCAAGCCTAGAATCGGAGCTGCACACTCTCACCGAGCAACTTCGCATGGCTTTATTTGGGCCAGTTTAATTTGTGTCCAAAACAATTGAGCAGCAGGGAAAACGAAGAGTTTTCGATAGCAAACGTTTGCAAAAAAAAAGAGAGACATTCGTGAGTCCTAACTACTTTCAGATGAAAGCGTAATGGCATTCAAAGCGGATAAAAAAATCCACTACAAGCGAACAAAGTACGATGCGAGTGTTTTGCTCGAAGGAGAAGGTGGAGAAATTAAACAAGACTAGCTTGTTATAAAAATAGCTTGTACTGATTAGAAAAATCGGTATTTGTTTTGACATAAATGCTCGTAGAAAAGACAATAAAGGGTAAAAACTGATCGTTAAGAGCAGTCAACAGGAATTGACCGCGGTTCAAAAACAACAGAACAACAAACATAAGTATTACAAGAAAACAAAGCAAAATACGAATATTTCTTCGAAGATTCTTGGAGAAGGTGGAGAAATTAGACAAGTAACAAAAATTGCTTAGCAATTTTGACATAAATGTCCGTAGAAAAGACAAAAAAGAGATCCACACCTGATCGTTTAGAGCAGTCAACAGGAATCACTGAGGCAGCAATCACTCGGAACGCGACAGAACTGAATAATAGCGCCATTTCTCACAAAATCTTTCCTTGGCTGACACAAAACGCTAAAGAGCTTTGATAGCCTGTTACTTCCCATGTCTTCCGAAGAACCTTCTTCAATTAATGATTCTCAGTGGCAAAGCGTCATCAAGTTAACGAAGAAAGCGCTTGCCAAACCACACCAGCATTTCTCTCGCAGACCCGTTCACTATAAAAATTATCAAAGCCAGCCCAGCCAGTCAACCCATTTCGGTGTTTTTAATATCCAAACACTAATTCTTGCCGGTTCAAACAAATTAAGACGGCATGTTTATAGACGGCGAAACTTAATATTGCTGTTTACAGACCGCTTTCGACGAAGCTCTCTAAAACATTTTCAAATGACGAGTGAAGCGCGCTGGTCTTTGACATTTTTGACAGCATTTTGACAACTTTATGTCAGATTTTGAGAAGTGCACATGCACATGCATTTGATCGGATTTTTTATTTTTACTCGAGCTCGAGTCTCCCCCTTTAATGCTTAATTTTACGAAGACTCATTGCGATTACGTGTTGATAAGATAAGGGCAAAAGTTTCTTAACGCTACTGTGAGGAACCAAGGTCGAAAAACAGTCAGCCAAGCCGAGTAAAAACACTCGTTCGCTTGCAAAGAAAACAACGTAACAAAACAAACAAACAATTCAACTACTTCTTTGCGTCCAAAACGAGTACAGATGATTTTTATTTATATCCATTCGAGAGAAAAATACAAGTTTCATTCCTGAACAAAAGTAACAACGATTAAACCAAATGTTAAGCTTCTATTTATTTAATTTACCTCACTGTCCGGTGTTGTAGAGGTTTCTACCACTTGAAAATGCGTAAGCTTCAGTAAAGTAAAAACAAGCATCCGCAAAAATAGCGAACGGTTTGTCCAAAGAAAGAGCTTCTTCCACAGAGTTTGAGCTACTCATTCTTCCCATTAATACCGGTGAACTGTTAAGTGACTTTTCTTGGTGAAATGCAAGATGCCGCGGTGAAATGAAAGCCCTTGAAGCGTTGAATTATAAGCTTACTGTTTTCAACCGCACAATCTTTGAAGCTTTTCCTGAGAAAAATCTTCCGTCCTTCCTTTCAACACTTGAAAATTCACCTTCCGGAGTATCTTTTGACAAGTTCTTGATCTTTATGCTTTTTACGCGAAAGACAAACTTCGATCGAAGAAGATGAAGTTGTTTTGCTCAAAATAAAGAAACCAACTGAATGTGAAATTACCAGCCGCAGAAAGCGCGCGAAAAATTTTAACGGCCTCGATTTGGTTTGGGTGTCCCACACTTGGCTTGAGCCTGCGATCCAATCGAAGGCAAGTACCTGGTCAGCGGTCAACTTCAAAAAAACAGCTGACCTCGATGAGGTCTTAACTTGAGCCCGCGATATGGTCACGTTACACTGGTCAGCGGATACCTTGTTTTGACAGGTGTCAATTGGCTATAAGATGGATGTCCAGTATCAAAGATGTACGCTGTAAAGTAGCTGGTCAGCTGGGCCAGGTGGAGTATGGCCGCCATGTTGGATTATTATGATTATTATTAGGATATTATTAATTATTGGGCGACTCCGTCGTCGTCGTCGTCGTCGTCGTCGTCGTCGTCGTCGTCGTGCGTACGGGCCCACGAGCAATACCGCTAGCCATTTTTACCATGAGAAAAGCAGTTGACGGGTTTCTATAGGTATGGTGCTCCGCTTGACGGCCCTTCGGGCCGTCGGAGCTCCGCTATAATACTGAAACCCAGAAGAATTCGAACAAATTGCAGTATAATTATCAATTGCATATTCGACCAAATGGTAAGCACGCAGGAACTGAGAAACTCGTAGAAACCAATAAACATGGCGAGAAGCGTTTCGCCTCCGTCGACAATTGTGGAGCTCTACGTGATGGCACTTTAAAGACACATTTAGATTCGTTTTGAGGAAATGATTTTTTCTTTGTTAAACAAACTTTTAAAAATCTTTCCATTTTTAATGGGACATACATTTGCATTAACAAATGTATGCGAGTAGCAAACAAGCAATTTTAATATTGGATTAAACCTGACTGAACCACTTTGGCTTTTAAAGAATTTGGTGCTAAGAATTGTTTAACAGCTACCACTGAACAAATTAAGACGAAAGCCGCAATTAATCCGCTCATATTTGGAGCCGGCTTTTCGGAGCGACACTATATTAACCAACAACATTACATGTAGCTTTACCAGACTCGAATACATTTTACGACCAACATGTAAATTTCCATAAGAGAAAGCTAAATTGGGTTTGCAAAAAATGGCTATCCATTGTCCCCAAATTTCTGATTACCACCAAATCGTGTATTTCCTGGAGCGTCTTCACCATGTATGTCGTTCTTATCAGGATAATGGTGATTGTCACTGAACAAAAGAAGTACTCACAGCGTCCACAGCCATTTATTGTGATCAAAGACACCACTTGGCAGCTCTATCAACTGGTTTTCACTCAAGTACCTACAAACGAATAGTCACAACACTGTATTAATTAACCCTTTTTCACTTTTTATATTGAATGCTTTGGTAACATTGATTAAAGTAATCACAGACATGCAAATTCCAGAGTTCTTATTTGTTTAATGATTTTCTCAGTTAAACAACTGTGTAAGTAATCATGGTGCTGGTTCCAGTTAGTTTGCCAAACAACGCCTATAGAACATAATACATGGTATATGCCCTTTAAGGTATCATCCCTAGTGTATTTGGTCGGAAAATGAAAATAGCACGTTTTGTGTGATCGTAATCAAGACCTACGTTTCGCAAAAAGAATGTTAAATAACACTCTTTTACTTTTCAAGATCGACAAGAAGAATAACCTTTGAATTTTGTTCGCGCTAAGTATGCCTTGACAAGTCGCTGCCATTTACTGTAAGTCAGTTGCCGAACGGAAAATGAATGCGCAATGCTTTCCGATGTAGTATTTCACCGCAACAAGGAAAGCGAACGCGAGCTGTTCAGTTCTGTTTCCTCAGAAAATCGCTTTCGCCAGTTTGTCTTTCGTTCTTATGCCATCGAAATAGCGCCAGAAATTCGTGCCCAACTTTCCCATAAAATCGTTGTCAGCAAATGCAAATGACCGTGGAGAAACTGACCTAGCGCACCATATATAAAACTTCAGTGAAGTGACAACCCGTACATTTCTGGCAAGCGATTGTAGCTCGTATTGAAACAGAGACCGATGGTTAAAGAAAATGAGAAAGAAATAAACACCGCAAGTCGACCTATTTCGTTAGCAAGCAAGAACATTTTCTAGGTTATGATCTTCCTTTGTTTTAGCCAGATGTCTGTCAATCCGAATATATCAAGCTGGAAATGGTTTTTCCGTCTTTTGTTCTATAAGGCATAACATAAAATAACATTTACCTTCGTAGCTCTTCCTCGAGAACATCGATTGCCAATAAAAATCGGCTACATTCATCACTTGCATGAGTTTTGATACCCAATGAAAACCCAGTTGAAAATCATGGTGTTTTGGATCAGATATCCAAACCAAGCGTGGTATTCATCTGGGTTTTCATTGGTCATCAAGATTCACGCCTAAAAACAAAGCAAATTAAACACGAGCAGTACTTACTGTTAGCTATACAGTGCTAGTTAATATTTTTCTCATTTACAAAAAGTTTTATATCACGATTTGAAAACTTCGCGAGCCAGCAGTTAAGAGATACGGCATCCATTTACGATATTTCACAATTTCCAGGATTCACCTTCAGTACAAGTGATAATCTTTGCAAAGACCGCCTGGATATGATCTAAAATCGATACTTTCGCCTCTCTTTCCAACTGCCATTGTCTAAACACATTCAAAGCCCATTTTTTTGTATTTTGTGGAAGCTGGAACGGTGGACGAAAACGACTCGCTCCTCTCCGCCATTATTATGTGTCAGCTACAATGCATGACTAGGATATACCTCACAAATTAATGTGATTTGGTAAGCTGAAGCCTCTCTAAAGGCACTAAGGCCACATGGTAGCGGGCATTACCCCTTAAATCTACCAAAGCAAAGATTGAGCCCAAGCATTAGCAACCATGGACAGCTGTTTCGGCCTTGTTAGGCCTCATCAGCATGGCATAGCTAATGCTCAGGCTCAAGTACCCACATATCCATAAAACAAGCAGTGAAAACGTAAAGCTCGTGGGATGTGGCTGGAGTGACAAGGATATACCTCACAAATTAATGTGATTTGGTAAGCTGAAGCCTCTCTAAAGGCACTAAGGCCACATGGTAGCGGGCATTACCCCTTAAATCTACCAAAGCAAAGATTGAGCCCAAGCATTAGCAACCATGGACAGCTGTTTCGGCCTTGTTAGGCCTCATCAGCATGGCATAGCTAATGCTCAGGCTCAAGTACCCACATATCCATAAAACAAGCAGTGAAAACGTAAAGCTCGTGGGATGTGGCTGGAGTGACAAGGATATACCTCACAAATTAATGTGATTTGGTAAGCTGAAGCCTCTCTAAAGGCACTAAGGCCATATGGTAGCGGGCATTACCCCTGAAGTCTACCAAAACAAAGATTGAGCCCAAGCATTAGCAACCATGGACAGCTGTTTCGGCCTTGTTAGGCCTCATCAGCATGGCATAGCTAATGCTCAGGCTCAAGTACCCACATATCCATAAAACAAGCAGTGAAAACGTAAAGCTCGTGGGATGTGGCTGGAGTGACAAGGATATACCTCACAAATTAATGTGATTTGGTAAGCTGACTGCCGATGCGAAACAAACAACTCACAAAATGTATGCAGGCAAAGAGTTGTGCAAGGAAATGCAAAAGAATGTATACGCTTTTACTCTTTAAAACAATTGGTTCTAATTGTACAGAGGATATAATTGCCATATTACATTGTATTTTTGTGCCTGTTTGAGCAGCCACATCAAAACCTCGTTCTTCGGTTTTCATGAGGGGTGCCATCTGTCCCTCGGTGTTTGGAACCCCTGATGAAACACTTGCACTCGTTTTTGTTACTTGGAGCATATACAGAATACAGAGGGGGGCGCTGGGGTTTTCGGTTTTGGCCATTTTTTAGGTCGGTTTTTCGGTTTTTGCACCGAAATACTTCGGTTTCTCGGTTTCCTGTCTGTTGCGGTTTGCGGTTTTTGCTTTTTATTAGCATTCGGTTTTCTTGTTTCGGCGAAAATACAAGCGGTTTTTCGGATCTGGTATCCGACGTGGTTCAGTTCGGTTTTTCCTATTTGGTTTTAGTTTCTTTTCGGACGACACCAGTACCGTTTACACCAGTAGCGATGACAGCAATTCACAAGGCCGGCAGGATGAGTTAGGGGCATCTAGCTATTTCTATGTCACATTACGTTCCCGCTGACGACCAAAAAAATTAACAAACTGTGCAATCGCATGTTAGACCATTTTACAGTCAAAACAGGTCCCAGGTGACTGATTGTTGCAAGATTGCAATCGAATCTCTGAATTCACGTCTAAGCTCCCCAAATTATTGATTTTTGATGGAGCTTTTAATAGGATAGCTTTTCGCCATTTTGCGATTGCAAAATACAGAGGGTAGGAGATATTCCTGATTAGGCCCCACGGGCCGCGAAAGTGGCCGCGAAAGTTTGTTTACTAGATACCGGCGATTAAGGGAAAAAATTAGATCACGTGACCAGTACTTTTTACACCAAAAACTGAACACCATGACCAAGCCTAGCTTAAGCGTAGGTTTACAATGTGGATTTTAGGGCAAAAGTTATTGTTTTGGCTTGAAGATTAAAAATCCGAGGCTTGGAGTAAGGCTATATTGGTGGGTTAGGGTTAGGTTAGGGTTATGGGTAGAATTGGGGTTAGGTTAAGGCTAGGGCTAGGGTTTTGGAGTTGGGGTTAGGGTTAGGATTAGGTTAAGGCTAGGGTTAGGGTTAGGGTTAGGGTTAGGGTTAGGGTTAGGGCTGGGGTTAGATTTAGGGATATATTTAGTGTTAGGGTCAAAATATACAGTGTTCTTGCTTCTACACTTCCCTTTGTTACAGCACTAAGCTCTTAAGAGCTGTTGCAGGTACCCCACTCCCTCTAACTCTCCGTCATTTGCTTAGAATTTCACAAGCATTTGTAGATGAAATACTATTTTTAGTGACTTCTTCCAGTTTGTGGAATCCACAGTTTGAAAAAGTAAAATGAGTTATAAAGAGTATTTTTCTTTAACTCTTTTCCGTACGTTCCACTAAATATGATTCCTCAGTGCATCATTGCCTTGAAAACTTGCAACTTTCCGAAATGGTTGAAATGAATGATTGCTATGGCCAAATACTCAGTTTTTAGACTTCATCATCCTGTAAACTTACTAAAACTCCCAATTTTTATTTAATATGACCGTTTATTCGGTTGTGAACCAAAA
Source organism: Pachyseris speciosa (assembly GCA_016490735.1). Taxonomy (NCBI): domain Eukaryota; kingdom Metazoa; phylum Cnidaria; class Anthozoa; order Scleractinia; family Pachyseridae; genus Pachyseris; species Pachyseris speciosa. The sequence goes on from JAEMWC010000895.1 coordinate 155,913, forward strand.
ATGTTGGCTTAGAATGCCCTCGGGCAACACTGAAAAATACGCAACTTTGTCTCGGAGTTTTTATGACAAAAATTCCTCTTGACGCTAAAAGTCTACATCGTCAGCAAACTTCAACTCTACTTCTTGTGATCTGCACCACATTTTCCTGCTCACTTGTTTAGCGCGACGTGGATAACGCTTTTGATTTCACTTGCTCTCACTGGTCTGTAATTTTCGACTTTGTGACCCAATGGAATTCTGGGTACTTCTTGTATAACGTCGACACGGAAGACCGCCAATTCCATTTCAGATATCGAGCCACCCGGTCCTGCTGACAAAACATTGCATCGATTGCATTATTTACAAGTTCAAACTAGCCAAAGTTGCCATGCCAGGTCCCGTAATCCACTCACAAAAGGGCTTAAGACGTAACTTCACTCCGTGAATTTCTATCACTCGCTCGAATACGTTGAGCGGCCCAATTCGTGTGAAATTGCTTCTCACCTCTGTTTTCTTTCAAAGGATTGCCTCTACCCATCAACCCAGCTTTATGATGCCAGGCAGGGGGCTTCTGGAGTGGAAAATGGCTCGAAAAACACACTTATAAACCAAATACGCTACGAATTGTAGCTGTAGTGTTCGTTTAGAAATAAACGACAGCTAGCGTGACGAGCGTGACATCAAAGACAGAGCCTTCGGTGTTGTGGACCATCGAAATCTCCGTGGTAACCCCTTATATGGAGTAGCTAGGTCGATTTGACCTCCTACCCTTCAGAAATTGCAAAAAAGGTGACCAAATCGCAGTAGGGAAACGAGTTAAAAAGAAAGTAAGTTATTACAAAAAAGGTAAAAGCTAAGTAACTGTAGTACTTGCGTCTTAGCACGCTTGTTGTGTAGTTTGAAATGAAACCCAATTTAATGAACCGTTTTCATTTTATGTCCGTTATGCGACCCCCAGCTATGTCGATATTATTAAATTGCTGAAAGACTATTTGGGATACAGCTCGAAGCCAAAATAAGGAAGACCCAATACCACTGCAAAAGCCTTGAGGGATTTGAACTTGTCTTACAATTTTATATTCCAGCCACCAGCCGCTCCACGCTTACAATAGAGCAAGCATAGCTATAGAGGAAAGCCCTCTTTGCTTGCTTAATGCATATTCACTACGATACAAACATCAATCTGGGCGAAGTGTTAGACTCGTTTACCCAGAAGCGTTCAAGGAGGCTTGAGCTTGGCACACTACTCAAAGATTAAGCCCAAAATCCATTTCCCCAAAGAAATTTTTCTTAATTATTTTCGTTTTACGTTTCAGTTGCAGTTTATATATTTGCCATAAAAAAAATAATAATAATAAATACATACCGTATTCAATATATTACAAAAAATTAGAGATAAAGAGACATTAATTGCAAGTAAATTAATTAAAGGTATTTTCCTGGCAAAAAAAAGCTCAAATTGAAACCTAGAGGCTTATGATATGAGCTCCCTCATTGACCTAAGACTAAATATAACGAATAAATAGGCGGCGAAATCATACTGAAACATAATTACGATAAAAAGCAAGCAAAACAAAACAGACAAAACCAGCAAAAAACAAGCATTATTTACAAGTGGTGATTCACCTAAGAAGAAATGTTGATATTTAATGAATTGAAAAATTTTGGGACCCTGAAATCTTATACCAAAAAGTCTTTATTTGTTCTTGCAGGAAATGAGTAGAAAGTATTTGAATTTCTGGTATTATAGGAATGAACTTGATTTGTCATTAAAAACATTCCTTTGAATACATGAGGAAGTAGGCTTATTTTATAAAAATATAATTATAAATGTTCCAACTTGAAAAAAGTAAATTCCAGAGAATTTCAGTATTTGCAAACTTTTGAATATATACGTTTGATCTTGACTGTCTAATTTTCATGGTAAAGGCCTTCGAAACGCACAAAATGTAGTCTTAGTAATTTCCCGGATGAGCATGCTCCCGGACCCTGTTGATTTCCCTGGTGTAACAGTTACTGAAGTTCTATATCCGTGACGAAACCTCGGACACAAAAGTTGCAGTATTTTCCTTCTCCGAAGATGGAACGGGTCCGCTAATGTATTCAAAAAATGTGCAAGAAGTTCATACTTCAAGATTTCAATCACACGTACAATTAGCAATACGGCGAACACACAATGTATTGAATAAATTTAGAATAGAATTAGGAAATTAAAACTCTTCTCACAAATATTCCGTGTGTCGTCGGAATCAGTCGCACGGTTCATACGTAATCACGTAATTACATACGTAATGAGTTTAAGTGCCCTGCGCGGCCTTTAATTCGAAATGTAGCAGAAATAAATAACTTTGAACTAAACAAAAACGTTTAGCACGTATGGAGTCCGTTTGCACGTTTAGACTAGGTTTGCGTTTCTTGATAAAAAGCATTTCAAACACTAAACAATCAAACTTGCTTTGGCTTTTTTTAAGAATCTTGAAAAGGCTTTTATTCAAAAAATCGCTGCCACCGTGCGCTTCAATGAGATGTTGGCCAATTGCCGAATATTTGTGCTAGGCAAAGCTTTGGAAAACGTGTCAGGCTGTGTAACCGACATAATCGGCATCGCACAGATCACACATGAAAAATTATAAACAACGCACAGCTGATTAACAAGAGAAGGCTTGGCTTCCTTTGGCCTAAAGTCTTGCTCTTACTTTCTACTGACAAAATAAAAGTGGCTACACACTGCGACCAACCTTATGACTAAGATCGCGCAAATGCCCCCGAACAGCATTGGCAGGAACTTGATCTTACGATACTAATTCTAACTATGGTGGTATCTCTTTCCGTTACTGACCACCGCTGAAGGACCTGAATTGTTTCGAAGAGAAAAATTGGAAATGACAGATTCAAGACACTTATAACTAAACCTTGTCATGAAAAGTTTCAGAAACTACTAATTAATAGAAATAACGGGCGCTGCCTCACTTCGACCAAAACCCATGGATAAAATACACGATTGCTACAAATATTTTTCCGGCAGCGGCAAGAATTACGCAACTAAAACGGGGGACATAACTCACAGCGTAAGTTTATTCTGGAGTAGGGGTAACTTTGAACTTTGTCTTCATTTCATCATCTATTTTACCTTACCTGTGTGTTGTTTTTCACTTTTCTTTTATTGATCTTTGGTATCTTTGAAAATTATACTAAAACAATTACTCTTCTTAAGCTCAGTCAATGAATATTGCTAATTATCATGCGACACTTTTTTCCCTTCCTTTTCATTGGCCCAGAGCCTACAACATGAAATACAAATACCTGCCTACAAATAATGGACTACTCGTGCGTAGTACCGTCCTACTGTGATTTTGCTGCAAATAATATTCTGCTCATGCGTAGTTGTGTCCACGCGTCCAAACTCTTCAAATTCAGTGAAAAATCGCAAGTCGCTTCACGCTTCCCGAAAATAAGTATGAAAACCAAGCTCGGTGATCGAATTATAAAACTATTATTGAACTCGGTTTTCGCAAAATGTCGTGATTTGCCAGTGTCTCGCAGATCAATTATTTGCCTTAGCTGAATAATGGAACTGCTCGCCACTGACAAATCACGATATTTTGCTCAACTTCGTCCAATTCTTGTTTATTAGTATATACCACACAAGTGAATAGTGCTTTTCGCGCGCTGATTGGTTAACTCGGAGGTTATTAGCAAAGTACGATTCACCTTCGAGCAGCGATTTTAAAATTTCCCACCGCTTGTCGGTATATTATTCCACATAAAGTAATGTTTTAGTCCGCTAGTTATTCAGCTTGTGTGGTATATACTAAAACAATTACTCACCTCAGTGTCGGTGAAAGTGGTGAATACTTACCTCAAGCGGCTCGGCAAATATCCACCACTATTCACCTCCACTTCGGTGAATAATTGTTAATTAGTATTCAACATATTATGACAATGTCCAAATATGGTCACAGCGCGCTCAATATTCGTAGCGTGCACTCAACAAATATCCTGCGATATACGTAATTTTCTGCATCGTGGAGAAAACTGGCGGATTTTCCAGCTTTTTTGTAATAAACACGTGGAGTATTGTTAATTGTACTTTGTCATTAATGTGGTGAATAATAAAACAATTATCCTGCTCAATGTTGCGGAATATCGCCTGATTTTAGCCCACTTTTCGTACAGCCTCGTCGGCTAAGTAACAGACGATATTCTGCGCGATTTCGCCGGATAATTGTTAAATAGTTGTTGTTGATGAAGGCCACAGAACAGACAGTGGAACTCCCAACCCCTACCCCCTCCAAACATATTGGGGATTTTGTTAGATATGTCATTTCAGGCTTCGCCCGATCGTATTCCAAAAGTGAATGTCTGCAGAATGATTTTTACATTTTGGTGAGTTTCTGGATTTAAATGCTCTGCGGTTTGAGCCTGAGATTTGATGTGCAGCGCTTCTTCCATTGCTAGCTGGTAGCAATTTCCCATCATGTTGACTTTCTCTACTAAGAGTGACTAATCATGCAAAGCCTTTTGAAGGATTTATCACAGTTCAACATATGTATTGGAACTAATTTTATTACAGCTGTCCTTCGGCTCATTACTTGAAAAAAGACTAATGCCTTTCGGCTACACTCAGACTGCTCAAATGTAAACATCCAGTTTTGGCTCACGCAGGTTAACTCGGTAGATATTCGCCGAATACTGATGTAAATGGGATTACAAATTATTTCCAGTAAGATTCCCTAGCACAACAGAGAAATGGAAGGAAAAGTGACACACAAAACCAAAATGTCCTGCCACATTTTTGTTTGTTTGTTTGCTTGTTTTTGTTTTTTTCCCGGTATGTGACGAATCTATATGAACGATATCGCCAAACTTAATAACGAAGGAAAACAAGACATATCTCTTGACCCAAACCTAACTTGCTCTTCACGAATTCGGAGAGAAGTAGAAAATACCAAAAAGCGATAACAAAATTACCTCGTATGGGAGAAGGGTCCCATATCAGCTTATGTACGGAAACATCGGCTGCAGCTGCTGATTTATTGTATTTTCTCAAATAAGCGCACGGGCGCTTATTTAAAAATTCGGCCATAAAAGTATTGAGTGGAGGTATTCTAAGGCCCCGTCCACACGTATCCGGAGATTTTTGTATCCGCAAATTTTTTTATGCGGATACAAAAATATTTGCGTCCACACGCAGCGCATACGAATCGTATACGACCGTCCACACGTATCCGATTCGTATCCGGACATCTCAAATGATTAGTCAACAGAGCATGCGCATTACAAAGAATCTCGCACGGAAAAAGACTGGTTCTGATACTGTGACGTCAGCGTATACAAAAATATACGGATACGAGCGTCCACACGTATCCGGATACACAGAAATTTCCACTCTGGAGAGCGTATACAGAAATCTCCGGAAACACCGAGCGTATACGGCGGACATGCACGTGTGGACGATAGGTGTATCCGCACAAAAAAATTTGCGGATACAAAAATCTCCGGATACGTGTGCACGGGGGCTAAAGAGGGCGCTTATTATCTTTTTCTTTCAACGAACTGTAAGTTTATTTTGGATCATGCCCATAAAAGAATTCTAAAACACATTGATGTGGAAATAACTGGAAGCGACTTAACGGAAAATAAACTGTTTTTCTACATGTACTGATGGCGGTGTAGTTGAAGCTTAAACGATTATAAATAAAGTGAAAATAGAAACAGGTTTTCCTTGTATATCCCTACCATTCAAGAAAGGAACGGGGAGGGGAGGAGGCGCTTATTTGAGAGAAGCGCTTGCTTATTAAGGAGCTTTAGCAATGAGGAGGGCAACGGCAACGAGAACGCCACAAAACAATGGGTTTAATTAAAAAAAAAACAATCGCTGTGCACGTGCTTTTTACATTTTGGTACATTTCTTTGCCGTTCACTGCAAAACAACAACGTGAAATGACTAAATTTTATGTTTTCTCAAGAACGTGAGCGCGTGACTGTAAAGTTTTCTTTCTTTTCCTTACTTTAACGCCGTTCATAAAAAAATTAGTCCCTGAATAGTTCGCCAGTATTTTCCAAGTTAAACAAATTGGAATAACAGCGAAAGCGTTACAAAAACGAGAAGTTAGATGTTGATACGACGTTTTCGCTGCCGTCGCCGTTGTCGTTGCTAAAGCTCCCTAATGAGGACGGCAACGGCAACGGCAACGGCAACGAGAACGCCACAAAACAATGGGTTTAATTAGCAAAAACAATCGCTGTGCACGTGCGTTTCACATTTTAGTACATTTCTTTCCCGTAAAACAACAACGTGAAATGACCAAATTTTATGTTTTTTCTTGAACGTGAGCGCATGACGGTAAATTTTTTCTTCCTTTTTCCTTATTTTAACGCCGTTCGTAGTACATGTAATATAGTCCCTGAAGAGTTGTGCAGCATTTTCCAAGTTAAACAAATTGGGATACTCGCGAAAGAGTTAGAAAAAGGAAATGTCAGATTTTGAAATAACGTTTTCGTTGCCATCGCCGTGGTCGCTGCTAAAGCTCCCTGATCATTTTGGCCGAGGGAGTAGGGCGCTTATTCGGGTGAGGGCGCTTATAAGAGCGTGGGCTCTTACTCGAGGAAGTACGGTATTTGAAGATTATGAACACAACCTAATGACTTGTCAAAAAATTGGTATAATTCATAACCAATAAGTCGTCATGACTAGCATCTAAAATTCATGGAATGACAACTCATACCATTCAATAAACGACTTTATAAATCGTGCGACTCGAAATTAGTTAATACTGCCGGAACCACCTGGAAATTTTCATGAGACGGCTAAATACTTGTTGCTAAACAAATTTATCAAATGTCCCGAAATGTCCAATGCCCCCTTCATGCATTTCCTCGAGTTCAGTCTCATACAGTCCTTATCGCTTTGGAGGCGTAAACAGGAGATGCACTTACAGTTCTCCCAGCCCTGTATTGTTATCAAAAACACCTTTGGGCAGTTCCCTCAGCTGGTTGGCAGTCAAGTTCCTACAAACGAAAAATTAATAAATCAGCTTTCACTTTCTTTGTTTGACGGCACGATGATAAATTATTGGCTTAGTAAATCATTAGCAATTTCACAGTCTTTTTTAAATGACTGCCTGTGTGTTAGCTAGAAAATGGTTGTCAATCGCACTTCTGGTTCCCGTTAGTTTACTAAACAAGGCATATAGTATACGATACGTGGTATATCAATCTTAGTTGGCAGAGGATGATAACCCTGAATCTCATAGGATTGTTGCTCTTTTATGTGTATTGCTATTGCCGTTTTATTTAATTCTACGCGACCTGAAATATAGTATCACGAAAGATAGCTATTGCTTCATGATGTACACTAACAGGGCACCGGTTAACAACTGAACAGCATTTAGGTTGACAGGAAATGTAACCTAGTTTTGCTGTTCTTGTCAGACCGAACTTTGTATCTCATGATTACCTGCTTTTTGTCACCCTGAGGTTAGTAAAACAAAATTTTACACCCAATCGACAAGTCAACACAACAAATAATTGCAATTTAAGGTGGTCTTATACAACAGAAAATGAATCCGTGACCTCGCGATACCGGTAGTGAGAAATATTGGCAAGATACGTGGTCAAGTAAACAATGGTTGTTGTCTACTGAATTTTAAGTAATAACACAATCGGTGACGCTTCCTGAAATCATTTTTTTAAAGCCTCTCTGGTGACCAAAGCGAGAGAACGAAAAGGAAACGAAAGTTTATGCGGTAAACTGGTATTTTGTCTCTAATATCCCACCGCTTAAATAGGGTGCCTTTATTTGGTTCTAAATCCTAGAATAAACAGTAAGGAAAAAGCCACTTCTTAAATTGACACAGATTTGTACTCCAAAGCGAAACTTAAGACTGGAAACGCACCGACAAAGTAATTTGTTCAGGCCCTAAAATAGTCTCAAACCATCTCACGCCCCTGACCGAATTCGGTCAATCATCATGAGCCAGACTGTTTGGGACACTTGCGCAAAACAATCACGCTAAAGAATAGATCACTAACCTTACTTTTCCCTAACCCTCCTAAAAATAAAAATGTAATGTTGATGTAATGTTGATCCACTGAAGTACAATTGTTTCATTCGCTATCAACATTCTCCAGTGGGAGGAAAGGGGGGGGGGGGGGAGGGGGGGTACAACTGAATATGAAGAAACTTAGTATGGGTAATTGCATATGACCATATTTAGACAGAGGCGTATTCTGTGTGCGCATTTAGCAAAAGTCTCGAGACAATTTTCCTGGATTATTTATTATCCGCTAAATCTTGGTATACCGATATCAGAGCTTCAGAGGGGATTCCGCAAGCTGAACAGTTATAAGCCTTTGAAAGATCACGGTTTTTTCTGCTAACTTAGAAGACAATTCTGTCATACTTTTCGTATATCAAAACCAAAGCATGGATGCATGGATGAATGGATGGAAAACTTTACTTCATCACGGTAGTTTTGTTCAACAATTTACAATTCTTGTTCTTCACAAGAACCGTGCATCTAGGTAAGAAAACAAAGGTAAAATACATTATTTACAGCTAAAATACAATCAATGTTTAATTTATACAATATTGAAAACGTGTGGATGGTTGGATCGGTTACGCCTAAAGTTGCGATTCTTTAGTTCAAGTTATTCCAATTCGATCGTTCTTTCGTTCGTTTCTGCTTGCGTTCATGCATGCTTGTGGACTTGAGGTTGGTTAAAGGCGCTTTCAAGAACCCTGAAAAGCTTTCCTTCCCATCCTGAACTATCTTCACTCACTGACCGTGACTGGACACAAACGTACATAAACGAGGCTTAATATTTAGCCTTAGCAACATTCAGGTATCAGGTGCGTTGAATGGTGTCTCCAGAAATAAGTGTCTCGCAAAACATTTTGGCAAATTTCACGGATCTCGCAGCTTGTATCGAAATTCTGCGCGAAGCCGTCTCGGTGTCTTGACTTCTTAAGCGATCATAAACGATTGCGTCGGGTTCGCAGAGAAAAAACTGTGGACTCACCGTGACCAACTCGAAAGCTTAAGCTACTTTGGTCACTGCGGACATTTGCTTTTCATCACTTGTGTAATTTACTTTGCTGACTTATCTCTCTACCCATGCAATGCACTTTAATGTAGAAATGTTTGTAAATAGTGCAAAAAAGAATAAAATAAACTGAAACTGTGTCGCAAAGTCACGGACTTACCATCGCCACACTTTGTTATATGTGCGAACACAGTAGGATCAGTTCAAAGTACATGTAACTGGTACCCAATTAATTGAATTACGACTGAATTTGAATCAGTCTGCAAGGCCGTAACAAGGGGAGCCCACTACTCCCCCGTTTTTTGCCCACCCAAACTTACCTGCGTTATGATCAAAAGTTTAAAATAAAATTTGAATCTCCCAGGGCTTTGAAACAAATGTCAATCACTCTTAAAGGAATTATTCCTGATAAACTATAGTATTCATTTCCCCGTTTAATGCTTCTCCTTTTCTATTATGGACAAGTGCTGAACTTGGCTGGAAAACTCGCCACCAGTAAACCCGACACCAAGGGTCATCTCGCCACCAGTGATTGATTGGAAACAAATTTGTTGATCTAACCATAATCAACCATAATCTAAAAAATATTCAACACTTTCATTTCGAGGTTATTTATTCCGCGTGAAGTACGTGCGGTGGGCAGGTCACGCAAGTAAAAATTTAAGTCACCAACCATTCAATAAATAAAGTCGAGAAATTGACATAATTTATTTTTTTTAGAAGCGTTATATGAGTCATAATCGTGTCAAAGTGCGTCCTTTTTTTAAAGTTTAACGAGTAGCATTATCTATCACACAAAGGCCTGACATCGACCTTAATTCTGAACTGAGTTCAGAGCTGCTTACAAGAAAGCATACTCATAAATTATGCTTTAAGTTCAGCTCATGAAAAGTGCGCCGTCTTAATCAAAGCCGTCTGAATCGGACCTAAGACCACTATAAACCGTAAAAAGTCGTCCCCTTTTATGAGCGTCATGAACGCTCGCCCCACTACCGACCTTCATTACTTATTGATGGCGAGTTCTCTGGTGGCGAGTCTTCCTGGTGGCGAGACGACTAGTTACCGCTGACGCAACGCGACAGATTGCGACAGCGAGAATTCACTATCCACTCCTCTTTGTTTTCTTTGCGACAGCGACATTTTTCCCTAACGAAACAAGCGACAGAGTCGTAATCGAGCGACAAAGCGACACCAGACCACCCCTTGGAAGGCCTCGCGAGTAGCCATGGAAAAGAAATTCAATCTGAATCCTTGGTGGTATGCATTATTGAGCATCACAATTATCCTGCAGGTAAGTAACAGCGATGCCTGATCGATAGCAGTTTATGTTTCTCCCGAAGGTCGTAGTTGTTGTGTTTCGGCTGAACAATTTACGTTTAGAACAGTGCAGTAGTGATGTCTGGTTACACATTAAAAACAAGCACAAATTGGTGCCCATCTACATCTACATCTTGGGGTATAGAAAGGTCCTTGAAAAATGATGGGTCTCGGCAAATTTTCGGAGAGTCTCGGAATCTCGGCGTCTGAAACTAGAGTCTCGGAATCTCGGGCTCGTAAAAATTAAAGAGGGTCTCGGAATCTCGTATTTTGAAATTTGAATCTCGCAGTCCAGGGGCGGACACAGGATTTTTTCGAAGAGGGGATTGTAAGTACGAGAGAAGGTAAAAGCCCCCGTTCCAAGGGAATGGAGAGCTAGGCACTCTAAAGTCCTGTTTTAACACTGATAATGTTCTGAATATGTAGATTTTTCCATTTTGATTTCAGAGGAATTTTATGTACTAAAAAGAAGAGTGGAGAAAGATACTTATTTGTCGCTTTTATCTACCTGTTTAATCAAACAGACTGGCTGGAAAGAGTCATCTTGGATGAGCCTTTACAAAGGCTTTACATATCTCGTCCACCTCGAATCTATCAGAGTAGTGCATGGCGATAACTGCGACATCAGTGAATCGCTCTTCAGTTGACCTAGAGCAGGTCTCGACCACTCAGCTTCTGCGCTTGTTATCGGTAGAGTGTAGGCTATTACCAGAAGGTGATGCACATGTATGTTTGAAAAAAAAAAATCTTCATCGTGAGCACAGAGTGCTAGTAAAAGGTTGTTTGGAAGCTCCCTATCTGTTGACTACCAGAGTGTTTCCCATCTATACGGCTCATTTCCAAGGGATTTGGGAAATGGAATGTCTTTCTTCCAGTACAACATGTCTTCTTGTTCATCATGTAGCTACAGTGCCTTAGTTACCGGTACTATAATCGGTGGTACTATAGACAAAGCACATAGCGGGTGCGGCGATCTTCGTCAGAAAATCGATCTTGCATTTGGATGATTAATAGCCTCCTTCGCAGCCATTGTTTGTGTCTGTCCCATTCTCCCTCCCTACCGACGTCTGTTGAACCGAGCCGGACAATCCATTCCCATTGTGTCGGAGTATCCAATCAGGAGGGAGAATAGAACTAACACAAACAACGGCCGCAAAGGAGGTAACGGTAACTTAGTCACCGAAATGTAAAAGCCACAATGTGATTGGTCAGTTCCTGGAATGGAATGTTCGGCTCGGTTCAGCAGACGTTGGTGGGGAGGGAGAATATGACCGACACAAACAACGGCTGCGAAGGAGGCTAGGTGATTAAGGAGTCGAGAAAAGGAATACCTACAGTCTTCTTGTATAGATCGGAGCTTCGACTCCATCTTTCGAGCTGTTGTTGACTAAATCAGTCGCAAAATGTATTGTTTTCCTCTAAATTAATAAAGTTTCTCAATTTGCAAACCAGCAAGTCGGCATAGCATGAAAACTAAACTTAAAATGTATGCTAGCAGTGAAAGGATTTGGGTAAATAATGTTGCTGTTTAAATTATTCTGACTTCATCTACGGTCAGCCTGCTGAAATCTTGGTCTTTTTGCTTGGATGAGAATTAAAAATCCACCAAAAAGACAGAATGTCGATCTGACCAGGTGACCGATTACGAGAACATCTTCATGATAGTGAGAAAGATGACAAAAACGCATCAAAACCTGTTGCTCGGCATTTTAATCACCCTAACCATTCCAAACAACACATGTCGATCTCCGGCCTTTCCCTACATCAAGGTACCACGGAAAGCCGTAAAAATCTCGAGCAAAAACTGATCTTTCAGTTCATTTTCCGTTGATAAACCAAATTTTCGTGTTTCACTACCCCACCAACGCAGCACCACAGTTTCTTCAGAAACTAATCCCCTTTTGTCATCCTTGTAGCTTTGTTATTGATTTTCTAGATGTGTTTAAGCTACTTATCTCATTGGCCAAAATACAAGTCATGTTACTTGTATTAACCACAACAACAACAACAACAATGTTCTGTCCAGCTAATTGTCCTTGCAAAGTACAGAAAAAAGAAAACAAGGTCGAACTGAAAGCATATACAGTGCTCTTGGAGCACAGCCTACAGCCAGTTCAAATAGGCTGTATGTACCTGAAGAAAATTCGTTGAGCTGGGTCGCACAACCAACACAAACTCAGCCCACTTATGGCGTCATCCATGCAGAATTCTAAGCCGGGCCACATTGGTAAGGTGAGTGCTCTCACCATTATGCAAATTCCCTGCTCCCAGCATGTAACATGCTAGCTGTTAATACAAGTGCAGAAATACACATGTAGCATATTCTTTAAACGTTCTACGTTAAGGACAACAGAAACGCTTTTTCATCTCAATAAAAAGTCTTTTTAGTGCTTTTCAGTGTACAGTACAGTTGATGATCAACTTTGAAGGTTCTGGCCAGCCTAACAAAAGTTCCATTTCAACTCCAACTGAGTATGGACAAGATGCCTGTCATAAATATTAGGGAAAATAATTATATTATTAGTCTAACTACATGTATTTGACCAGTCATGATCTGATAAATATTCAGGTAAACTGTAAACAGTTGTTCTTCAAACCCACAAAGTCTAAAACAAAAACATACATGTATACACTGTAGTGTGCTTACACAGTGAGATGTGACAATATTGGCCTATGTAAAGTTGTATGCCTTGCAAAGGGTTGGTAAGCTAGACATGTCCATGAAATTACTTGCAACAATGTCATAAACTCTTTCAAGTTCAAAAGTACCATTGAATGAACTTCCCTGACAAGTTCAGAAGTACATGTATATCATTTACACAGTATTAGTGCCAGCTAGTCTCATTGGTTAAGGTACTGAGTCAGGGGCACCCAACGAGCCAAATCAACCAAAAGCTGTAGAAAGGCATTTTTAAGTACCTTATGGTGTTTGACGTCTGTTTAAAGCAATGTCTTCATTAGCTAGAGGAAGTTCATCTGTTCGGATTTCCTAGCTGAAATTTTAACTGCCCGAAAATGTTAGGGAACAAAATTTTCCTTTGAGAAAATGCAAGTTGAAATGAACTTCCCACGAACTTTCTATGGAACTAATTTCTTTCCGAAAATGCTAGCTGACGTTTTTGACTGCCAAAAGCAGCAATAACAACCATTCCGAAAACCTTAGGGGCTATGATTTCCCCATTGCGAATCTTTTAAGCCACGTTTTAGTTACGAAAATCCGAGTGCACTCTTTAACCAACGCCGAAAACCCAAGGCGAACTACCCTTCACCGAACAGATATCTACCGAAATTTGTCGTTGGGTGCCCCTGCTGAGTAGAGAATGAAGCTTCAATTAAGCCACAAAACAGTAGATGCTGCTACAATCAGGTATCCTGTTTTCACTTTTGAATAGCATTAGTCTACTGATTGTTAAATGTACATGTAGAGCCTAAAGATACTAATCGTTTCATGACTAAAATTATAGACTATTCTATACAATGTACTTAAACCTGTCAATAGCTGTTGAGACTCTCCACAACAGAAAATAAACTGTACTGACAGTAATTATATTTTTGTCCATTGCAAAGAAAAATTCAGGACCTTTTTAAAGCAGTTCGTTATTAATCTCTAAGAACAAACTAGAACTTGTCCAGCTTGCAGAACACAATATTCCCTTTTGGTCACTAAAACAAAGAAAACCCTATGGTGTATAAAAGGGGCAGTGCAGCAGAAACTAAACCGGGCCTTGGCAGTGGAAGGCAAATACTGCAGAAATCTGATGAAAGTAACCAATGTTTTAGCAGTACCTGACAGAATCTCTCTAATGACTTGTAACACTTCACCTTCAGTTAGTTTTATCTCCAATAACAGCCATTTCATAAACTCGTGCAATTGAGGATAATTAATGCAGCAAAAAATGACTGGTAAATGTCACATTTCACATGTAACCGAATTTATACATGTACTGTATACTGAACCTCACAATAAGTTAAAGCCAACTGTGGGGCTAATTTAAAGATATTTCAAAAATGACCCTTATTGGGCTATACTGAAGAGTCATATGTGGGAGCTTGAGTTGTCTAAGTTGCTACTTCCTCTAGGTAATGTATACATTGTACCAGCTGGGATAATACCTTTGTAAAGTCATTCAAAACAATTAATTAATTAATTGTAATGTATTATACATGTATAAATTATTTTTGTTTCACTTTTCACTTGTCTCCTCCATTATCTGCATTGCAGGAAAACAGTGATTTCAGTTAATTACATGTAGTATATTTGCTCAAAGTTGTTTCACCTTTACTTGAACTATTTTACCAATTTATTATTCAATATTAAGTGTTTCTCTCATGGTCAGTTAAGCTAGACTGTTCTTTCAGAGCCTCACTACTGCAGCTTGGTTAATATATGTATTTCTTCATCAGAAATGTGTCAAAGAGATAACCGCCCTAAATAAAAAAGTATCCAAGTTTGTTTTTTGAATCAAACTACTGAATCATACATGGCATGCTGCAGAGACTTAACTTAAGTAACTGTAACAACAAAGCCTTTCAGAAAGGAAAACTTCAAATTCAGTTTCACAAAGAAGAGGAAAATTTTCTTTACCTCCTATTACAAGAACACAGCGACTTGTGAGAAATAACTAGCTGGCATTCTGTAACTCTGCTCAACGTTGACTACAGAATTCTCTTGCAGACAGCTATTGCCAAACAAATAGAAATCTTTCTACAAAAATTAATATATTCTGACCAAATAGGTTTTGTCAAGAATAGATATAAAAATTATCGGTCAGAATATAAGACTCTTAAGTGATCTAATGGAATAAACAGAGCCTAAAAAAATCTCAGGAATCTTTCTTTTTGTGGACTTTGAAACAGCTTTTGACTCTATAGAGAGAAGCTATAACAAAAAAATTAGAACTTTTCAACTTTGGACCTTCTATAAGAATTTGGCTTTCCATTCTCTATATTAAATGGTGGCAAAACAGCAGTAATGAACGCCAGCTTTATGACAAAAATTATTTCGAAGTTTTGAGAGGCATACGTCAGGGTTGCCCCCAAGCCCTTCCCTGTTTATGCTAGCGGTGGAACGACTGGCTTTAAAAATCAGACAAGAACCAAACTGTAGAGGTACATGTATTCATCTCCCCAACTCTCAAGACTGAGGGGTAAAAATATCTCAATTTGCTGATGACACTACACTCTTTACTAGTGACACGAATTCCCTTAAATGTTCGCTACAAAAAAGCTTTGGAACCATTTCAGGCTTAAAATTGAATAAGAATAAAACCAAAGCGATGTAGATAATGGCTCTCAGTTAAAGCAGAAGAACACAAACAGATTAGTGTTCTGTACCATTTAAGACCCAATTAAAATACTTCAAGGAACTCATTTATCATACAATGTGGATAAGAACAATAAGGCTATCTTCTTCACCAAAATTCAGAAAATAAAAACAAAATTAATTTTTTGTCAGTTGGCGATCTGACACTCATGTTAAATCCCTTTTAGCCAAATCCCTTGGTGCTTCTCAATCAATCTATACTGCATCTATACTCAGTGTGCCAGACAAGATGCTAAATGAAGTTTAAAGGTCACCTCTTCTCTTTTTTTTAAAGGAAAAATAAAAAGGACAAAATTAATTTTTTGTGCCTAGTGCTCGTAGAGCTCAAGGCACTATGTTATCGTGCACACGTGTGTGTCCGTAACTCGGGTTTTTCTCGTATTCTCTTGCCAGCAACCCAAGACCACTTTCGAGCAATGTTCGTTTGATTTTCGTATCCCGAGAAGATATGACGTAAATGGCAACTTTTTGCGTGCTCACATTCCGCGTTTGTTCAACGATGTTGGTAGGTTTTCTACGTTTAAGATAAATTTTTCTTACTTTCCTTCTACAGCCAGGCTCAACTTTCGGTGGATTTTCAAATAATTTGATCTTTAAAGCAACATGAAGGGATTTTTCGAGAATTTTCTTGCTTTATCAGTAAAGAAACTGAAGAAAGTGTTGATGATTCTTCCCTCGATCAGTGGCCGTGGACGAGCGTTTCATGCCGAATCCTGTCGTTATATGCCTTGTATAGCGATCAGTAACTTCTACAGAAGATGGAATTTCCATGTAAAAGTAGCAAATCCTATGACAAACAGCCAAAAGGTGTACCACGACGATTATACTACGCTCGTTGGCGAGTGCTATAAACTCCCTCGGGAGTGCCAAACGTCCCTTCGGGGAGCCATAACTAACCTCCCTCGGGAGTGCCAAATGTCCTGTCGGGGGAGCCATAACTAAACTCCCTTGGGAGTGCCAAACAAAATAAATTTATAGTCATAAATCAAAAGACAACAATGACCCAACTTCTTTGAAAGCGTCAATCAAAGTTGAGCCTTGTTCTAATGAGTTATCAAATAAATGTAAGCCATGTAATGAAAAACACAGACACTCTCGACTATGTGTAAAACATGCTAAATGCAGGATGAGAGAAAGAGAGCCGTCTCAGATCAAGATGAAAACTATTATTAATTTGCTCAAAAAGAAAAAGTCACTAGACAATTCAAGAAAATGGTATTGAAATATGTACCCGTTTCATTTATTTTGTACAAAGTTGCAAAATATTTCAAGCATTGGAAAATGAAGTATATTCGCAAAGAAAATAGCTGCTATAGTTCACATTTTTATGCATTTAAAGTTAAGGGAGAAAGATATTCTGTGGCTAAACACAAAGTGTCATTATCAGGTGATGTTGAATTAAATCCTGGTCCTATGTTTGGCAATACTTTTGAAACCATTTCCTTTACCAACCAAAATTTTGTATTGTGATATAGAATGCTTCGATATGGATTACAGCCATTAGATGTAGGTGGTGAAGGTGATTGTTTATTTAACTTAATATCGCATCAGTTATATGGTGATTCAAACCATCATGCTGAAATTACAGCAACAGCTGTGAGATTCTTATCTGATAATCCTGATTGGTTCATAGTTGATATCACAAATATCGGTTCATATCGGTTCATATCACAAAAGACCAATTAGAAGATTTGTTCCTAAATGCTGGCACAGTACAGATGTAGATAAATCTATGCATGTCGTAGATCAAAAGCCATATAGAATAACTTTCCTAATACAAACTCTTTCACAGCTATTCTTGAGATGAAAGATTTGTTTAAAGACATCAACCTCATTTACCAAAGGAATTGAATGACACTCTTGCTGAAGGCTGTTGTGTTGACTTTTTGAAAATTACCAAATCATGCGTTGTACATGTATGCAACAATACCTATATGATGAAAATGCTAAAACCTGCAAACGTACTCGACTTTGTAGACTATACAACAGTATACAACATCAAAATTGCGTTTGCACACCATTTCAGGTGCCATTGGCACCTCAAATGGTGTGCAAACGCAATTGTGTTGCGTTGTGTTGCGTTGTGTTGCGTTGTGTTGCGTTGTGTGCAAACACAACTCAACAACTCTGATGCTGTATAGTGAAGTTTGAGTCTGGTCAAATTTCTACTCGACAACCATAAGACCCTTCTTACAAGTCTAATAGTTTATGGCATAATTACTATTAATAGAAAGTACCATTACATGTTTTTATTACTTAGTTCTTGTTCAATTATGAATTGTTACCGTTGATACTTATTTCACAATAAAGTTTCATGTTGTTGTAACAAAATTTATTATAAAAGTTTATAGCATAACTACTATAAATAGAAAGTACCATTACATGTTTTTATTACTTAGTTCTTGTTCAATCATGAATTGTTACAGTTGATACTTATTTCACAGTAAAGTTTCTTGTTGTTGTTGTTGTATCATGTAGTCATTGCAGATGTCTTACTATTTTTCATATCACTAGGCATATGTAGTCATAGACTGCCTATTTTCTAAAAATGTAGTCAAATTTGTTAGGAGTACTTCGTAGTAAACAGAAACATTGAACCCAAACTCATTATGAGTAAAAACTAAATTGTTTGAACCATCTTGGGAACTAATAATTAGACAAGTTTTATGCACTCTCAGTGACAACTGGCTTGGAAAGGGGGGGGGGGGGGGTGGAGTTACTTCAGATCTATGGTAAAATCTCTACGGCTTGCTTGGATCAGTACTGTAAGTAACTTGGGTGATGCCTGGAAGGCCATACCATATTATTACTTTGAGAAATATGGAGGCCTACATTTTCTTCTTAAATGTAACTATGTTTCAGCAAATTCAGAAAAATACATGAGCATATTTTTGCCACATAATTTTTATTCCTTGTTCAAGCAGCCTTAACTGCGATAAAAAAAAAACACATCAGCCAACAAAATGGAAAAAAGAATGTCTTGAATTAAATTTAAGCACACTGGTCGATGAAGATGATAGCCTGCATTAAACAGGTGCTTATTCAGCCGAGAACCAAGAGGGAGAAATGGAGCACAAAGTGCGACACGCGAGTGCAGAGCGCGAGACGAGGGGGAGAGAAAAATAAGCCCCTGTCGCCAGTCTATTGTTCATGCTCTTCTGCCCCTTGGACCACCCACAAAATTCGATGGACTGAAGTCACTTTTGAATTGACCAATGAAAAAGCTTTCAATCATTTGCAGGAAACTTATCAGATTTCTTGCACATTTAGTTGTCCGAGCAGAATTAGCGATTTTTCAGAGCATTGCTGGCAGGCAGAAGCCTACTTCAGGCATCAATAGTTCTACGAGCAGCAGAAAGCAATTACAAGTCAAAAAAGAATGAACTGTCTACAATCATGAAATTCATGGAAACTGAAGTACTTGCACAAGAGGTGATTTAAATTAAATGTAAAAATTTCAATGGGGTGTAAAAAGTTTGCTAATTCAAAGAATTCGCTGAACAACAGCACTGATTGCTGATTTTAGAAACTCTGCTTTTGTGAAAGTTCAGCAGAAAATGCCGTTCTTTTACTCCGTTTTACAAGGTGCTGTAAAGAATGCTGTGGAGTACAGCAAAATAGCGTTCAGCGCTGCCTCCTGTCTTTCAATGAGAGAGAAGTCATCGGCGTTAATTTAATTTATAAAAACAACACCACAATACAGGTTTTCAACTCAAGGTAAGAAATCAAGTGCAAGCTTGATAGTTTCGTTGAACTCACAGTCACCACACACCATGTTTGTTATTCGTGGTGTATTTACTCACATTAGCATCACATGGTATGAATTGACCAATCAGCATTTTCCAATCACCAGAGGATTGGTTGGAAGAGCATGAACAATAAACTGGCAGCAGGCACTTATTTACCTCTTCCCCTCGTCTCGCGCTTTGCACTGGCATGTCGCGCTTTGTGCTCTGTCTCTCCCACTTGGCACTCGGCTAAATAAGTCCCTGTTAATTGCAGGCTATGAAGATGATTGAACTCTGTTTACTGCAGTGTGACATTAGAGTTTTAGCTCCAGAAGATGGAAACGAGAGGAGTACAAATGGTGCCAGGGACCTTGCATTTCTGAGAATTCAGGAAGGAATTAAATCACTTTGAAAGAACCAAAAAATTATTGACTGAGCCATAGTAACTTTCTAAGATACTGTAAATATTTTTGGTTCAAAGTCTTAAAGGTCAAATGAACCAAAATTTCGAAAACTTTTCTTTGTGTCATTTCAAAGTGAACGAACACTAAAGAGGACTACTGGAATACAAACTCAAGTAGAAATCGTCCTATCTGAGCTTTTAAGGGAGTAAAACAACAGGGAGTACGGAAATATCCGAAGAACAAACGAAAACGTTTCTGAAATGGCCGCGCGCTTGACATGGAAGGAATGGAAACAAGCACGTGTTGTTGTGACGTCACTATTGGCGAGTGGATGAGGAGCTCAATGCTTATACTTTATTCTTTGCGATCTGTCGAAAAGTTCTTCGTTTTAACCTTTCGTTCTCTCTTCGAGAAAGGCCGAGGAAGTCGAACATGTGGTTTTTAACGTAGAGCGGTACTAGTATGAACCAATTAATGCACTGATTAATGGCAACGGAATCGTATGCTGGAACCTCCGATGACTCGTCCGAGTGCAAAGAATACGATGTAAACAAGGACCGAATCGGTCAAGTGGATTGGTGAGCGTTTGTTTACTCAATATACTGTAAAAGGTCGCCTTAGAATGGTCAATAAATACGTTGGAATCGCCTTTGAAGCATTTGTTTTGTTCTCTGTGGTGTTTAATTGTATTTTTGATGTATACTGTGAAACCATACTTCCATGCAATGCTATTGTTTTGATCCGCGTTTCTCCTTTATTAATATTCACCATACTATGAAAAGGTCGCCGTAGAATTAGAACTTCATACTGTTCGCTTTCATTTCACGCATTTTATCTGCTCCCTGTGTTTTTTTGTACATTTTCACTGTTTATTGTTATGCAATACCATAATTTCCATGCAGCTGTTTTTGTGAGTCCGATTTCATTCCGATGACACTGCGCGAACAATCCCAAAGGCTAGATAACATGTACAATCGTTGTAACAGGGGTATCCGTGAATTGACAAAATGCCAGTGATTAAATCTTATATGCTTTTTTTTAATGAAATGTTTACTTTTCTTTACAATCTTGACTTGCACTTAAAATGCAGGTGCATTTCTGGAAACTTTGTGCCCATGCAAACTGGGCAGGAAAGTGTCTGCTGTCGTGAAATCTCAAAGTCATCTGATAAGATACCAGATTCCATGTCCTGTATTACTGAGAATGAGAATTTTACTGCTGTGTGCAGCTGTTATTTAGATAACTTATAACCAGTATCTAGAGAATGAAGGTCCGATTTATAATGAGCCACTAAATGGGGATGTATATGTATGCTTGTAAACATTGTCATATTTTTTGTCAGACCATCACCAACATAAGTATGTGTGTCTGGAAAAGGTTTCTGATTTTGGGTAATGCATGAATTATGTGGGATTGTCATGTAAGGAGTTCACCTACAATTGGTGTATGTCAGTATCAAAATGGCCACGGAAAAGAGCATAGTCATAATTTTGGTCTAGAAATGAGCAAGCTTGTGAATGGGAGGGCTGTACACTGATGCTAAACATCTCATGGCCATTAACAACCTCCCTGAAAGTTTTCCATTTGGTATATATTCTGTATCATTACACTACTTGCAATAACTTGCATGATGTCAAAGTGATTTAACATAATTCATTGTCCCATAAACTCCATCCAATCTAGATGTGGTTACTTGCACCATTTGTACAGATACATGTATTTGTCATACCACCAAAACTGCTGCCAAAACAAATCAAGCATTCCTTTAGGATTAAAAATACTTAGATGATAAATTATTATGTCCTTTGACTGTAAAATGAAAGATTATGTAGCTCCAGAGGGTATACAATTCATGCCACTAAGAATTTTATGAACCAAATGAGGAAAAAGGTGGTGAAAATTTTGTCACCCAAGGTTTGAGAGTATTGTGAGGGTGTTAAAGGGTATTTTCGTGAGCCGTGAATTGCCTTTTTAATTTCCCGTGAAATGTGAAATGGCCGTTTTTTTACTCCTGAAATGTGATTGTGGTAATAACCGTGATCCATGATTTTTGATTCTAATTGTCTGTCAAATGAGAATCGGGTGTTTAATTGACTGTGAACTGTGATTTCGTTTCATGTTTCTTTAATTTTGAGAGAAATTATAACAATAGATGCCATATGGTACAGTACAAACTATACTGCGTTCCATTGCAATCTGAAACGTCATTCTTGACCCTGGGCCGTGATTGCCATGGAAACCTGTCTGGGATAGCTTTGCTCATCAATGGAAACAGCCTCTGAAGGTCGCGAGATTCTACCAAACGTAACTGTTTTGATGAGTTATATGGCAGACAGTAACAAGAAATCCTTAATCCACAAGGAGAAGGTCTGTTTTTCAATGTTTGCCATGTTAAATCATGAGCCCCAAAATTAAACAATAACTGCAAGCACATTCTTACCTTATATCCTGTGTGCATTTGTTTGTTTGTGGTTGTTTTTTCGCTGTTCACACCCTAATTTAAACTTGCATTGTACTGTAAACATTTAGTAAAAAAACATGTTCTTTCACCAATCTCGTTACAATCCCTGATGAAGTCTGTGTGATCAGAGGAAACCGGTCGAATAGAAAATATGTTAACAAAAGCTGTGGCTGTGTACTGTTCACCAGTTTAAAAAAAAAAACATCAGACAAGGGAGTGCTTTGACTGTAGTTCTTCTTCTGACCAAAGTAAGGGATTGTATGTTTTATCATGTGGGAGGGTCGGCTGGAGTAATTTGGGGGAGGGTCACCGAAAAAAAAATCATCCTTAGGGGAAGGGTCATCCATTTATCAAACAGCATTTTTACTCTCAATTCAAACGTCTCAAACGTTATGGGTTCGTGGGTTTCCTTTACTGTACAGTTTCGAATGAATAAATTTTCGAAAACAATGGAAAATAGGCAAAGGAAACTTACGTTATTTATTTATTCTTTTTTTGGAGGGGGGGAGGGGTGGCCTCCTTTTTACTCTGACTATCTGTGAAGGGCCATGCTTTATTTTCAAGACATCAGTGGAGGGCCAAGGGTATCCTATTAAACTATTGTATAGTTACTCCAGCCCACCTCCACGCCACCCCTCCCCCCCCCCCCGCCACATTACGTACACTCCCTAAGAACATCGCTTTTTTTCTCGTGAAACGTGAAGTCCCCATTTTATTGTCCGTGAAATGTGAAACAGCCGTTTTATTTCCCGTGAAACGTGATCAAGACCCCCCCTTTATCACCCTCTATGGTATTATATATAGATTGTGTACGTTTTTCCTCTTTTCTGTCAGTACATACAGATATGTTGCCAAAAGGCAATATACCTATTGGATACATGAGAAGCTGTCATCTTGTTTTTGGTAAAAATAAATAAATAAATAAAAAA
Organism: Pachyseris speciosa; assembly: GCA_016490735.1. Taxonomy (NCBI): domain Eukaryota; kingdom Metazoa; phylum Cnidaria; class Anthozoa; order Scleractinia; family Pachyseridae; genus Pachyseris; species Pachyseris speciosa. The sequence goes on from JAEMWC010000895.1 coordinate 179,102, forward strand.
GAAAAAATTAAGAGAGAGCTTTCCACGTGAAAGTACCATAGTTTTTCGGTTATAAGGTGCACTCGGCTATAAAACACACCCCAAACTCAGCAACACTTGGTAAAAAGACGCACCATAAACTGAAAGTAACATCAGAAGGACTAGAAATACATGTGGAGCGACAACGAAGTTGTAGTAAACAGGAACAAAAAACCGTGCATAAATAAACAGCCAAAAAAGTAGAGGGAACACATTTTATTAAGTTTATTTACTTGTGACCTACGAAATTACCAAATGTTTGTAAATAAAACAAGAACGTTGCATCCTGATTCGATTCGAGCGAAATTGTCACATGCGCGGGCGAATAAAACTATAAAAACTGATTCACCTTGATTATTCAGTAGCGTAAACACTAGCGACGAGAACGCTCGAGTAACTGACCACAAATGTCAGTGCACAAAAATGGATGGATGGACAAAGGTTTGTTTAATTTCTTAAAAAAAAAAAAAACATGAGTTTCCATATCTCGCAATGGAGGTGTTAGCGATCTTAGCACTATAACTTAAGTATCACATTACAGAGCACCTGCTTTTAAGCACGTCTGATATGCAAACAGACGGCTTTGTTTTGAAAATACTCGCGATGTTCTTTTATCTCGCATTACCAGTTTTGAACAAGTTGAATTGAAGTTCTGCTTGCCGATATATCGCAAGCTAAGGCGACATAATTAATTTTCAATTTGGAGCAATTGCCTGGCTTTCGGCTTATAAATCTGAGACAACTTGTTCCCGTGAGGTCAAACTCCCGTCCAGGTTCCCGTGTGAAGAGGACGCTCAGTTACTCCGCTTTCTAGGATATTATTATCCAACCACTAAGATCATCCTCCTTGAATGTTAACAAGCGCTTACTTTTCTGAAAGGATGCGAAGTGAAAGGCTCTGGCCAAATATATTTACGGCTACTGTTCACGACGTAAATTCGATTTGTACGCCACTTATAAGAATATCAATGGTTTGCACGGACGTCTTAGCTCTTCACATCCCAGCAAACTTAATATAAGATCTAATTATCAGAGAGAGCAAAAGAATCACTCTACTTCCAGCTATTTCAAACAAGATGGAAAATGCCTACTGCTAACTTACTGCCGTTTTGCAAACGCTGAGCGAATACATTAGGAATTGCCGCTTCAAGTCGTCCCGTTATTCGGCGGTCTAGAATTGTTGTCGGTGTTGCTTCTTTTCTGGCCGATTTTTGTTTTGGATTCCACGTTTTTATTCTTTAAAAAAGTTGGTACGGCATAATGTTTCAAGTCAGTCTTCGTGGCTTGAAAGCTTGAACTAGCGAACTCCTTGCCACGAGATTTTGTTTGAAGATGTGTGGTGTGAAATGTAAAATGGTCTGCACAAGCGATTCCCTCTTCAGTCTTATGAGCCATTTCCTCCGTAGTTTTGGGTCATGTGGAAACTTGAAAGTACTTACTTTACACTTGGAATTGTTGCTGCAGTTTATTGCAGCACAAAACACGGTGCTTTCCGCTAAAAAAAAACGACACTAATTTCAAGACTCACTTGTAGTTTTTAATGTTCCCGCAATTTTTCAGCTCGCCAATAGTGACGTCACTACTGTTAATTCCGACAAATTCCCGACAATTGACCCGACCGCTCTACGAATATCACAGCCAAAACTAAGCACTTTTCAGCATCCGATATCTCTGGGATGCAATACCCGATCGCTCTGAAACTCCAGAATATGTTTATTTCTTACTTAAGCTACAAAATTCAATAAAAATTGACTTAAGAAAAAAACTTTGAAATTTTGGTTCATTTGACCTTTAATCTATCCTTTTTTGACTTACGGTATTATTATTTGGGGTAACGCATACGAATCAATTCTTAAACCTGTATTTACACTTCAAAAGAAAGCTATGCGCATTATCACTTTTTCCCAGTTCGACACTCATTCTGGCCCCTTGTTCAAATCTCTTCAGGTAATTAAGTTCTATGATCTTGTTGCATTGTATGTTGCTATTTTTATGTACAAATTCCATAATCAACTCCTTCCTACTACCTTTCATTCCTTCTTCACTAAAGTAATTGATATTCATAAATACAATACTAGATTTGCAGCAAAACAGTCTTACTATCTTCCTTATGTAAGAACTAACTATGGTAAATTCAACATTCGGTTCATAGGCCCATCTATTTGGAATTCCCTTGACAGTGATATAAAGTTGTCATCCCTGTCTATGTTCAAGAAAAGGTTAAAAGAACAATATCTTGAAGGATATTAGAATGCGTTAGTAAGATTAGATTTGTAAAACTGTTTTGCACTATCTATAGTTTTCCGTATCTTAGTATTTTTGTCATACCCTTTGCTTACTTTATGTATATTTTTAAACTCTAGTCTTCTCCTATCTATTTTATAGTATTTTCTCTTTCCATAAACTTATTTTTGCTCACGGTTTTGTTACATGTGTGTATGTATGTTTGTATCTGCTTGTGTACCGACCTAAATTAGTATGATTAGTTTTGTTAAACTGGCTGCCTGCCCTTTTTAACTTTATGGTTATTTCAGGTAGCCAGTCCCCCCTTTTTCTTTTTATTTCAATGATTGTATGTCTGTAATGTCACTAAATGAGGAAAATAAAGCATGTTGTTGTTGTTGTTCTCCGTCGTTTTGAAATGGAGCGGGCCGATCTCCATTGCCGCTTCTGTAAAAAGAATTTAATTTGCCGTTCTAAAAGGGTAAACTCGGTACCGGTATTTAGTGCATCTAAAAATAAGGAACTTCTTGTTGTTCCCGGCCAAGAAAGTAACATTTTAGCTGAATCACTAGAAAAACTTGGACTTCAAGTAAGGCAAGAAGAAGGCTTTTCCAACGTAAGTTGCATGCCATGTGCTCGACAAGCCGTTCGTCTGTCGAACTCCTTCACGGTTCTTACAAGCCAATGCAACGAAAGCCCTGTCAGCTCTTCAACGGTCGATAAAAGTCCCGAGTCTGGCAACAAAAGATCAGTAGCGCTTCGTTCGCCGTCGGGAGTGACACCATCGGCAAAGCGAACTAGAGATGACACACCAGAAGCGGCAAACACAACCGGGAACCAAACGACTGAAAAACCTTCGCGCCGTGCGCTAAATTTTATCCACCAAGTAGTAACCGATGAAACCCCGGAGGTAAACCCGCTAACAGTGGAAGAAAAAATCCAGGCTTCGATGGAAATTCCTCAAGATAAAAGGAGCATGGTGGACAAGGTTAGTTGAATGAAAATTAAGCTTATTCGTGTTGCACGACAATGTTTACGACTCAGCTGAATGCGTAATCACTGCCACTCTGCCAGTAGTGTTTATATTTTATAATTTAAGTAAAATTTCGATTTCTTGTTTCAGATCTTTATTGAGTACCCAAATACAGGAAAAGTAGACGAGTATGAATGCAGTGATGCCAGGGAGAAGAAAGCCGTAAAAAATATTGCAAAGAAAAAATTAAAACGCTGACAACAAGGGAGAATCTCATAGAATACAGATAGCCAAATATGAGTAAATAAAAACAAACAAATCAGTGCCAGGCAAATCCGGTGGGAAGGATTCCAAAAACATCCTTTTTCTCGACCAGAGAATGCAGACAATGTTTCTGCTCGACTTTTAGCTGAGTGAGGTGAGCAAAATCCCTGAGCGAATCGCTCAACGCGTTCTCAAAAAGATCGTTCTCCACGTTCTCAACGTCTGCCGCCACATTCTCAAATCGAGCGATATGCTAATACGTACCTTCCACCGGTTGGCGTATTGCGCAAAAATGTAAATGATAGATCCTGTCAACAATCAGTCTTCTGGCCAATCACAGTTTGTGCTAGAATCTAGTGCACAGCGGGTACCTTGGAACGGCGGCACGTAATCAAAGTCCGCAGGCTTCGCCGTTTTTCCCCTCCCCGGTCCCCACTCGGCCAATTCCCTCGCCCCGGCCAGTTGGCCATTTTTCGCGCTTTCGTTTTCCCCAGCCGCGGAGCCTGTTCACAGGCTAAGAAGCTGCACAACCGAGTTATTAAGTGTTTGTTTAAAATCATTATTTTGACATCAAGGAATAATAATGTTTCTTTACTAACTTCCTCAGCGATAACATTTTTATCCATATCAATCTCAAGCAAGTGCACAGGGAACTAAAATAAACAACATGCAATCATTTTGCAGCTTGCTGTGGCAATGTGTATCAGATTACACGCAATGCAAATCAATGAGAAGTGTTCTAAAATACAAAACAACAATACTTTGGATGCTTTTTTTTTTTTTGCCGTGTTTTCTTTTCTTATACACAACTCCAAAATGCGAAGCACTCAATTCTTGGTTTTGAAAGTTAAAAATGCCCTATTTTTTCCCTTCACTTTTGTTTCTACCAAAGACTTGTAGTGGGCAACTGTCAAAGTATCACCGGTTGCCGACTTTTTTTTGACAATCCTCAATTTTATACATAGCTACCTGTGCTCACACTTGGTTCAAAGTGATATTACAATATTATTCCAGTGTCCAACCATATAATATTTCTTTTCACCCAGCAAATAAAAGGTTAGATTATGGCAGTAGACACACAAGCTTTTTTAGCGCCTATTTTTTTAAAATAGGATCATGGGTTCATACCACTTTCTTATTAGTCCAGACCCTCTTCCCTACATGAACTACATGTATACTCCAATGAGCGGTATACACTGTAGTTCAATGAGTTTTTAATTTTTGTTGGTGATGTTTAGCATTCAATTTTGCTTTGTAGGCCTGTACAAAAACGAATCCTGAAAAGTTGGTGACTACCTTGCTTAGTCCTTCAGTCAAAGACACAGAAAAAGAGTCCATTTTTGTTATGCCATGACCATGTTAAGAGCCAACACCTTCCAAGAAAAAGCTTGGAAAAAGTTGGAGAAGAGCCAAACAGAAAAAAATGCAAGAAAAGAGCCTGGAGAAATGCATGTATTCATTATGATATGCACCACTTCGGAATTACCCTGCTGGAGCCCTCAATGAAAGTGTTGCTCATTTGCCTTCTTCAAAGGTTATTATGTGAAACTGACAAAAAACCTGAACACCAAAATACTGTAAGTTTGGAATGCTGTGTTGTGAACAATTACATGCCATATTAAACCACCTGAAAATAGAAAACAAGGATAATCACTATTTACAGCGGTCTTATCCAAGCGAGTATAAGAGGTATCGCCATTATGAATTCATTACCATTTCGATAGAAGCTTCTTGACCTCAATATGGCTTAACCTGCTGCTGAGGCCCAACCTCAAGTTCCTCGCACTCCTGAAGCCAACGTTGTTAGAGACATTGTAGTGGACCCAGCTCCGGCTCAAGCGGCCCAGGACGCTGGCGTGCAAGAGGTAATGTAATGTCCATTCTTCTGTTCCTTTTCCGTCGCCTTTCGGTCGTGCGTAGCTGTCGGTTTTCTGAGCATTCTGTCCTACCTCGTGTCCATTTTAGTCTTTGCTACATTTGTAAATTTCATTCCGTATACATATGCTCGAGTTTTCCCGGCATGAGAAGGTTTTAGCTTTTTTGTTACCTGATGGCCGGTGTTATATGTTGCTACATTTATTAAATTTATTTTGCGTAGCACGTTTTGCTCGAGTTTTTCCCGGCATGAGAAGGTTTTGGCTGTTTTGCTAACTCATGGCCGATGTTATATGTTGCTACATTTATTAAATTCATTTTGCGTCGCACATTTTGCTCGAGTTTTCCCGGCATGAGAAGGTTTTGGCTATTTTGTTACCTCATGGCCGGTGTTATCCGCTGCTACATTTATTCAAATTTATTCTGTAGCACGTTCTGCTCTAATTTTTTCCCGGTATTAAGGATTTGACATTTTCTGTTACCCCTTGACCGATTTTGTTTGTTGCCGCATTTATTCATTTATCCCCTGCAGCATGTTTTACTTTAGTTTTCCCGGCCTTATAAGGTTTTTGGCATTGTTTCCCACCTCATTCATGGCCGATGTTTTTATGGTTGTTCTTACATTTATTTAAATTTCATTCCATGTAGCATGTTTTGCTCGAGTTTTCCTGGCATGAGAAGGTTTTGGCATTATTTCTCACCTCATGACCGATGTTATTATAGTTGTTGTTTCTTATTTAAATTATTTGTCACCTAGCCTGACTCTGTGCGGCTCCTTCGCCAGCGTATCGAGCAGTTGGAGAGTATGCAGAAAGGTACTGACATTTATGTGCAGTTGCAGCGTCTTTCCGCGTACGGCTTGCGGAGCTTGGTGGATTTCGTTAAATATACTGCCCTTTCTATGGCTGAGTCTATGGCGAGTGATGCAAAGCAGAATGGTCATCCTAAGGCCTCCTTCCTCTCTATGGCTTCTCAGACGATGCGTGGCTATCTGGATAAGGATCCTAAACAGTTCCTAGCGTACTTCCTCGCCCTCTTTGCAGAGAAAGAGTATACTCAGGTGCTCGATCGTATCTCCAAAGTGGATAAGTCTCTTCGTGGGGATCGTACTAGCTCTCGGTTTCCTCCAGGTCGCTCTTCCGGGGGGTCTCTCAGATCCAGTACTATTATATGCGATTTCTGTGGTATTCTAGGCCACACTTCGTTTAGGTGCTTTCGCCGTATGTCTAACCAGCGGGCCGGTAGGGGTCGCTTTTCCCCTTATTCTAGGGCCCCGCGTGGCCGCGCTAGTTTTCAGTAGTTTTCCTGGCTTTCCTTGTATTACTTTAGCTTGCTTGTGTTAGGCATTAAAGTACATTTTGTTATCAGACTTTATTTGTTCTCTTTTCCTCTCCCTCCCGCTCTTGGAAGCCAGTCTTGAAACGGAGCCAAACTCCTTTCTCAGGTTTTGAGGCCAAAACTGCCATCCCCAGAGCCACCTCCCCTTATAATTTTTCCAACTCCTTAAACCCCCCAAACGCTTAGTGCTTATTGCTTATTGTCTTAATGCACACTTCTTATTGTTTTATTAGTATATACTTATTTGCTTCATTTCGTCTTGCTTTGATTTTTAGCAAATCACTGTTTGGTACATTATTTTCTTCTATAGCTCTGTATGTCTTTCTGATGCCATGATTTCCATGGCGTAAAGATAAAGCGTATTGTTATTGTTGTGTCGTCTTTAGTTTGGGGGTTCTGTTTTATTCTGTTTCGGGAGTTCTTTTGAGGTTGGGTTCCTCGCGGTCCTCCGCACTGTCTTGCGTTCTACATGCCATGGCTTTCTGTGGCCGCCAGCAGACTTCCATACCTCAATAGGTATGTGGGTAAGATCCATGTAAATAGGATATTATTTACAGCGGTCTTACCCAAGCGAGTATAAGAGGTATCGCCTTTATGAATTATAATAATATTAGGCTTTATTTATTTATTTTTTTATAATAATTTATTTATTAAACATCATTTAACATCATTTAACATCACATTACAATAAACTTTACAATAACAGGGCGGCAAATAAAGCGAAATACGAATGTTCAACATATTAACAACAACAAGCAGAACAAATAGAAAAATGTTTTCTCCAACACTAATCAGAAATGCACAGCGAGGTCCACTTATTTCTGTATTTGTTAAGATTTCCGTTTGTTATTGCGATTTCTCTTTCGCACTGGATTTTAATTTCCAGGAGAACAATGAAAACTTCCAGCTCTGGGGTCTCAAACTTGTTTCTAGCTAAGTAAACGTAATATCTAGCAATTAAGAGATGATGGTTAAAAGTATGAAAGCTGTTAGATTCAGGTTTGTATCCATAAAGAACTTCCGTTGAATTGGGATTTATGTTTTCGGAACGTTTACGATTCCACCAATCTATGACTTTTTCCCAAAAACCTTTTACCGCAGGACACTCGTAAAAAATATGACTAATAGTTTCACAAGGAGCATCACATTGTTCGCATTTTGGAGAAGATTTAACATTCACTTTCCAAAGGCGTTGATTGGTCGGAAGAATATTGTGGATGAGTTTGAACTGAAAACTTCTTAGCTTATTTTCAATGGTGATTTTGAATGGAAGCTCATATACGGCACTAGGAGTGAATGTTTGTTCTCTTAAGTAGGATTCAATTAATGGAGGGCAGAAAATTTTCTCAACAAGCATTAGTCGAGCATATTTTGCTGAAGCATTTCCAACGGTTAGTTGTGTTACTTTGGTTCGTTGGTGTGTTCCTGATTGCCATGTAAGATAGCATTTTTCCAATCTTTAGGAATCGCGGCCAAAAGACCACCGTAATCAAGAACGGTACCACGAATGTGAAAAGTATTTTTAAGCTCTTGGAAAGAGAGAAAGTTATCGTAAACATTGAGAATATCTTTAATTCTTAAAATGCCTTTGCTAATCCATGCTTTATAAAAAACCGTCTTTCCGCCGATCTTAATAAAGCGGTTATTCCAAAGTATTTCCTCTTTAATTTCATTAACACTAAGGGGTACCTTGGAATGAAGGATCTGCCAGACCGTTCAAATGTTCCTATAAAAGAGGGGGAGACCCTCTAGATCTAAGAATTTCAAATCGTAATTACACTGAAACAAAAAAGAGCCTCCGAATTTTTCAAGATGAGAATCAAGAAGGGCACACCAATGATGCCGACCATCCGATGAACAATAGCGATTTACCCAGGCAGCTTTAAGAGATTTTTCTACGTCCGCGAAATTGACCATATTAAGGCCACCTTTGGAGATTGGGCCTGTCAGTGTGTTTCTTTTGATTTTATCAGGCTTAAAGTTCCATATGAAAGGGAAGATGACCTTATTAACTTCTTTAGCAAAATCGGTCGGAGTATCAAGTGCAGAGCAATTATAAACAAGTTTAGACAGTGCTAATGTTTTGACAATAGCAATTCGCCCCAGGATTGACAAGCGCCGACTCGACCAAAGATTTAACACCTTTTTCATTTTAACAAGCCGTTCATCAAAATTGATTTTCTCGCCGACGTGCGTTTCATAAGCGAAAACTACGCCGAGGGAGGAGACGTATTGCTTCGGCCAAGAGATTCCAAAAGGCTCGTCATTACCTAATCTGTTTTTCCACAATCCCAGCCACAGCCCTTCAGTTTTCGACTTATTTATTCTCAGACCGCATAGCGTACTGAATCGATCAAGCAAAGCGAAAAGGGCTACTGCGGACAAGTCGTCATGAATAAAAGTAGTGGTATCATCGGCATATAGGTAGACTTTAGATTCTTTGTTTCCGTTTTTAAGACCTTTGATCGATTTGCTTGTTCTGATCTGAATAGCAAGAGGCTCTACGGCAAGAATAAAAAGCATCCCGGAAAGCGGGCACCCTTGTCTCATTCCCCTTTTTAGGGGGATGAATTCCGAAGCGTGTCCATTGTTTACAATGCAGCTAGAGATATTATGATAAAATGTGTGGACCCAGTTACGAAAACTTGGGCCAAAGTTCATTTCCTCTAACACCCGGAAGAGGTATTCCCATTCTAACGAGTCAAACGCTTTTTCAAAATCCAGAAAGAAAATCATTCCTTGGTCATTTTCATGTTGTGCGATAATATCAGAAATAAGACGGATGTTTTCGCCAATGAATCTGCCCTTAATGTATCCTGTTTGATCACTTCCTATAAGAAGCGGAAGAACTTTCTCTAGCCGTTTAGCAATGCATTTGGTAGCAATAATAAGAAATAATATAAGGCTTTATTATTTGATTTTGACTAAACAGAATTACATCAAACTTACAATAATTTTCAATGTACAATATTACAATTAGAATCATTAAAAATATTAATAGTAAAAATTGTAATTAAATGAATAGAATAAAATAAAATAAAATAAATATAGACTATACTTTATATGATTTGTTACCTAACAGTCTTGCCCCACGCTGTACGAAGGAGTTCATGATCCTATTCGTTAGTGGAATGGGAACTCGCACCCGTTGAGCCCTAAGGGAATACGATTGGGGTCTTGAAATTAGAAATTTACAGCAAGGATGGAGACCTTCTGAATCTAAGATTTCCTTAAAAGCGTGTGCTGTGTGACTGTCCCTTCTTACATCCAGGGGCTCCACAGTCTCTCTGGCTAGACCTAAGATGTCTAAAGAGCGATTTTGAATACGCTGTAGATCCTCAGCCAGATAGTTTCGAATGCCTCCCCAGATGGGTGATGCATATTCAAGAAGTGGACGAATCTTTGTTATATACATAGTCAGTCCAACTTCGGTGGGTAAGTTGGCTTTGCGACACGCGCGCAAGAAGTAGAGACGCTTACTTGCCTTAGTTACAATTTCATCTATGTGTGTATTCCACTTTAAGTCTCTCTGAACATGCACTCCGAGTAACTTGAAAACTTCTACCCTCTTCAACTCCTCGTTTCCAACTCTAATCGGACTAGGGGCATGAATCTGGTGAGATTCCTTAAAACTAATCCACATCTCTTTGGTCTTTTTGGCGTTTATCTCCATTTTATTCCGCTCTGCCCACGCCTCCATTTTTACCATAACATCATGCATGTGACTTTCACTTCCGGTCGACATCAGTTCGTATTGGGTGCAATCATCAGCGTACTTACAGGTATTGATTGAAACTCCCGGGGGATAGCAGTCATCAATATCGTTGATAAACACGTTAAACAGGGTAGGTGAAATGACCCCGCCTTGAAGAACTCCAGCTATAACCTCTCCACCACAAAACCCCTGGGAGCTTAACCTGCAAAGTCCTACCGGAACCCAGTTCCAGAAACTGCGAGAGATATTCATGGTAGCTAGTTTCTCAAGTAAAGTGGCGTGATCAACGAGATCAAACGCTTTGCGGAAATCCAAAAATAAGGCATGCACCCCGCAAAATGGACTCGTTGGCTCAGTAGCATTGAACCAATCTTGGGTTATACTTGTGAGTGCCGTTACGGTTGACCGCTTTTCCTGAAATGCATGCTGGGTAGCGTCGATCTTCATGTTACTTTTATTCAGCATGAGTTGGATTTTCTCAAGAACTTTCGCAGCTTGAGGAAGGACAGAGATTTGTCTGAAGTCGTTATTTATGTCCCTTGGATTACTAACTTTGGGTACTCGACTAATCAACGCGTGCTTGTATGTTGTTGGATACTTGCACTGCTGTATACTAGCGCAGATAATATCATGTAAAGCAGGCGCTATCTCTTCGTGAAAAGATTTCAAGAGCCACGCCGGTATTTTGTCACAACCTGTAGCCTTCCTGCCATTAAGATCTTTCAATATGGCTTTTACTTGACCGATACTTGGGAGGGGAGGTGGTCTATCTTGCAGTCTATCAGATATTTCTGAGGCCAGCAAAACCGTCGCCGTTCTATTTTTCCAAGGTGCTGTAAAGGCTTGCAGTAACTTATCTACAACCTCTTTTAGCTCTTCAGATGACGGGTTGTAGGTGTTGTTCTTTGTCTTTCGGCACCGCAGAGCGCGTAAATAGATTTATACCATTTGCGTGGGTTAGACATGCAAAATTCACTCACCTTTGTTTCATAAAACTTGCGTTTTGCAATCTTGATGAGATTTGCAACTTTTTCTTTCATCTGCTTGTATCTTTCCTTGTCACCTTTAGAAAAGGCCTTCTGGCGAGCGCTAATTGCGCCTTTGATATGTGGTGTCATCTATTCCTTGTCGCTTGGGTGCATACGCACACGTTTTTGAGGATTACAGGTGTTAAGAGCTTCAATTAGTATATTATTGAATGCCTCGACTTTCTCATCCACATCTTTCGCTTGGAAGACAGACTCCCAGTTCTCGTGGTTAAGCTTTAGCCCGAGAGCTCTGATGTTATCAGCTTTGAGACTTCTGGTGGTTTTCACAGACGGTTTGCCAGTTGGTCGATGCTTCAGCGGAGCGTAAAGGATACACTGATGATCTGAGCGCCCCAAGGGAGGTAGATGTTGAGCCTCATCGTATATATTACCCATGTTTGTTAGAATTTGGTCAAGAATGTTATTTCCGCGAGTCGGGGCTTTAACAATTTTCCGCAAATCAAATCTCCGACACAGTGGGCGCGGATCTAGTTGGTTGATGTCACCCGTAATCACTATTCCCGCTGACGGCCTTTCTTTAAGCAGATTATCCAGACGCTCTGTAATATAGTTGTTTAGTTCAGACTCCTTAGTAATATTCCTACGAAATTCAGGAAAATACAGAGAAACTGTAATTATGCAGCTAAAAGGTCTCATTATACGCGGCGGTGTATGAAGCAACCATAGCACCTCCTTATCACCAACTTCAAGCTCAGATAGTTGTTTAGTCGGTATTAATTCACTCACATACGCTAGTACACCTCCAGCCTGAGAACACGTTCTGTCCTTACGATAGATTTTAAACGTGTTCCCTAAACTGATAGCAGATGACGGAATATTACTGTCATTGCCATTTCGATAGAAGCGGCGAGTAACTCCTGTTTGGCGTCTGCTCTCCGTTTCATCGCTTGCTTATCTGCACTCCATCCCTCTGCTGGTCACCTTTGGATTTTCCCTCCCCCCCCCCCCCCCCGCCCTTGTTTTATGTATTAATTGTTCTGCATTTTATCATCTGCAGGTAGCCGCCAGACTTCGATACCTCAATAGGAGTGTGGGTAAGATCGATGTAAATAGGATACTGTTGTGGCTTTCAGTTTATTTACCTTGCACCTGATTGGTTTCCCCTCATGAAACAATGCACATTTCATAGCGGAGCACCATACCTATAGAAACGACAGGGTGCAAAAACGGCTGATTGGCTAGAGGATGATGACGTATAATGGCCTGTTTTGCGTTACTGCGCCTGCACAAAATTGAGACATTCGAAGTGATCGAAGCGTGGAATAGAATTTTGCATGAGTTTTGTTCTTGGGAATAGCCAAATATCTCAAGAAAAGTCAGACAAAACACGTTTGAAAGGAGCTGATTATTTGCTTCAAAAGTCTGTTGGCCAAGTAGCAACGCACCCACGTGCATCAGTTTATTTGTTTTGGCTGCTGTGCATTTTCTTCACATTGAGTGTTAGTCCTCCTCCAGATTTACAGATCTTTGAGCAACCAGAGATGGCAGCGGAATACTTCTTTGTTCACGGGAACGACAGGACCAACTTGCTCTTGATGGTCCAAAGACTTTTGCTTCGAGTTTTCATATTTTGGAAACAAGTTAAGTGTGGCTGGCCATTTTGTTTCAGGACTCTATCAAGGTCGCACAGCTTTGATCTATTCGTCAATAACAGAAGGAAAAATAAGAAGGAAGTTGACCCAGTAGAAGACGCTTCTTTGGGAAAAACTTGTTTGTTTCGAAAAGTTAAATTTCGTTTGCCTTCTCGTGCGTCCAAAACAGGCTAGCTCAGTCTTGATGATTATTTCGCACAAACCACTTAATGGAACTAACTCTTAGAAGCTATACTTTATGTCTTCCAGGGAAATAAGACGGATCGTGTATGTGCCCTTTCTCGGAGATTCCATCAGGGGAATAACGGCAGAAGAAATTTCTGCACATATTTCCTTGAAAAGTTGCATCAATTCAGGCAACCTCTCCGCTGTTATTGGTGACTTGATAGCGTTGGGAAAAACCTTTGCGGAAAGGGGAGTCAGAAACATTACTGACGAGTACATCGGTAATGTTGCCCCCTTTCTCAAGGGTGCAATAAGTGACGATGTCCCCTCGTATGCAATCGTTTTATGGTTCGCTGAAGAGGTACGATAACATTTTATTCATAAGATATCTGCGATATTGTCTACATTACCACACAGCGTTTCTGATCAGGCAGTTATACACTCTCACAGGATTCTCCGTTAATTCTAGTCTCCATTAAGATCTTTGTCACGTTCAATCTTTGTGCAGAAATCGACTATCTCAATTTAAAATTTCAATAGCTGGAAGGTGGTGGAAGGAGGGTGTGGCCGGCAAAACTTTCCACGAGGAGTAGAGAGCAACTATAAAAAACACTCCTTTGAAAATGTCTTGTTAACAATGTCTTAAGTTCCCGCACAATCCACAAAATTAATATTTCTCTTCCTTGCTAGACGATACCATTACCTGATTCACTTAAAGATACTTAAGTCATGCTGTGAGCAGTAGCCTTGTGGACTTGTCTAGAATTGACTTATTATAAAATTAGAACTGATGTGGACACTGAAAACGATAAGTAATTTCAAGCCAAAATTTATTTCAGATTTGCGACATCCTTTCTTGTGGTTATGACGATGTGGAGAACTACTTCGCGTCTACGGTTGCACCATTTGTGGTTAAATATCAGAACCTAAGCTTGGAGAAAGACCAATTGCTTGAAGTGAAATTGCCCCCACAAACCAACCTATTAGTACGTTTCTTTAACGACATAGCAACCTTTGCAAAAGAATCCAGTACAGAAGAGGTAAGAGCAAATAAACCTGAGCTGAATTTTACCACGATTTCAAGGGGCACTGTCACGTAATTTGGGTCTGAACCCAAACATACGTTTGCAAAGGGGAACGCTTAAAAAATTATGCACTTTTCCTGTGAAATACTAAATATGTCGTTGAAACTATTTTCGGTTGTCTATGGCCACAGATGACGAGGAGGAGAAGGTATTGCAACTTGAAAAAAGTTAGGTTAACGTTTTTCAAGTGTCGTCATTGTGACCACAAAAAATTGCCATAAAATGACACTACTTCCTTTTCCGTCCAAGAAATAATTAGGAATCTACTTCTTCGTGTCAGACGGGCCAATCGCGTAATAGAAAAAGTACTTCCTCGCAATTCGAACAACTTATGACAAGAATTGCCGTGACAGTGCCCCTTTAATATTGCAGGTCTAACTTAATCCATTAGTGAGGAGTTAGGTTAATTCGCTTTTAATTACGCCAGTGGAAAGCGTATTCGAGGGGTCAAAGTGCCCTAAGCTTGTACCGCTGCAATTCAACAGGAAATACAGTATATGGTTAACCTACATTTTGAAGTAGGGAAAGTGCCGATACGTGCCTTTGAGTAACGAAACTTCACAGAAAGAGAATGCTATGACAGGCGGTTGCAGATACTTTGTTTATATCATTAAATAACATTTTCGGGTAATAGATTTGTTCACTTATCCTAGCCACAAATATGCAGAGCGAAATGCACTTGATTTACTCGCACCTTACATTTTCCATCTCGTCAGCTACGTTCATCATCTAAAAATTTTCTTGTTATTCCTCATTTTAATTTGAGGACATACGGTGCAAGATCTTTTTCTGTGACAGCCCTCACACTCTGGAGCACTCTACTGTCCGACATTAAGAACAGCTCTTTAAACGTAGAACTTTCCAATTTTACTACTTTTTGCTCTTGTTACGCGTTTTTGAACGTCAAGGATACTAGGCCTAAATAAATATATTATTATTATCATTATTATTATTATTATTATTATTATGAAAAAAACAGAAGGTTGTAACTCGTGTTTTACGTACTAAGCGATCTATAATTCGTGCCCTAGATGATAGTCTTTCAACAAAGAAACACTTTATTTGAGACCCCAGAAAACAGGTTTCTTATCCACGAATTCTACACTAATTTCGTCGGGGCTTGACTGTTATCATTCACTTCACCTGGGACTCTACTTTGTACCTTTAATTGTATCAGTTTATAAGGCACCAGATTTTATTGCAACAATTTTGGTAGGTAAAAGACGTTATCACCCTTGGCAGGGCGGACAATGTTCCTTGCTTGGTTGTCCAGCCAGCTTTTTTCGAAAACAGTGCATCCCAGAACTCGGATGTTAACACGATACTGAGAAAGGAAAAAAAGGGGGAAAGCCAGTGCAGGAAACTAAATGGTAAAAACGTACGGGTGACGTATGTGTACCAAACTGCCTTTGGTGAAGAGCTGGACACCATCATTGAAGGTATCAATTCTCATTCCATGAGTACTACAATTAAAGCTGTAATGTAAATTAATCTGAAAAGTACAAACAGATTGATTGAAAGAACAGGATGAGTTTGAGATTAAAGTATAAACGCACGAGTCGCATCATTGAGCCAAAATGTGAAATGAATAAAACCAATAGA
>JAEMWC010000895.1:200000-265000 GCA_016490735.1 Pachyseris speciosa
GTACCTAGCGTATGATTCACACCACCCACAATCTGTAAAACGCGGTATTGTCAAGTGCCTGTACGATCGATCTAAACACCTCATAACAAAACCATTAGTTATCTGTCATGAAAAGAAACACCTCTCATCGGTCCTTGTTTCCAACGGTTATCCGTTTTCGTTTGTAAAAAATCTTACGAAAACCAAGGGACGAACAACCACTAAAGAACCTGAACCCGAAATTAAATCTACTGTGGTTCTGCCATACGTCAAAGGCACATCGGAGGCTCTTCGCCGTTGCCTACAACAACAAGGCATACGGACTGTTTTCAGATCTGACACAACTCTTAGATCACACCTAGTGCGACCTAAGGACATTGTCGATCCGGTAAAACAGGACGGAGTAGTCTACAAGATTCCCTGCGAATGTGGTAAGGTTTATATTGGAGAGACGGGAAGATCTATGCATGAACGGATTAAGGAACACGATAGAGACATACGGCTTGCTCGAACCCAATCCTCCGCCGTTTCAGAACATAGCAACGCGACCGGACATTATCCTCTCTGGGACGAAGTTAAATTTATTGACCGACACCCACATTGGTACACCCGTAGGGTTAAAGAGGCTATTCACATAAGACTTCACCCTAACAACATCAACAGGGACAGGGGAAGTGAAATTCCTGAAGCGTGGTTGCCCGCGATCAGTACCAAAGCGGACCGCTGAGGGAACAATTTCTAGTCTGAACGACAAGGATCGAAGTCCTCCAATCAACAACAGCCTAAGCGAGGATCGAAACGCACCAATCACCACCAGCCACGGTGCTTCTTATACTCACACGCAGCCAGTCGACACCATCGCCTGATGAAGACCAGTAGTTTAGCGGTCGAAACGTCGCGATCCACATCTTTGTGACTCAATCGTGAGACAAAAGATTAACTCAGCTATGATTTGAAACCACGATGACGAACACCTTTCATAACTTGCATATATATTCATGTTGCTCGAGTTTTCAAAAGCAGGCTGATGAAAAGACGAGAGGTTTAAGAACTTCCTTTACCGATACCTTCGTTAATCCATAGGCAGACTTAAATTTAGGCTCATTATGAGAATACATTGCCTGACAAAGGGAAGGAAAAGAGCGTATGTTAATTGTCATCTATTTAGAAATGAAATTGACGTGATCTCTGATATAAAATGTTTAGCAGCGTAAAAGCGTCAATTTTGAGCTCAGAAGTTGGTTAAATTTATACTACAGCTACTACAGATACTACAGCTACTATAGCTACTACAGCTACTACAGATACTACAGATACTACAGCTACTACAGATACTACAGACACTACAGCAGTTACAGATGCTACATATACTACAGCTACTACAGATACTACAGATACTACAACTACTACGGATACTACAGCTACTACAGATACTACAGCAACTACAGATGCTACAGATACTACAGATACTACAGACACTACAGCAGCTACAGATGCTACATATACTACAGCTACTACAGATACTACAGACACTACAGCAGCTACAGATGCTACAGATACTACAGATACTACAGACACTACAGCAGCTACATACAGATGCTACAGATACTACAGATACTAAAGATACTACAGCTAGTACAGCAACTACAGATACTACAGCTACTACAGCTACTACAGATACTACAGCTATTACAGATACTACAGATACTACAGCTACTACAGCTACTACAGATGCTACAGCTACTACGGATACTACAGACACTACAGATACTACAGCAACTACAGATACTATATCTACTACAGCTACTACAGATACTACAGACACTACAGCAGTTACAGATGCTACAGATACTACAGATACTACAGACACTACAGCAGCTACATACAGATGCTACAGATACTACAGATACTAAAGATACTACAGCAGCTACATACAGATGCTACAGATGCTACAGATACTACAGATACTACAGATACTACAGCAACTACAGATACTACAGACACTACAGCAGCTACAGATGCTACAGATACTACAGATACTACAACTACTACAGATGCTACAGCTACTACGGATACTACAGACACTACAGATACTACAGCAACTACAGATACTATATCTACTACAGCTACTACAGATACTACAGACACTACAGCAAAGGACATGTAGGGGCAGTAGCTCGGGACATAATGTGGGGTTCTTACACCAAGAAACTACATCAAAGAACATGCAGGGGCAGTAGCTCGGGACATAATGTGGGGGTCTTACACCAAGTACTTGCCCGATATCGAGCCACCATCATCACAACAGAGCGTGTTTGGCATCGCCATCAACATAAAACCGCCTCTCACCTCTGGTTTCTTTCAAAGGCTTGCTTTTACCCACATTTTAGCTTAATAATGCCAGGATGGGGGCTTCTGCAGAGGAGAATGGCTCAGAAAAGCACTCTAAAACTGACAATTGCACCACAGTCAAGCGATTCCACTCACTCGACAAACAACAGCCACTCGGGTCCATCACGTGACTCTAAAGCCTGGGTCCTCAGTATTTCAAGACAACAGATATTTTCATAATAACTCCATATATGAAGAAGTTAAGAGCACCAGACCATTTATTGCCCAAAATCTGGTGAAATAAATAGCACCCACTTGGATCGAAAAGGGTTAAGATGGCTTCTTTCCTTGGCAGTTTGGCAGAGACGTTAATTTGAGATCATCAACATTTTCATTTTAACCGGTACACTTTTTATCTTGCACGCTATCTCAACACAACTGACCATTTCAAGTCCTGTAGAAGCCAGAGAAATTTTTGTTTCATTGTAACAGTCTCACATATTTCACATATTCTCACACTATTCAATTGTGTTCAACAGAATTGTGTGTTTTTTTCTTTCTGCTTATTCTTCTTCCATTTTTTTTTCTTTTAACCCATTTCAAGGTCTTCAATATTTCTTAGGAGTTCTCCCCTGTCAGGGTTTTGTGGACTCAGGTTTTTGAGACTGCGCGCTAGTCGATTAAGAAACAAACAAACCAACCAAACAATGTATGACTGGGGGTGTGTCTGTGGGAGGGGAAAGTTGTCCAAAACGTCTTCAAATCGTTTTGTTATGCAAAGTAACGTTTCGGGAGTGGGTGGAATTTAACAACGCAAATGTCTTACCTTTTTATGCGGAATGTATCAGTTGTCCCTGAGTCAAGATATTGGATCTTTCTCCGAAATCTTTGATTTGTTTTTTAATGGTCGGTGTATTTATTTAAGGCAAGTGTGTAGTGTGGGGAGAAAGTAGCCTTTGAGGGTGTGTGTATTTGCGTGTGTGGTGGGAGTTGGGGAGGGGGGAGGGGTGATGCGATCAGTTTGTTCTGAGAAAACGTGTTTGCATTTACAAGTTTCTATTTTTGGTACTTTTTTCAGTCCTCTTGGCTTTTGGCCGAGCGTAATCTATAAAGTCAGCGAGCCCAACAATCCGTAAATTTTAGACAAATGCGAAACAACACGTACCGTTCCTTCTGAACGAAAAGTCCTAACCGAAATTTCATTTTTTTTTTTTATAAATGGAAAACAACCCTGCAGATATCCCAGTCGAAGCTGTATCACCCTCCCTCACCCACCCCTCCCATCACACACCCTCAAATGCTAATTTCTGCCCACACTACACCCTTGAATTAATAAATACACCAAGCTGTATCACCCTCCGCCCCCACCCCTCCCATCACACACCCTCAAATGCTAATTTCTGTCCACACTACACCCTTGAATTAATAAATACACCAAGCTGTATCACCCTCCCTCCCCCACCCCTCCCATCACACACCCTCAAATGCTAATTTCTGCCCACACTACACCCTTGAATTAATAAATACACCAAGCTGTATCACCCTCCCTCCCCCACCCCTCCCATCACACACCCTTAAATGCTAATTTCTGCCCACACTACACCCTTGAATTAATAAATACACCAAACTGTATCACCCTCCCTCCCCCACCCCTCCCATCACACACCCTCAAATGCTAATTTCTCCCCACGCTGCACCCTTGAATTAATAAATACACCAAGCTGTATCACTCTCCCCACCCCACCCCTCCCATCACACACCCTCAAATGCTAATTTCTGCCCACACTACACCCTTCAATTAACAAATACACCAAGCTGTATAAAAACAAATCAAAGATTTCGGAGAAAAATCCATTTTCTTGTATTTTATTTTTTAGATTCCATGCGTATTGCCCACATGTGACCGTATGTTACCTGTGTGTTACTCGTATGTATTCGTATGTTACTTGTATGTTACTCGCATGTATCTGTATGTACCCGTATGTCACTCGTATGTACTTGTATGCACTGGTATGTTACTCGGGTGTTACTCGTAGTACTCGTGTGGTGTTTTAGGCACGATCATGGGAAAGGTTTTGAAAACAGTTGAACACCGGAAATAATCGCCGTGGACATAAAGCAATTGCCAGGGCAATCATCCTGTTCACTTGATGGGAAGCAGCAATTTAATTTGCTTTGGCTAACTTTTTCGTCGTAGTGCTTGTTTGCAGAGCGTCGCTTCAGTCAAATACCCACAGGCCCGTGCTTGTGATTCTGCCAACAAAGATATATTAACTACCCCAACAGTCATCGACAACAGACGTCTGTCGCAACGCTCGTGGGGCTCTTAAACAAATTCATTTTTACGAGAAGAAAAAAATCTTAACTCTTACGCACCAGAAACAACGGCTGTCAGCAATTTCCCCTTGAAGCCCCATTTTGCGCAAGGAAATAAATGGCACGTGGAAATGCAAGCTAAGCAGAAAGAGACAAAAAGAGACGAATAATTCATTAAAATGAACAAACCTATGTAATACTCTTAAGAAATTACAAAATTTTCAACTACTATAAACTAAAATGAATCGACAAAACTATGACAGCAACGTTATTTTAAGAAAACTCTAAGCTTATATTCGTAAACAATCTGCATTGTTAAGCGATTGCATTACTCATTTGAGGCCGCAGAATTTCTGCAGCATGGGTCATTACAGGCCGCAGAATTTTTGCAGCATGGTTCATTAGAGGCTGCAGAATTTCTGCAGCATGGGTCATTTGAGGCCGCAGAATTTCTGCAGAATTTCAGTGCACGTGTCAGACGGACTGACGAAGTTTCCACGCGCCCCTGTCCAACCGATGGCCCTCGTTGGGCAATTCGCAGGGACTGATTTTGATGAGCACAGCTTTTAGCTGATTTTGTAAAACAAAAGATAGAAAAGAAAAGATAGATTTCCTTCATAGATATGATACATTTCGTACGCCATTTCTTGTTTCTGATGGACATTTTGCTCCGTTTTTGGTCCACGTTATTAAAAGGGGTTAATTGATTTTTTCTGTACTACCACAGTAGCTTTTTGAGGCTATTAAAGACAGTTCTGGTGGAAATATTGTTGTTGTCTTTTTGATATACGGTACATTAGTGCTACCCATAAGTGCCACTGTACTCATGCAGTAATAAACTGCAATGTATGACGGGGAGTGAATTGAGAGCTAAAAATACTGGAGGGGAAAGGAAAGATGAGGATTTCTGCAAATACATACATACATACATACATGAACTTTATTTAACCTCGAATTGCAGAGTAGCCTGAAAGGCTAATATCTTCGAGAAGGAGCACTGTCATCGGGATTTTTGCTGTTTTTGGTTCAATTCTGCCAAAATTACTGCAATTTACCTGTTATCGTGCAAAAAATGCTCCTACAGAATCAGCAAGATGAATTCCAATGAAATTTTAGCAGGAAGAGCTAACCATAATAATTTTTTTGGTGATTTTTCAATGCATAGCTTGAAATTTTGAAAAAACTGGCAAGTTTTTTCAAATTTCAATCCATTTCCATCCTCGTCATCTTACATGGAATACAGAAGTTTATGGTGTCAATGCAGTACTACAGTCTTTGGCAGCAAAACTAGACCATTTATTTTAAGGTTTCCACTGATGCATTGGCAGTTTTAAGCTTTTTAAAGTGATGGTACAATAGCGTGACACTGCCCCTTTAAGGGTCTTTCAGACCAATTTACACGAAACACGCATTCTGCATGAGATTATACGCTTCCGTTCATGGAATAATCACGATTTTGCTTTTGTAGTGTTCATATTTCCGATTACGACGGAAACATAAAAACAGCCGCTCGTTTCCGTAGTGTTACCTCGTCTATCCGTAAGCGTTATCATGAAAATACGCTGACGTAAACGTGTGTTTCCTTCATCGAAAATGTGACGGAAACATACAAAAAAATGGCCCGTTTCCGGCGTAACCGCAGTGACGGAAGCATGAGGAAACGTCCTTTATCCGCTAGCGGAAACACGAGCTAACCGTCGTGTTTCCGCAACGGTGTCACCTGTTTCCGTTATGTTTCAGTTTCCAGATTCTTGATATTTCGTCCTGTGTGTTGGTCTGAAATAGGGTGTGGTTTGTGCACTCTAGTCTTGAATTAAGAAGACCATCAACAAACGCCCTTCTAAAATTATGTTTACGCCAACCGTGTAGGAGAAATAGATCTGCATTGGGTCTGAAAAAGGTATCGAATTTTTGATCAGGTCTGAAATAGGGTAGGGAAAAATCGCAGGTTCCGGTCTGAAATAGGGAAGAGGTTTCAAGAAGCGGGCCGCACACCCCCACCCAATTTTTCTGGGAGTAATCCCTGGGGAAGTATTCATCCCTCCAAACTTACAGTATATACTGAACCTCAGTCAATTCTGAGCTCTTGCATAAGAATATTCTTCGTGACAAAACTAATCTTTCTCAAGTGGCCTGTCTGTTATTCTTCAGTATCGCAGTCACTAGTCCACTTTAGTATATACCACACAAGTGAATAGTGCTTTTCGCGCGCTCTGATTGATGAACTCGGAGGTGATTAGCAAGTACTATTCACCTCTGAGCAGCCGGCGCGCGAGATTTTACAATTTCCGACCGCTTGTCGGCATATTATCACACATAAAGTAACGTTTTGGTCCGCTAATTATTCAGCTTGTGTGGAATATACTAAAACAATTATTCACCTCAGTGTCGGTGAAAGTGGTGGATATTTACCTCCACTTCGGTAAATAATTGTTAAATATTGCAGGCAGATACAGAGCAACAAAGAATTTATAGCTCAATCAACAGAGAAAGAATTGCAAGGTCTGAAACCTTGTCTGATTGTCTGGCCTTGAAATTTGCCTTTTTGTGTGAGTTGCATGTTAAGGGCTTGTTTGCACGCCCAGACGTGTTGTAAAATCTGCTAATTTTTACCTCTTAATGTGGTTATTTTATGGGATCAAAATATTCAGACTAACAATGTTCAGTGGATCAATATGTGTAGTTTTTCTAGTAAATATTTTGGATATATTAATCCTTTGATATTCAGGCCTATGTTAATTTTGCTTTCTTCTCTCCGAAATCGTCACGTTCTCCTTGGCATGTCGACATCGACGCCTTAACGTATTAATCACTGGTGTCACAGTATGCAGTCTATATACAGTCCATTTAAAGGGCCTGGTACCTTGGGAATCATCAGAAGCAATAGGCCAATTGGAAGGGTCATTGTTAATCACCCCAGTATGTGACAGGTTTGTATGATGAGAATCAGAATAGGGAAGCCGAAATGCAAGAAAAAAAAGGTTTTCATTTGTCGTAGCTGATCGCACTTGAAACAAGATTCCATTAAAAAGTCGACGTTGACGATATATTAATGCGAATGCAGCCAACTGGAGCGAGTTGCGCGGGAATATTTTATGCGAAAAAGTTGCTTTGCTTCATGAAGGACGTGCGCTTTAGTTTTTCGGCTATGACAATGGGTCAAGTAGACTTAGTCAAAGACGGACAATATGCGACATAATGAACAACGAGTGTTTGCGTGGAGATAAAATTACGCGGAAAATTTCCACAGTAAGTGACCGGAAGAAAAGTTGGCGTACATGGCAATTGATTGGCCGATCGTCAATAGAGGTGTTTGGGAGTAGTGTTTGTTTGTGTAGCGAAGATATTTTTCAAGCGCTGTTTTCGCAAAGTTTATTTTTGTCTTGAAGGGGCCACTTTCGAGAGTTACAACTCAAGGCCTACTTACAAAGCCTGGCTTCCATGTGATTGGAGACGACCGCGGATCAAGGAGAAGGAAATAATTGCAAACAGCTCTGCAATCATATGGAAACACATTTTCTGTAAACGCAGAAATCTTCTGCGGTCGTCTGTGGTTAAGTTAACTGCGGTCAACTCAACTGTGGTCGTGCGATCACATGGAAAGAAAGGTGGTTTCCATTTGTCAACAAACACCGAAAATTCCGGTTGGGAATTTAAATGGTACCGCGCATTCTTCCGGAAAGTTTCCGAAAAACATGGAAATCCTCATACATACTCCTCTTTTTCCATTCCAACCGAAATGGCCGGAAAATTTCTGTAGCCTTTGTCAAACCACGTTTTGTCCCGGTTCATTTTGGCGCGCTTTTGGATGTCTTTGACGAGAAAAGCCTGTGCAATAGAGAGCGTTGCATTCCGACCGATTTCTTCATGCAAATGGTAAACGCTCCAAAGTTATGGGATGTGCCATCGAAACACATCCCATAATATACTGCACCGCCGCGTCTGTTTGTTCAGTGCACAGCTCAATGTCATAAACACGCGCGTCCGAGAGCGAACACGGCAGCGTAAGTAGCGAGAAATTTATGAAACAGCAGTGGCGCTGTAAAAGTGTCTTTACAACCAGAACAATAGAGATTTCACGGATTAAGATTCAAAGACAAACAGCTGTGTAAAAATTGGGAAGAAATTCAATTGCGAAGACAAAATTCCGGCAGTAATACCAGAAGCGGGCCGGTTCAAAAGATGAAGCAGCGAACGAAAACTGACCACATTGCTATACGTTTTTTCCATGACGGCCGCAAGGTAAAGTGCACCGCTAGATATTGAGCCTCCTGGGACCATTTCCTACATCTTGGTTGTTTGGTTGTTGTTGATTTTGTTTGGTTGTTTGTTTGTTTTTTGTCTGTTTTCCGTCATTTAATTTCTCTTCCACATGGTGTTCCTTGAGTTCAGCGAGTATGCAGTTGTCCGTTGGAGGTTTCATTGAGCGCTTGGAAAATGAAAAAGTAATTAGTGTATTATCACTGGTGGCTGATTGGTCTCACGTGTATGAATAAACTGGCAAGCTGAAGTGGGCCGTACAGTCAGGGGCGTAGCGAGCCTATAGGCCCGTAGGCCCGGGCCTTCAAATTTTCAGCCTACCCGTCCTATATTATTGCGCCGTTGTGAGAGATAAACAATTTCCTGAAATTCTTCGCAGCATATAAAAAAAAAAGGAAACGCAATTTATAAACGTATCTTACAACAATCGCAACCACTCTGTAAGGGTGAGATTACGATCTCGAAAGCAAGGGAAAACTTAGAAGCCCGCACGCTATGAAAAGTGCTACCGACAATCGTACAGCGGTTACATAGCGAAGCGGAGCCTTCGACAGTTTCTTTCCTTAGTTAAGGTATGCAATGTTTTTCTGCTTTTTAATTAAAGATAATTAAGAGATACAGCAGGGTACAAGGATAACTTATTGTTGGAGAAACTTTGAAACCTTGGAGTTTCTTAATGAGTTCATGTTCAAACTAAATAATGTCATATGCTTAAGTTTAAGCTTATATCGACTTATTTTATTTTCAATACAGCGCACCAGAAACATACAGCGAAGATCCAAAAAGAAAATGATTGCCAGGTATACTATCGATGTGATAGAGGAAAAATGTGTGAATTTTTATTCTACATGTACTTTGTTTCAAGAATATACAGTACATTGATCATTTTAAATAATATTACAAATTTTATCGCGCGGGTTCTATATGGTTGCTATCTAGTTTGTTCCGTGAGCAAATACGCGTAGTGACATCAGAACTTAGAGTGTTTGTATGGAAGTCCGATCTGAATAAGCTTAATAACTTCCGTTAACTGGAATTATGAAACTTTTAGCAGTAGCAAACATGAGCTAGTAACTAGATGTAGCTGTACTAACGCATTCAAACGCAGCTTCAATCATTAGTACTTTGCCTACATCTTAAGCAAGCTCTTAAGTTAGCAATCCAAATCCCTCATTATAAGTTGATTGAATCATGCAATTAAGATGAATGTCCAGGTTTATTAATAATTTATTAGCCAGCGCAGTGTAGAGCTACCTGGTCCCCGAAAGAAAATGAGGGCGGCTGTACCCTGGCAATGCGAGGAAGTGTAAGATCTTCCGACAACCATTGCAGAAACACTCTCTTATTGCCACCCACAAGAGTTTCTAAATATTTCAAGGGCCTTCACAACTCTGCTTACCCTGCAAATCACCACAGCCCGCCCTGCAGAGAGGTCTTTTAGTGCCCTGAGAAGACTCAAGACCTATTTGAGGTCAAAAATGAAAGAGGGTCGTCTTAGTGGGCTTGCGCTAACGCATATTCATAAACATTATGTTTCTTTGAATGCTGAGGATATCCTTGACGATTTCGCAGCCTGTGGAAGCAGAAGGATAGAGCTCCTCTTTTAGGCTACCAAGT
Organism: Pachyseris speciosa; assembly: GCA_016490735.1. Classification (NCBI taxonomy): domain Eukaryota; kingdom Metazoa; phylum Cnidaria; class Anthozoa; order Scleractinia; family Pachyseridae; genus Pachyseris; species Pachyseris speciosa. The sequence continues at coordinate 210,504 of JAEMWC010000895.1, forward strand.
AGTTCTTTTTTCTTAAATGGCTAGAGAAAAATTTTCCATTTTAAACCTTTGTACTCCCGATCTCACCTTAGCAAAACGGCGACAGCCGAGCGGCAAATGCATAATGACTAGTGGCATCAGTGGTTCTATTAATATATCTAAAAGCGGACCGTGGCGGATCAAGGGGTAGGATAAGGGGATTGCAACCCTTCTACGAATACCTTTTATCTTTCTCAAATTTGTGTGCATGGTAAAGGGGAGTCCAGATCACATTCATTCATGGCAAATAAAACGGTCAATTTGCAGTCACGACAAACAAAATGGCGATTTCTTGCTTAGGGAATACTGGATTATTAAAATTTTGGCCTCTGGTTTAACATTATAGTGAGGTTCAGGGTGTATATCTCGACTTAATAAATACTTTACGAGTCTAAGGAATGCATGAAATTTAGAGGTTTCAGGAAAAAAAATTTCCCGGGGAAGCACGCCCGCGGACCCCCTAGGAGCTCGCAGCTTCGGCGCTCGATATATGCCCTCGGCGTAATAACGACTCTCACGTTAAAAACAGCGTTGAGTTGCTCGAAGCATGGTTAGCGCTAACCATTGGTTAAGATGTATTAAAATCTATAGTTTGTCATGGCATTTAACCCCGGTTAACGCTAACCATGCTTCGAGCAACTGGGCCCTCCAGGCCTACAACTATTCAAAAACCTCGCTACGCCTCTGACAGTTTCCAAATGACACTACCCCAAATTCGGAATTCGGGATTTGCAGTCGGTTTTCTGACTGTGATAATTGTTCAACACACCAGTTGGTGCTATTCATACATTATTATGACTTCAGTTCTGACAAACTTTGAACAAGAAATAAATCATAAAAGCAAAAACGGTATTTCCTAAGCATATATGCATAGGTTAAAAGTAGTATTCAAATGATTGGTTAATTTTTAAATTAAGCTTGAAACGAATGTATCTCCGTTATCTCTGTGGAGAAATTAAAGAGTACTCACTCGTTGCAAATTGCTTTGTCTAACATTAAAAAAGTGACGATGAAATGAAATAAGTAAGACGTTGAAAAACATTATAAAAAAAAAAATCAGTCTTTTATGCAGCCTTGAGCGACTTTGGTCCTTTGTGTTTGAACCTGATTTACTGAGGACAAAAGCACTAAAATCCAAAACGCAGAGCACCATTTGAAGACGCTGGCACGAACTACTTTCGAAGTTATAATCGTAATGTTTGAGTATTTTGTTTAGAAAAACAGAATTCTTTTAACAAATAAAAAAGCCTTAACCGTGCTTTGTTCTGTTATAAGGCACGCACGGAAGTGACGAGAGCACGAAAGAAGTAGGAATAAGTGGATGTGTATTTTCAAGTGGAACCTCTACAGCACAGGTGAATTAAATAAATTTCAGCTTCTAACATTTGGTTTAATTGTTGTTACTTTTGTTAAGGAATGAAACTCATATTTATCTCTCAATTGGATGTAGATAATAATCATCAACACTCGTTTTGGACGCAAATTTATAAACAGTTAGTTGAATTGTTTGTTTCTTTGGCTTGCAAGCGAACGAGTGTTTTTACTTCGCTTGGCTGACTGTTTTTCGACGTGCCTCATCAGTGTTAAATTAAATTTTACCCTTATGTTATTAACACAAATAGGAATGAGTCGTCGTAAAATTAAGGATTTTCAATTGTGCTTTCAGAAGTTACTGAAATTGCTGCGCGACTCGGACAACTTTAACTTCAACTTCAACTTCAACTTCAACTTCAACTTCAACTCTCAGCAATTTCTGAAAACACTCTTGATTTTCATGCTGTTATTGGTGGTTTTACCGGCTGAAGCGTCTTCCAAATCCATTGAGGCCAACGCTCGTTTTCATACTCGTTTTCTAGGTCGTACAAGACGTCTGGGTCAACATAAAAACCAAGGGCGGAAAACTTCGGAAATTCCATTTGGGTCGATGGCGTGCGTAGCTGGCCGTGCATCTGTACTGTCATAAAGCACGCTGTTTAACCAACCAGAGCGCGCGTTATATCGAAACTTTATTATAATTAACAAATAAAAAAGCCTCAACCGTGCTCTGTTCTGTTATAAAGCACGCAGGAAGCGACGAGAGCACGAAAGAAGTCGGAAAACACGAGCCGCAGGCGAGTGTTTTCAAGACTTCTTGAGTGCTCTCGTCGCTTCCTGCGTGCTTTATAACAGAACAGAGCACGGTTGAGGCTTTTTTATTTGTTTTATGATAAAAAAAGTGTAGTTTTCTTGGTAAACAATCTTTTATTTTCCCCAGTAACTCTTGAGTGAATGCGAGTGTCGTCAGCAAGCGTGCTTTGGACTAATATAAGGCACGCCAATCTAGGCCAATCAGCGCGCTTGTAAGAATGTAACAAAAGGTTTGATTGGCTAACGAGACAAGGGCTGTCAAAAATGTCAAACCATCAAAAAAGTACAAAACAATTCAAAACGAGTCGAGTTTCTTTTCAAGCAGCAATCGAATGTACAATCGTGATTTTGTGAAAAGAATTCTTAAACTTCGCAGTCAAAAAAATGCTTTAAGATGTCCAGTTCAGTGAAATCTAGAAAAATTGTGACCCATGAAAACCTGCAGGTTTTCAATTTTACAAGAGGAAAACAAACTGTTTAACGCTTGCGGTTGAAACTTCACATTGTGAACGGCGTTTTGTGATTGAAAGGCGGTGAAATTTACAGAAACAGGGCTGCTTGGAGTGTCAAAATTTCCATCCATATGTGACTGCTGTTGACTTCCATTGAGAGCGCTGGAAATAATAGTAGAACAAGCTTTTAACTGATCACTGGACGGGCGTGTGTTGTAGCTCTTCAAGCTGGCTTCGCTGCGATGACCTGATATCGCCATGATATGCCTTGATGGAACTTACGCGTTGGACCAAAGTGTTATCGCGGTTGCCCGAACGCTGTGGTTTGTGAAAATTCTTGACAGACCAGCCAATCTGGAAATTTCCTTCATCATGCCTCCAAGCCTGTTCACTCCAAGAGGTCTGCTTTCATACCACACAGGCTCTTCAAGGTTTAAATCTCGTTTCGGGTACTGGAACAGCGCTTCGGTGTTTGGATTCAACTTCTGCAAGTATATCTTCAGGCAGTTTAGCCCATCAAACAGGGGATCATTTGAAGTAGCATACATTCTGGCCTCTTTCTCCACGCTGCTGCAGTCTTGAATACCTCCTGGATGGTTTTTGGTGGCTTCGTCGTGGGTCATCGAGGCATATTCTTCACCAGTGTCATCTCTGAGGAATTGAAAACTGTGCTTTGACAATTCACGCTGTCCTTCGCGTCCGCGACGGCACCAGTACAAGGTAATGTGCAGCCAAACATTTCTCAGTAGGCCCCAAGGGTTGTCTCCCCGGATTGCTTGAGATGCCTTTAATTTTTGAAGGTCAGCAGTAGGAATTGCAGGTTTGTGCTTCGTGTTTTCCTTGTTCTCACGTTTGTTAAGTTTGATTTGGCTCTGCAGAAGCTTGTTTGATGCTTGAAAATCTGAACCCTTCGTAATGGAAATTCCCCTGTTCAACGGTGGGTTGTTCAGATATCGTTCTATGGCATTTCGCAATCCAAGGAGAGATGACTTGGAATACGGGGCACCATTCGTGGTTCTTGCTTCGGCATAAAACTGACGAAGATGGCCGTCAAGTGATTTGTTGTCCATCTCGTGGAGGCTTGTCATCACGTTTCTTTCTTTGCACCAGTCTAAAAAACGATACAGCTGTTTTATATTTGCTTTTGACGTTTAATGATAAGGGAATTAAAATACAAATGACGGCTGAACTGTTTGTTTCATTGTTTTGTTTTCAATAAAACTAATAGCAAAACAAACTCATTTGTTACAGTGTAGGATTAAGTGCGTGCGTTGCATAGATTCTTAATTGATCAGCTTCCTTATCACTACATTTTTATAATATAGTTAAACAATAATGACTTACCTTCGAAAACACGGACTGCCCATTTTGTCATTTCTTTTGTGTTTTTGGTCTCTGCTCTCGTAATAATATTATCAATGGAGGCATTTGATAGCTTCACAAATCTCTGCTTCTCCGTTTCACTCGTTCGCTCCTTGTTTGTTGGCTTTTTCTTAGCTTCTTTAACCGGAAGAATGACAGGGTTACTGTTGATGACAGAATCGATATCTATCTCAGCTAACAGCTGGTTTTCTTCGAGGTTGCCTAAATCATAGATATCATTTTCCTCAAAGTCTTCGAAAAGCTCGAGGGAAAAATTAGGGAATTCATCCGCCATTGTTTTCCCCGTGCGTCCTCAGATCACGTAAGCACAGTGCTTTGAACTCCTATAAGGCACGTTGTTTAGGCCAATCACAGCACTTCTTATAAAATCTTTATATTATAACAATAGATAATCACCATGTAATTAATTTAAAATTATTTGACTTCCAAAAACACGTGTTTCGCACAGTGTAGTAACGCTATCAGAAGAGACTCAGAGGAACTGAACCAAAACTCTTGTTCGACTATTTTATGAGTCAGTCGGGTATCCGTTTTGAGTCATTCACAATCGTACTTTCCAGCTAACAAATTTTGATATCTACCGTGGGATAAGTGTACAAATTCTCCTTAGAACTGGTGTAGTTGTAGCTTATCTCAAGGACAAAGCATGGTCCACAAAAATACTATCAACGTAAGTGTCACGTGCATGTATTATATATAACTACGTTTTACGTACCCCTCTGATTTTTCCTTTTCCCGAGGAGTGGCGACATCAATGCAAATCGTTTTATCTTTCCAATAGCTGTAAGTTGTCAAACGCATTGTGGAACAACTACGAGTCAAAACCTAAGCTACGTTTGTTGACTGCAAACCGCAGGACCGGCTTCCTTTTAACACCACTCAGTTTGCAGTTATTATATTTACGTCCACACTCGCACGAAACGGTTACCAGTATCATATCAATAGGTTGAAATAAATGGAACATCGTGCTCTCTGATCAAAGTTCGAGTCTAACATGAACTCAGGGCGTGATGTTTTGAATTATATGTGACAATAACCATCACTGAATACAACACTGAATAATATGCTACCAACAAAACAATGCACATTTTTCGTAAAGAAACAACGCTGTCATCGTTACTGGAGGAAGAAAGAATTGGCTGTGTACATCAAAATCCTTTCATATCATCTCAGCGGAACATGTGGATTTTACTGGTTGTAGCATTTATAGTTTAAATTTTTTTCTCTCTGTTGCTGCTATATTCTTTTTTCTTCCGTTCTTGTTGAGTAAGCTGCTGACATAAGTCTGACATAAAACAAGTTATCGAAAACCGCAACTGAAAGCAAACGTCACTCACTGTGAAAACCATGATCTAATTCAACACACTACTTTAAATAAAATTGAAAAAATTAAGGAGAAACTTTCGATTTAATTTTAAACTTAGTAAAAATGTTCAGTCAGGTACATGAAAATCTTGTATTTAGCTTCTATATTTTTCTGAAACTGTTTAATGCTTCATTACGATTTCTTTCTGCGCATACTTTAATAGCCACTTGACTACAACCATAACATTGCAAATATTAATTTTAAGGGGTGGAGGGAGGGGGTGATGGGAACAAGTAACGCCTTCCTTCTTTCCTCGCCTCCATATTTCTCGTAATATGCTACGGTTTATATCTACATATAAGATCAAAATAAACGTCTTTTTACCTGAAATCGGTTGTGTACTGTCGTTCTTGTAGCTGAAAACGGCGAATTTTAGCGATTTCAAGAGTTTTGCGCGCGACGTTTACCTGAGCGTATAGTAGAGAGAAATTTGTCCCGCGGGAGGGGAAGTAGAGGCAAATTAACAGGCTGGTTGGTAGAAAGATCGCTGCTGTTTATTTGCCCCTACTTCCCCTTCCCTCGGACGATGTTTTGAAAGGGCATTGTTTGTTATTATCCAATCGGAAGGGAGCAAACGGCGTGACTGTTACAGCCAGCACACTAAAGTCCAGCTACGGATGCTTCGATCTTCGATTGCTAGATTTCTCGATATTATTTGAGGCCTAGCGCTTTGAGTTTCGGACGGATTTCGAATATAATGGTACGACAAGAAACCTCTGTCTGGCTTTCAGCTTTCCCAGTGCGTGGTTTGGAGGCTATGCAATGGGAATTTGCTGTTGAAAATCGGCTCGGCGCTGGACCAGTCCAAAATCGTGGAAATCAGATCTCTTATCCATCTTCCCTCTACTATACGTTCAGGTAAACGTCACACGCAAAACTCTTGAAATCGCTAAAAATTCACCGTTTTCAGCTACAATAACGACAATAAACAACATTTTAGGTAAAAAGACATCTATTGATCTTATATGCAAATATTAACCGTAGCATATTACGATAATAAGAACCTTTTCTATATTCCCATACATTTCAACTGAATTCAAAATACCCAACGGCCACACAGTTTGTGTGGGTACCCTGTGGCTTTACATACACTGGTTATCTGCGCACTGTATGCCGTATTTTCATTCGCCTCACTCATGCGATCAGATCGGCTGAAAGCAAACTGAAAATGTCAGTGTAGAGCAAGGACTTGGACTCTACTAGTGAACGATTAATACGTTCATTGTTACGTTTGAAACATTTAAAGAACATTAATTTTCAATACGAGGCTATTTGGATAAGCGTGAAGTTTGAGTTATGGTTAAAACAGCAAACATTGTTCTGAAGCCTGCAAATTATATGTTTTTGTTTTTGTTTTGAAGGGGAAACAAAACGTGTTCGTCACGTAAATCGCTGTGAGTCCGCTTAATCCGGAGACCCGGATAAAACGATTACTTCTGCACTATGTTCCCTTTTGTAATTTTCATAAACAAGTGTACGTACACAGCAAAGAAAAAAAAAAAGATAACCAGGCAGCGACTAAGAAAATCGTCAGTTTGCAAATTGAAGCCCTGGCAAAAATATAATATCATTCAGTTATTATTTCAGAGTTTAATATTATTTCATTCAAATCCTCCAACACTGGGAGGAAATTTCTGTAACCGTGGGTGCCGGCAGTAATTGAGAAACTGTACACTGTTGGTATATGGAGCAAAATATCGATAGAGTTGCACTATAAACGGAGTCAGTAGAACTGTCGTGTGAGCTTCACTTTTTGGACGCGCATGGAGCTTCAAACTAATGTTTTTTTCCTCTTGTCTATACTTAAACATTGTACAAAAGAAGTTATAAATAATAAAAACAAATAAGAAAATGTTCTGATACTGCATTGGATTTAGAGCTGTTGGTTTGTCAATGTCAACTGTTCTGCGATGTTTGTTAAAACAGTCATTAAGTCGTCGTTTAGTTTTTCCTATGGCTCTAAACCAGTGTGGTTGAGATAACACTAAAGCTGATGACGCTATAGGATTTCATCTGCAAGTTGAATTAATTGATGGTTAAAAAAGTGTCCTTCTCTCCATAATTAAAACTAGAATTTTATATGCGTTCTCCCTGATCCTCACGTGCGACATGATATCAAAATTGTTAGATGAGATCAAGAGGCCATTGTTCCAGAATGAATTTTGGTTACCGTTATCCGTTAGTTGTTCTCCAAGAAAATTAAGCCGTGAAAGCAGCGGCGACGAGCGGCAGATCTGCGCGGCTCAAATTTGTTTGAGGATAAGGAATTTAAACCTCACGAGCCTGCCCAAAGCGAAATTGATTACCTGCAATCTATATAAACACAATTATTTAATCCCAGGTATTTAGCATACCCCGTTAGTACAATGTTCAGGTCTGGAAAATTCCCGGTGAGGTGGGAGGGGGGGGGGGGTACTCCCTTATGTGGACTACACAGGTATGTGCGGGCTCAAAGGGTATGGTGTTTTAGCCGGTTTGAAAATAGACGAAAAAAGTTTTTTAGCCTGTCTGAAATAGGGTATCGGTTTTGACCAGTTTGGTCTGAAATAGGGCATGGTTTGTGCACTCTAGTCTTGAATTGGGTATGTTTTTAGAAGAAGCTACTTCATCATAAGGCGAGAAGACCACCAACAAACGTCATTATCAAATTATGTTTACGCCAACCGTGTACGTGAAATAGATCTGAAATAGGTCGGAAAAAAAAGGTATCGAATTTTTGATCTGGTCTGAAATAGGGTAGGGGTTTCAAGAAGGGGGCCGCACACACCCACCCAATTTTTCTAGGAGTAACCACTGGGGAAAATATTCAACCCTCCAAATTTACATATATACTTGACCTCGGTCAATTCTGAGCTCTTGCATAAGAATATTCTTCGTGACAAAACTAACCTCTCAAGCCGGGCCTATCTGTTATGAGTTCAGTATCGCAGCCACTAGTCCACTATATTGCAGGCAGGCACACAGCTATAAGGAATTTATAGCTCAATCAACAGAAAAAGAATTGCAAGGTCTGAAACCTTGTCTGATTGTCTGGCTTTGAAATTTGCCTTTTTGTGTGAGTTACATGTTAAGGGCTTGTTTGCACGCCCAGACGGGTTGTAAAATCTGCTGTTAATTAATGTGGATATTTTATGGGATTAAAATATTCAGGCAAACAATGTTCAGTGGATCAATATGACGTGTAGCTTTTCTAGTAAATATTTTGAATAGATTAACCCTTTGATATCCAGGCCTCGGTTTATTTAGCTTACTCCTCTCCGAAATCGTCACGTTCTCCTTGGCCCGTCGACATCGACGCCTTAACGTATTGATCACTGGTGTCACAGTATGCAATCTATATACAGTTCATATTCTTTACTGTTTGAAGGGCCTGATACCTTAGAAATCATCAGACGCATTAGGCCAATTTATAGCGCGTGGAAGGGTCATTGTTTATCACCCCAGTATGTGACAGGTTTGTATGACAAGGATCAGAATAATGAAGCTGACATACAAGAACAAAAGTTTTTCTTTTGTCGTAGCTGATCGCACTTGAAACAAGATTCCATTAAAAAGACGACGTTAACGGTATATTTTAAAATGCGAATGCAGCCAAGCGAGTTGCTCGGGAATATTGGATGCGAAAAAGTTGCTTTGCTTTATGAGGGATGTGCGCTTTAGTTTTTCGGCTTGACTGTGGGTCAAGTAAACAAAGTCAAAGACGGACAGTATGGGACATAATAATAAACCAATGAACCGTTTGAAGCACGAGTGTTTGTGTGGAGATAAAATTACGCGGAGAATTTCCTGCAGTAAGTGACCGGAAGAAAAGTTAGCGTACATTGCAATTGATTGGCCGATCGTCACTAGAGGTGTTTGGGGGCGGTGTTTGTTTGTGTAATGAAAATTTTTTTAGCGCTGTTTTCGGAAAGTTTATTGTTTGTCTCGAAGGGAACACTTTCGAGAGTGACACAACTCAAGAGCGATTTGTTCGATTTTGATGAAATTTGAACAGCCGCTAGATTAACGTATCTTCAACAAAAGCATGTTGGGAATTAGATAATTCAAAACCGTTTTTCGGTAAGAGCCATTTCCGTGCGGTCGGTCGATATTTTTTCTAGCGAATATGAAAATGCTCTGTAACTTTTGAAGGCAATCGAATAAAGGAAAACCCCAACACGCTTTTTTTTAGCTTCTGGGTTCCAGACTTTCAGAAAAATATCAACTTCCCCAAATATAAAAAATCAAATTTAGTTGTAGCTTTCAAAAGTTGATTTAGACCTTCTAGTTTAGACTCTTAATCTTACAAAATTAATGAAATATTCGAATAGCTAGTACCATTAGCTTTAATTGATATAGGATTTATGGTATCTGGGCTGTAGTACGGAGCCGCTACAGCCCTTAGATTAGAGACACCCCTGAAGGTATACGGCAACCTTAAAATGCCGGGCGACTGGTTTGGATGCGTCTTTGTCATCTATCACGTAGGTGTTCCCGGAATTGGTCGCGTAGTCTTCTTCCTGTTTCACCGATGTGTAACTTTTTGCACATTGCACAGGTTATGCAATTCCAAATAATTCCAAGCACTTCACCTTTTTATCTCTCTCAATTATTTTATTTATCAAATTAACAGCATTGCTTTACAAGAAAACGGGTACCATATTGTATTGTCAGGGTAAACAATATTGCGTTTCCTACAAAGGATCAAACTTAGTGCACTTTTGTCCTTCAAAAAGTCCTATGAGCCACTAAAGGACTTTCACATGAACACTTCTCAAAGTATAGTGATTATACATAACCCTTTTTTTACCAAAAGGCAAAGGCTAGTTACAGATTATCTGTAATTCTAGGAGAGAGGATTTTTTTGTGCAATCAGGAGCCAGTTCATACAGACATGTTAAATTTGGGGGCACCTTCCATTTTGCTGAGTTTTAACTCAGCATGAGTGACCGTTTCCGAATCTTTTTGCAGGGTGGTGCCATTTTTCAGTTTCTAACCAAATAGTAATCACTGCCCCATCTACGTCCATAAAAGCTGCTTAAGACACACTTTGAATCAAAAGTTATCCATGCTTCCATTCCCCTTTTGAAGAACTTTTCTATCTGTCGATATTCAGATACGCCTCGTTATTTATAATGGACACGAGGTTACGGAACATTACACTCTGGATATACTTAAAGTATACTCATCGTGGACTTTCTTAACCTTGCGGCTTAGGATACAGAACCTGATTAAATCACTTTTTATGTTGGTATATGTAAAATTGGCTGGTAGTAAAAGAACACTTAATTGCAGTGGATAATAGGTAATAGATAATGCATATACCGTAAGCTACACAAAATGTCTCTTTTCGAGAGCGGTGCCAACCTTGAAATCGCAACGATTTACGGAACTCTCCATAGCAGCAGACGTTTCCCAAACTATAAGAGTTTGTCGTCAATGTTTTTACCGCTTTCCAACTGGTTTCATCAAAAACTTTATTATCAACAACGCTCTGCTCGTATTGAAATGTTGCCTCCACACCTAATTTAAACACTCTTAGTTAATAATGACTTATTTGCCGTCTAAATACCGCACGCCCTTCATATTCATATTTGTTTTTCACAGCACTTAGGTGGAGTCAATACACACCTATGAGCACAAATTCAATACATAGAGATCTATTCTACCTTTCAGTGCATGCACTGTGCACAGAAAAATCTGAAAACACTTACTCAGTGCACCAAGATAAGGCAAGCATAGCGACATTTTGGTATTCAGTCCTTTCAACACTGAAAAAAGAGCACCAAGTATGATTGCTGCCTGACGAATACAAAGGGCAAGGAGTATATGCATGCTATTACAAGTCTACACTAGACAAAAAAGTGTGAGCCCCACTTTACCCCGTACCTGCATGACCCTACTACAATCCTACCGAATACACCTTAATAAGGCTGTGCTTACTGAGTATACAGTTTACAATATAATAACCCGTAAAACGCAAATTGAGTCTGCATGAAATACAGGACTGGGGGTCTAGCCTAACTCAATTACTAAATTTAGCGACGTTAGCTACTTGAGAGCGAAGGCTTTATCGTGTACCTTAATATACATGTCGTTACTTGGATGTGAATCACGACATTTCGAGCATACTTCTTCAGTCGATGATGTCACCTGTCCGCGTAGTGGCGGTTGGTGATTGGTTCATTTCAAACCTCTTTACTGTTGTTTAATTGTGGACTTCCATGCTTCTCGAATCTCAATCCCGTTATTAATTGCTATTAATGTAAATCTGTTAGTCACCCAATGTCATTGTGCTACTTATAACACTAGGTTGCCAGTCGGCACCATAGCCTGAGTGAAAACCAGCAGATGGGACGAAACCTCGTGATCCACATTAAAATGACTACTAGTTCGTGAGATAAACAATACAACTAAGCTACCATTTCAAAGCAAGATGAGTAAAATATTTCATTGCACTACAACTACTCTTTTTGCATGTAAGGGCTCGTCACGGCTGACGCTTTTTTAGACACCTGAGCTTCTGCTGCGTTATCCACTTAACCATCTTTGTTTATGCGATTTGAGCATCAGCTACTTTTGCCACTTGACTTTCCGCAGAACTTGCCACTTCAGTTACTGCTGCTTCCCTACTCCTTCACCTGTTTCCTCACGTGATTCAGAATCACTTGCCTCCTCCTTTGGCACATCAGCATCTGCTTTTTCTACTTCCACGCTGTGGACTTCTCCCTCTTTGGCTGCTGCGGTGTGGCTTACGTTAACCATTTCAGCATCTGCTGTCTCTGCCACCTCCGTATCTGCTATTTCTCTTGATTGAGATTCTTCTCCCTCAGCCACTTCAACAGATGTCGCCCTCACTCCTTCGGCCTCTGGTCCCTCTGTAGCTTCAGCACCTACTTCCTTTCTATCTTCAGCATCGACCGCCTCCATGGCGATAGTGTCCGCTGCTTTCACCTCCTCATCAGCATTTGCTGGTTTCGGCAATTCGACATCTGCTGCTGCCATTTTCGCCTCATGTTCTTTAGGTTTCTGTGCTACATGCACAGGTTCCTCCATCATTTCAGTGTCTGCTTCCTCATCTACTTCAGCTTCTGCTTCTTCTGCTACTTCAACTTGTGCTTCATCGGCAGTTTGTGCATCTCCATCTACAGCCGCTTTAGCTTCTTTCTCTCCCGCTTTTTCTGTTGGCTCTACATCTGCTGCTACTTTACCATCGCTATCATCTACTGATCCTACCGACTCCGTATCTGCTGATGCCACCTTGGTGTCCTCTCTCCACTTTCATCTTCCGTTACCTCAGGATTTTCTGACTCCGCCACGTCAGCTTTTGCTGGTTCAGTGACCTCAGAAGTTGCTGCTGTCGCCATTTCATCGACTGCTGCCTCAAAATCCTCAGTTTCTGTTTGCACAGTTTTGGGCTCTGCAGATGTTACCCTTTCTTCACTTTCTGCTTTATTCACTTCATCTCCTGCATCTTCTTCTGCTGCTCCCTCTACCTTCTGCTCTTGGTCTGACTTTCCTTCTTGTTCCTCTAATTCCTTTACTCCGTCATCTGCATTGATAAAATACACCGGAGTATTTATTCTGAGATTCTTTAGGTACCCCGAATGATTTGAAGTACTTTCGCGACCCTGTTGTTTAATGGATCAATAATTTTCAGTCCTTCTAACTTGATATACTACACGTTGCCTTTTCATTGCTAAGCAAGTTATGGTCACTGTCTAACTGTGTTTATCTCACAAGCAAGTTTGGTGACCCCCATGTTGTGTTTCACGTCTTAATTACGTCTCAGTTTCCAGTTGCTAGTCAATTAGCTTGGATCCGCCACATTAAAAAACCTCTTAGAAGACATTAAAGCTTTCAAAAAGGGAATCCACGCTAATACAAGAACTCTACAATGATAAAAATTAGTTACTTTCGACTAAAAATGAACTACTCCAATTTCTGCAAAGCTCTGCGGCGAAACGTGCTTGCGATACAATCTCAACGAAGATAAGTTACATTGTGAATAACCGGTTTTACTGTAGCCATATCATAGCGTATAACGCCACAACCTCTTTACTAATGCGTATGATTGGAATGTCTAGAAGGTGAAGTGACAAGGAGTAATGGCATTGATTCATCAAACTGGAAACCATTGCTAAGAACCATAAGAGGGCGTGATTAAGAAAGTGCAGGGTAGGCCCTTCAAATTGGGCATCCACAAAATTCTTGAAAACACGATGAATATATTGACTTCAATAAGTTGATTGCGTTATATCATTAGAATTTATTTTCAGTTGTTTTAATGTAGTCGCCTATTTTGCATCTTAAGCATGAAAAGAAAACTTTACATCTCATAGTTTACTTTTCAGATACGTTTTAACAGCCACAGAAAATCAATACAGTATCAAGTTCCTTGTGTCCCATCTGATATCCTGCTTTCATGTCAGAAGATTTTCATAAATAACTTGGTAGGCTTCAAAAATGTGCTGTGTTTTGAGAGATACAGGTGAGTAAACACAAAATGAAATAAACCCCTCTAACTGGTTTATGTTTAGTTAGATGTGTGTTAGTTCTTTTACCTGGTTTGGGTTGCAGGCTAACAAAGTGATGCTCGTGAACGTGCCCCAGCACAAGCTGGCCACTGCCGCCAACATCATGTTCAGGGTTAATGGTCAGGTCATGAGACAGACTGCTGATCACGTGTATGGGTGTTTCAAAGCAGTTTGCCGCAGCATGAAGAATGACGTGTTCGCCCCATGTACCATCTGCTGCCATGTTCCGCAGGTAATCATCCCAAGACCGATATCCGTGGACAAAGTTGAACAGTTCTGTCCCATCGGGCTATAAGATAACGAAGGATATTGTGATTAAAAGGGACTGAATCCAGTTTCCTACATTTTAATTGCGGCAATTATAAATATTTTGAAGGATTCCTTGAGGAATAAATGGCACACCTCTTGAGGAGATGATACTACAATAATGGTATCAAAGAAATTTGTTATTATTGGTAAACACGTTTTGTCCATTTCCGTGGCGTAGTAGTTTGCAGCCAAAACAGCATAAATCATTTCATCGAACATGGTGACCCATATCTTTATAATTATAACATGGTGCTTACACATTAAGACACTCATTAAAAAAGATCAAAATTTTGGGAGAGAATTGAGAGGCACCTTTCATCTTGTAAGACTTAAGATGATTCTGTTCACCTGATTCTCCCTCAGCACCCTCACCCCCAGGAAAAATCATAGCATGCCGACCACAATTAGAAATTCCCAGCAGTTTAGATGCACTGCGTTGTCAACCACACAGCTTTCGCTCTATGTTAGTTGAAGATCTGCAATCGTAGTTCATCGATCGAGAATGCTTTTGTCGTAGTGACTATCACCTATTGCTAACATACAAAAATTCATTTTTCCTTCAAGTTTACGCGTTTTAGAGAACGATTTAAGAAGGACTACTACCACAAGTTATGCCTTACTAGTCTAAGGTCTAATCCCAGCTTAATCTAAAGATTTAGCCCAGCCCAAAAGCGGAGCTCCAGGATTATTTTTTTTCCACAGGTATTGAAAAACTTCGCATGGCTTTCCTTGCGCCAATATTTAATTTATGTTTAGAGCAGTCAAAAGGAATTAACTGCGGTTCAAAAACAACAAAACATTAAGATGTTATAATTAAACAATACACGACGCCTATGTTTCTTCGAAAACAAATTTAACAACCTAAAAGCAACAAATATTTGCATCCAACAACGTGTTTGACCGTTAAGCCCTTCTCTAAACATTGCATTTATTCTTAAATGGCTTTCCATGTTCTATCTAGATCAAACATTTTCATCCAACATTTCGCGTTAAAAACAAATGTTTGATCGTTTAGCCACCCCAACCAACAAAGCGTGTACAGCCGGTAAAAACCAACCAAATGCCAAACGTCGAAATTTCGGCGATATATGCAAAAAAATCCGCGTTCTGTGGATTCACTCTGTCTAGTGTTTGGTCAAACATTGTTTGTGCGTTTAGCCACCCAACGTTATGTTTGACAACTGACGATGTTGGATGAAAATGTTGATCCTTTAGCCGGGGATTTAATCCTCAATTTTAAGAGGATTCATTGCGATTACGTGTTAAAAAGATAAGGGCAAAAGTTTCGTAACGCTGTTAAGGCACCGAGGTCGAAAAACAGTGAGCCAAGCGAACTGAGTAAAAACCCTCGTTCCTTTGCAAGCAAAACAACGTAAGCTTAAGAAAACAAAGAAACAATTCAAGTACTTCTTTGCGTCCCAAACGAGTAGAGATGATTGTTATTTATCTCTAGTCGAGAGAAAAATACAAGTTTCATTCCTGAACGCAAAAGTAACAACGATTAAACCAAATGTCAAGCTTCAATTTATTTAATTCCCCTCACTGCCCTGTGTTGTAGAGGTTTCTACCACCTCAAAATACGTAAGCTCGTCCACTTCCACTTTAGTAAAAACACGCGTCCGCAAAAATAGCGAACGGTTTCTCCAAAGAAAGAATTTCTTCCACAGAGTTTGAGCTAATCGTTCCTCCATTAATGCCGGTGAACTGTTTTAAGTGACCTTTCTTGGTGAGCTGCAAGATGCCGCCGTAAAGTGAAAACCCTTGAAGCGCTCAATTATTTTGTTTTCAGCCACACGATCTATCCAGGTTGAAACACGAAAATTTGGTTTATCAACGGAGTTGATAATGTAAATTGACCACCGTACAGGGATTCGATTAGCTGACGTTTCGAGCGTTAGCCCTTCGTCGGAGCGAATCGAGGAATTGTGGGTTGTGTATGGTTTATATACAGAAAATGGAGCTACGCTATTGGTGGTAACATGGTAACGTGAAAAACAGGAATAAATTAATTGAATGAAAGCGCTCGTTGATACCGTGGGGATTAAGAGTGCCAATTTGAAAGATCAGTTTTGCTCGAGATTTTTACGGCTTTCCGTGGTACCTTGATGTAGGGAAAGGCCGGAGATCGACATGTGTTGTTTGGAATGGTTAGGGAGATTAAAATGCCGAGCGACAGGTTTGGATGCGTCTTTGTCATCTTTCTCAACATCACGAAGATGTTCTCGGAATCGGTCACCTAGTCGTCTTCCTGTTTCGCCGATGTATAACTTTTTGCATAATGTGCAGGTTATGCAATAGATAACATTTGCGGAGGTACACGTGAAACGATCAGTGATCTTAACAGATCGCTTAGGGCCCGATATTTTGTCAGTGTTTTGAATGAAAGGACAAGTTTTGCATCGCGAGCGCGCGCATTTAAAAGTGCCAGGTTGTTCAGTTGTTTTGAATGCACTTTTAACTAGAAAGTTACCTAAATTTTTGTCGCGTTTGAATGAAATCAGCGGTGGTTCCGAAAAGATTCTCGCAGTTTCTGGATCATTTTGCAGTATCTTAAAGTTATTAAGAATGATGGCTTTAACTGGGTTGTTATGCGGGTGAAATGTGAGGGTGAATGGAATTCTGTCATTCTTTTCCTTTGTGACGTCTGTAGTGCTGACTGTTGATCAATCTGCTGAGCGCGGTGATGGCCCGATTGAACTACAGAATCAGGATAGCCACGTTTCTCGAAAAAATGGCACATTTCCTCTGATTTGTTGGAAAAATCAGAGTCATCACTACATAGACGTCGAAGTCTAAGAAATTGAGAAAAGGGAATGGTGTTTTTGACATGAGATGGATGTGAAGATGAACACAACAAATAACTGTGAGAATCGGTGGGTTTGTAATGCACACTGGTACATAAACCGTTGCCGCTGATAAAAACTTTGATATCAAGAAAGGCCAGGGAAGTTTCCGAAATGGATAAATTTTTGATTGTTATGCCTTTAACGCGATTACAGTCAAGTCAGGTCAAGCGTACCCCCCTAGATTACATTAATAAGTTGATTATTTGAACTTTGAACCGGTTAGTTGTTTCGAATAATGCAATCATGTTTTAAATATTCAACACGTTCTAAAGCCTCAGGGGATATTCTAAAACTTCATTTTTGGCAAAAGTTTGATATTTTATGGTAAAAAGCGCCAGAAAATCGGTCACATTTTGCACCAAATGGGCTTTGAATGTTTAAATATGCCAACGTGCGAATACCGCTTTTACAGAAAAACAGAATATGCATGATTTTTGCCAACTTTGGGTCAAACTAAGCATGTCAATAGCGAGAATTTATGACAGCGTTACCTGGATTCTGGAAAAGCACATTGGCATGGAAATTGTTTAACAAAATCTGCTAGTTTTTGCAGAAACTAAGTTTCAAGATATTCAGAAATGTTGAATTCTGTTACCAGATACAGAAACATCTGTTACAAATTGTAATGACTTGAGAAAACTTTTCAAGGCCGCGAAAAAAATCGTTTTTTTCTGGCCAGAAATAGCCTTAAACAATTTAGCGTTACCACTTGTTGTAGTTTTTGGTAAATTGTTAATAGATCACTCAAAATGACCCTGAAAATTTCCAACGTCGTTTTTCTCACCACCAAATGACCGTGGAAATTTCCAACGTCGTTTTTTCAACACCAAATGGCCCTGGAAGTTTCCGACGTCGTTTAATTCAACAGCAAATGACCTTGGAGATTTCCAACGTCACATTTTTAGAAAAAGTGCAAAATGGCCTGTGAAGAAGACACTCAGAAATTTCTGAGGTTTCAAGAGCAAGTCCAAAGCTATACAACAGTTTTGTTTTAGTTTCGCAAACTAGCCCTTTTTAGTACAGTTGGGAACATTTATCCTGCAGAATGGCCTCAAACCTTTACAAAACGCATCAGACGGATGCTGTGTTTGCGATAAAGTTCGGAGGCATAGCCGCGCACTAAACCCCGTGCACGTGCGAACTATTAATGGTGCTGTTTTTTGTCGTTATTTCACTTTGCGCACAAGATCGGCGCTCATTGTAGAATGACAATACTTTTCCGAGCAGCTCGAAGTCTCGCTACGGTTGCAATCAAGGCCTGCCAAAGTAAATACTAGCATTAAACAACAAATCTACCAAAATCATGTTCAGACAGCTTTTATTGCTAATCTGCTTCTTCCCTAAACGGAAGCCAAATACAGAAGGAAATGATACATTAGATATTTTAAAACTGACTATGTACGCTCGGACCTAGTGTAATATCACCGGGAAATCAGCGCTTTGAATTAATCAGATTGCGAACCATTACTTAAAACGCACTGTCACGAATAGCTCGATAAATTTCACAACAGTTTCACTTACTTGACCTTTCATTGTACATCTGTAGTGTAGCTCTTTGATAAGCTCTATGCACCGCGCATAACCTCGTGTAACTATCGCATCGTTTTCAAACATCCCGCGTTAAAACAGAAAGGCATTTTTCTGTCGAAGACTCGCGGTTGAACTGAGCGGCTAGTGGCCTTTTGGCGGTTTGTGAGCCGTTATTCTGCGGTATATCAGAGGAATGCGGTAAGTACTAGGAATGTGTCGGCATAATTTTTATTGAAAAGACCGGATGTGATACAAATTTCGTTTTTCTATACTGTCATTAACCGAATTCTTCCATACATCACAACAAAAATAAAAATTACGACATTCGTTATAAATTTGGGCTTCGCGAATGTAGAATCTAGAAAAACTTCATGCCAAGACTTCCATCCATTCAGTGGGTACGTGACACAATCTATACCTGTGGTATCCGATTAATAAAACCATACAGGATTTGTTTTTTCGAAAGGTGTCACTTTTTAATTCACACCGATATCAACATCATTATTCATTCTGATAACAATTTCACATTGGATAAATATTCAAATGTCAAAGGAAAGCATGCCGGGAAACTGACTGGTACGGTATACCTTCAGCTGTATCTTGGCCAATGCAATTAATGTGCAAATATAAGGATGAGGCCCTACAGATCTGCTATACCTAAGTCCTACATGAATACTGAGTCACCAGCAAAAAGCAGAGCGACGACAACTGGCGAAGTAAGATCTCTGTAGACAATGCCTTACACCATTCAGGTAGGAAAGTCAACTCTTTTTGTTCCCAATTGCTACAATGGTATGAGGTATTTCAAGTGTTAGTGGGCCTTGAGGTAAGACCCATCTTAAATTATCGATTTGGGTAGCTCACTTCATGAATAAATATAACACGGTTATTTTGTCCGAGGACGCGCCATTTTTTTTTTCAATCAGTTTACCTCCTATGAATTTTCAGTTCTCTCTGCATAGCTAATGTGACCGACAAATGACTCAAATATTGAACATGACTCGAAGACATGTTTTATTATCCTCGCTTAGTCCTGTGTTTAGTTAGAATTGTAAATAGAGGGTGTAACGGTTCTTTAAATTTTACTCCTTATCACCTATTCCACAAAGGAATAACGTGAGATTGAACAGACTCACCAAAATCCAGAAAAATCAGTCATTTGCTCTGTAAGCCCTCAACAAATACCTATTGACGTTAATTTTACGTTCTTTTCCAGGTACAGAATGCCGCCGTTATTACGAAGATTACTGTCGATGTGTACCTTAACTGAAACACAAAAAACTTAACTGATTTCCTCCATTTCGTTCTTAATTGTTGATTAAAGATAACTTGAAACACATCTCCTCCAGTAAATTGTAAGTTACGAAAAAGCAGTTATCAAAAAGAACAAAAGGGGTTTAACGTTGGGTGAATTTCATAGTCTGTTTCTGCTTGCTATCAACGACGTTGGAAATTTCCACGGTCAGTTTCCGCTTGTTATAGATGACGTTGGAAATTTCCACGGTAAGCTTCTGCTGGTTATAAATGACGTTGGAAATTTCCATGGTCACTTTCTGATTGCCTATAGATGAAAGCTGGAAGTTTGTGTTTGACGGTATTGCGACAGACGAATTTAAATTCAAGCGCCATATTCCCCCCCAAAAAATTTTCGTTGTAACCTCGCAAAACTGTGTGAAAATTTGGCAAAATATTATCTCTGTTTAAAAATATTGCAAACCTTATTTTGAATTCGGTAAAATCCGCTTGTTATTAATAAATTATCTTCACTCGCTAAGCAAAATATGTGATTTTGGCAAAAATACAGTCAAAAATGCTAATTTTTGTCGAAATGAAGCTATTTTAGAATACTACCTGAGATTTTAGAACATGTTATTCGAATCAAACTTCGATTGCTGATTGAACTATGCGAACGAAAGATCCTCCTTATATGGGAAATCCAAACACGAGAACTATGTCAACGTGGCGTCCAACGGTGAGTGCAAATGATAGGTGAAAAACTGTACTGTAAATGTTATTATCGAGAACTTTTTTTCCTTTCTACATCCCATAGAGCTTGTAGAAGACGTATTCGTGATAAAAGGATTTCAGGCGAAGTTTTAGCAAGTATTCTCGTCAATATTTTTGGTTGTTTACAACGCTGTACGCTATCAGCTGTGTTTATTAAATATAAGCTTACCATCGCCGGATACAAATTTATTATTTCAGGATTCCTCGGAAAGAACTGAATGTTGTTGGATTTTAAAGGTCTCGTTGGTCGAACTCGTTTTTTAAACACATCTACGGACACAGCCCAATCAGCAAGTGAACTTCGATTCAAATATTAAAAAAAAAATGATTGCATTATTCGAAACGACTAACGGGTTCAATGTTCAAATAATCAACTCATTAATGTAACCTAGGGGGGCACGCTTGACCTGACTCGACTGTAAAGGACAAACTTCGATCGAAAAAGATGAAGTTGTTTTGCTCAAAACGAAGAAACCAACTGAATGCGAGATTTTGATCTGCAGAAAGCGCACGAAAAATTAAGCTTCGTTTTGGTTTGGGTGTCCCAAAGCTGGCTTGAGCCTGCGATCCAATCGAAAGTCAGTACCTGGTCAGCCGTCAACTAAAAAAAAACAGCTGACCTCGATGAGCGTTAAACTTGGGCTCACGATATGTTCACGTGATAATGGTCAGCGATGCCTTGTTTTGACAGGTGTCAATTGATCATAACGTGGATGTTCAATAGCAAAGATGTACGCTGTAAACTAGCTGGCCAGGTGGAGTATGGCCGCCATGTTGGACTCAAGTATTGATTATTATTAGTTCAGGGGTAATCGTGCTCATGATTTCAAATCAGCCTCGCGCTACGAGCTCGGCCAATTTTTAAATCACTCGCCCGATTACTCCCTGAATTGTACTCCACTCAGTCCTATTACCATTACTTATCATTATTATTATTATTATTATTATTATTAAATATGTTCTTCATGATATTCTAAAGTAAAAATTATCATTAATTATATTATTATTATTATTGTTATTATTATCATTATCATTATCATTATCAACTTCGTCGTCGCCGTCGTGCGTACGCGCCCACGAGCACTACCGCTAGCCATGATTACCATGAGAAAACCTGTCCGCGGGTTTCTATAGCGACGGTGCTCCGCTATTAAAACAGTCCGTGAAGTTCAAGTGAACTGGAGAATAAACTATCACACAAAACACATTGTTTCTAAGAATAATCCGTCAGATGGGGCGACTGTGTCATTGTTTTTCCTGCCTCGTTAAGTTGGTATTCACAAACAGCGAAACAGATTTATTAACACTAGCTTACCAGTGCAGGGTTCTCTCGGAGGTATTGGACTAAGTATTGCCTCAGCGCTTCATGGGACATTTGGATTCCTTTCACAGCATCCAGTTGCTCAGACAATGCATAAAACATGCAATTGCCTGACCCTTCATTGTCAGCAATTTCGAAGCCTTTGTCGGAGGCAATCTTTTCCAAATCTTCTAAGAGGTTCCTCCCGCTGATGATATTGCTTGCATCATTCCGCATTCTTTCAAGATCGCGCAAAACTCTACCAGCTGCCATAGAAAATGTAGGTAAATAAATACTAAAATCAACTTTTATTACTCCTTGTTAGTTTTTACTGTTAAAGCATACAGTGCCGGTTAAAATGCTAACTAGAAAAGGAGATACCGACTCAGGTACCAATGTATCAGTAGAATAGTATGTCCAAAAGCTTTTCCTATGATAAGACTATATGTGTTAGTAATTACGTTATGAGTTCCAAATGGCGGTCACCATTGATTATCCATCTTAGAAGGTCACTAAAATGTACCAACATGTAATCAAGACCAACAAACCCATAACAAATCAAACAAAAATATGAAAATTACTGCAACTGCTACTGAGTTTGGGTTTAAAGTTTATTTGAATACCAAGAGCTGACTATTTAAAAATCAAAAACAAAAATAAAATATAATAAAATAAAAATAAAAATGCAAAGCACCTTGCTTCCCGGGAGGGAATAAGAGAAATTGTATCTCAATCATTTCCTGATCGTCTTCATCTAACAAATTAAAGATATGGAAAGAGTAACCAAAGATAAATATAAATGAATGAACGCAGGATCGATTGGAAAGATGGATGGATGGATGAATGAATGAAAGACTGACAACAAAAAAGAAGGCACTTGCGATATCGATTGAAATCCCGGTCTGTTAAAATAGACTGAACTGAACTTGTCGGCGTCTTCATTCTGATAATCATTTCATATTGACTAATTACCCTCATTACTGTCATATTCCTCATCGTCTTCATCTTCATCTTCTTCAGCTTCTTCCTCCTCTTCTACTATTGAAATCGTTAGAAATAAATCAGCCATAAACCTGATGAAATGATCTGAGCCAAAAATATAATACCTGATATGCCTACCGATATCTTCCCTTAGTACATGTGTCCACCTATCTATGTTTGACAGAGAGAACTCCCTGCAACTGCTACACTACCCAGTTTTTAAAAACTGAAAGAGTGTGTCTCACACGAGATATAATGAGTTAGGGTCACTGACCTGAGCGAAGTAAAAAATCAACAGCAAATGTAATGTACTTTACAACTATTTTAAAATGAAAAAAGAAAAGGTAGGCCGGTTTCTCTTTATCTGAAGCCACTAAGTGTTTCTTTAAAATACCAATGATAATATTGTCTTTTTATTACACAGCATTCCACTGAAATGGACATATATCCATCGAACATGAGAGGGATGACTACATGTACGTCGGTTGAAATGTCTCAGGATTAATTTTGCTGAGGTGTGCAAATCGTTGCTAAGCGATTGTTATCAGCTTTTGTTAAAGCCCCACAGCACCCCGTTATTATCTAAGCCACCATAACTTTGAGGAAAGTCGCCATCAGAGAAAAAGAAACAAACATAATAAGAAAGAAACGTAATTAAATCAAAAGTACAATAAGCTGGAAATAACAAGTAGATTAATATCGACTCAACTTATCTTTAAGGAAGTAAAATTCGTAAAGAATTAGTTGCATATTGTTATTGTTGTCGATTATTTGTTACACGTTTTTAACAATTGTCCGCGAGATCGCGCGAAATATCGCCTGATACTTAGCCGACGAGGCCGTAGGAGGAGTTGACTAAAATCAGGCGATATTCCGCAAGATTGAGCAGGATAATTGTTTTGTTATTCAACACATTAATTACAAAGCAAAATTTTCTGCTTTTATTGGATGAAAAAGTTGCCATTTGTCTCCGCGACACACGAAATTACGTATAACGCAGGATATCTGTTAGGGGTATCGAATGGTCCCTTAAAATTGTCAAGTGCTCGCAAAATTTGACCTTTGCTCGATTTGCTCGCAAAATTTTGGCGAGTGCTCGCTTGCTAGTGCTCGTAGTGTTTTTTGCACCTGCTCACATGCTCGGATTTTCGTTGAAATTTGCTCGGGCGATTGCTCGAAAGTTCGTAAATTCGTAAATCGTTTTTCGTAGGTTTTTTGGTACAGAATTAAATGCGTTTCTACGTGGTACTGACTCCTTTGAATATGGCAGTCAAGTGGCAGTGTAGTTTACATGCAATGAAGTTTAATTGAAAGTGACGCATTTACGAATTTTTCCCGAAGCCGACACCAGCCAGTGACTTGCGAAAGCAGGGAGTAAAATCTAAAGGCGACTTTGAAATAGAATAGAGCTATTCGACCAGTCATTACTGCCAGTCAGCTCTGAATTGTTGAGAATGGTCTCAGTCCAGGTTCATTTTGACCCGTGTTAGCTCCTTGAAACTCCTAAAAAAAAGCCAAGTTGCTTTGAGTTTTCAGTCAATTATTATTATATAATAACCAAAGCCAATTCGCGCGCTCTGATTGGCTTATTGTACCAGTAAACTCATGGAAATTTCACGCGTCTTTTGAATTATTACATAAAAGATTTTACTTGAACATGGCGGTGTCCAACCAGAAAGCTTTCGCTACTTTGGCCACCGCTCACATATGAAATTATTCCTTAACGGCTAATCACTTCTTAATGCTTTATTATTGTCATTCCTTTGGCTTTGAAATCGTATTTAAATGCCCTTTATAGTGTGAATAAATAATGGAATTAAGAATTGAATTAATTGATAGGGAAAGTAACTTTCCGATGAAGAACAGTTGAAGAATTCTTGAATCACGAGCCTCAGGCGAGTGATTTATGAATTCTTCGAGTGTTCTTCCAACATCCCAAGTAGTTTATCAGCCTATAAACCATAGAAACTTGTGGTATTTTGCTTAAACATCGGAAAATTAATTTCCCTATCAATTAATACACCGCCATGGTCAAGTAAATTCTAGCACAAGAAGTTAAATATTCAGCTAAGTTAGCCTGCTGCCGGCAGAACCTAGAGGACAATTTACGAAGTGCTTGCTGCTCGCCAGTTGCAATTTTCTAATGCCCTCGCTGCTCGCAAGACAAAATTTGATCACTGCTCGTGCTTGCAAAATAAAACGCAGTGCTCGCGTGCTCGCAAATGCTCGCAGAGACCATTCGATACCCCTTCTGTTGAGTACGCACGACGAAGATTGTCACAATCTGTTGAATAATATTAAGCAATAGAGGACATTTTTCGCGCTTACATAGCATCATCATCTAAACACGAGGGGGGTTGGGAGAATTCGAGACAGTTATGCAAACTCGAGACACAGTCGAGGGTTTGCATAACTTTCGAGAACTCTTTCAACCCCCCGAGTGTTTAGATGAGGCTATGTAAACACGGAAAAAAGTCCTCTATTGCTTTTATAAAATATTTCTAAATAAAACAATTCGACAAATGAAGAGAGCATTTGTTTATTTACTTCTTGATTGAATATATTTTCTCAATACACGCTCTGAAAAATCAGATTTCCTACTAGCCAATCATAACGCGCAACTGATAACACATGAACCAGTCAGAATTCGCGCTATAAAAGTCAAAATCAAGTTGAAAGTTTTGGCAAGCCACATTCGAGGGCCATGTTGATCAAAGCGATTTCAGCCTTGATTCCTCCGAAATCCTGCAGAAAAATATCGAACGTTCGGTGAGAACCGGAAGAAATGTTCAAAATATACGAATCGGTAAGGAAAGAACTTCAAGACGAGAAGTTTATTTAAGCTGGAAATGAATGTCTCTGTGCTTGACCGCTTCTGAAAATGTCTCGAACTTGCCGGATGTGGCAGCCCGATATCAAGGTTGAGAAGTTGAATCGCTCATCGGGCCTTGTGAAGTTTTGCTGGATAGGAATCATAGCCCAAGCAGCGGATCCAGGTTGAAGTATATTTTTAAGCTGAAAAGGTCTCAGATAAAATACATTTTACGCTAATTTGACAGCCAAAACACGGCAACCGATCGGCCGCGCAAAGTTTGACATTTACATCCATAATAGTTTAGTGTGCGTTTTCGTGTACATTTTTTTAAATAAAGAATGTCTTATAAAGAATTTTATTGTAGTATGTAGTACTTAATGTAAAAATTACTTTTGAAAACGTTTACTGCCTGTATTGTTGCATATTTTGTCCGCTAGCTTCGCTTTAGGTCGTCTAGCTCACGATCATCGAGGCAGGCAAAGCGCTGTGGGTTTTCTTTTGCTTTCTTTCCTCGGGCTGACGGGGAAAGAGAAAGCTAAGCCCCAAATCGAAATTTGGCAATTCTTTCTCCATTTCCTTAATATTTGTACTTGAATTTGCTGTACGAGTTTTGCGAAAGCTTTGAAATGTTTTCAGATTCTACCGGGAAACACAAACAGCGTGACGTCACAACCGTGTTTACACACTCTCATCTAAACACACCTATTAACCAATAAGTGGGCGCGTACTATCTTAAATATTTTAGAACATGTAATATGTGCAAAAGCGAATGTACCTTCGTCATCTTCGCAACAGGTGGGAATTCCTCGGATGTAATTCCAAATCCTTAGCAATTTCTTTCCCAAGATTTCTTGCGCCTAGGGAAGAAATCAAGTTCTTATTAAAAGCCTTTCCATATTGGAGCATGCCGCAATCTTAATTATGGGGAATATTTTTCTATACTGCCATGCTTTAGACCATTTTGTGGCACCTTTAATATGAAATAAACATCGTTATTATAAACTTCAATGTAAGTAGAATATCTTGTGGTATTCTCCACAACTTTAGTTTAGTTTCTCGAAAGACGATCATCCAAATTGAGAAAGTAAGTATGTCTGAGATCTGGTTGAAAAATTCCCCTACTGTTAATGGAATTTTTAGTTGTATATGGCTTAACGAGATAAAGGACCTTGAAATTTCCGTAAGACACATTCATTTTATATTGAAAATAAAGTGAAGATGGTTTTCTAGAAAAGTTGCTATGTACCTTTGTAGTTGAGAAGGTGTAGAGGAATGGATTTATCACTGAGTTGATTGGCAGAACGAAAACAGCCATCCAAACAGCAATATCACCTGGTGGATCAAAAGCTTTATCCACCGCTGATCCCATTCCACATCCTATAATTGGGGCCCAGCAGACTACGTCAGTCAGGACAATGGCCGCAAGACGTTTGGCCAGTGATGTCTCCCTCTTTGCATCAGCTGTCTGGCTCCTGGCTTTCCTCTCCCTTCTTGTCCCTTGAAGGCGTAGGCGGCGTTTAGACAGGTAGGTCTTACCGAATATCATTGCATATGCAACGATAATAAACACCACAAAAACCAGGTTCAGACCAACAAATATGGCAGATGAATATTCCCAACCCGATATGAATTCAGGGGTAAGCTGAATAGGCAAGCACACCACAGATTTCCCATAGAAGTAAATGCCTGACTCTGGATCATAGAAATATCGGATGCCAAAGGTTGGAAGGAAAGCAATGAAAAACCCAACCACCCAGATCACAAAGCAAAACGCATGGGTTTTCTTTCGGTTTAGCAACTTAAATCGCTTCGGATACACAATGTGTTTCACTCTGTCGAGGCAAAGCAGAGACAGAATCATTATCGAGACCTCACTGGACAACACAGCAGTGCCTCCTACTATTTGGCATGGAAGTCCAGTTCGCCAATAGAAATCATGCAAATAGTAGACACCAGACCATACGGCATCCATTATACCAACAACCAGCAAATATACACCCATCAGTCCGTCGGCCACTGCCACGTGCATCAGCATAATAGACTGTGCAACGTTCTTTTCCTTAACGAACATTCGCCAGAAAAGAACAAGGACAGCACCAAGCAGAGATAGAATTCCAATAACCCAGATACTTTTCTTTGGTCCAGGATTACGAAACATGGTGTCACAGTTAGCGAAGTTGTCGTTGATGACATAGTCACAGCCTGCGTCTTGCTTGAATTCCGCGTGGCAGCACATGATGTTGGAATCAAGAGTTCTAGACCGAAAAAAAAAAATTTTTTTAATAGTACAGTTACACAATACAATAAAATATGAAGTCTTTGCTACAAGGAAATGTAATAACAACAGGTTGATGAAACGTTTTACAAATATGAAGCTGAAAAACAACACCTATAAAATTATTACTCGGTTGAATCTCATGGGATGTAAGCTCATTCAAAAATATCAACTTCTCTAATGACAAATGAGACAATACTTAATTCAAAGAGAATCAAGTCATCATAGGACTCATCCAGTGTCTTTCGTGAATATATATATAGTGAGAAAGTTTAATAATTTTGTGAAACGCCAAAATTGTAATATCTCAAATGTCCGTGAGAGCGCGGGATGCTGCTGGCGACTTCCATCGTAGCTGAAATTGACAACGACTTAACTTGCTGTGTTCCATGAACAGCGTTTTTAATCAAAAACACCCTTTTCCAAAGCGAAAGTTGCACACAGACCACCAAATCCAATTTTTTTATTTAAAAAAAAATGTTTGCATGTTTGCAAGCTGCAGATATTTAAAGATTATCCTGCGAAATTGTGCGGAATATTCCCGGTTTAGTGCAAGTTGGCTAAAACCAGGCTATATTCCGCAAGATGGAGCAGGATAATTCTCTTATTATTCAGCACTTTGATGACAAAGTACAATTTTCTGCGTTCATATAGCAAAAAACCCCGAAAAGCTGCCATTTTTTTTTGTCCGCGACACAGTAAATGACTGATATCTGTTGAGTAAGCATGACGAATATTGAGCGCGCTATGACCATATTTAGACATTGTCACGGTGTGCTGAATAATAATAGGGGTACGTATCCAGAGTATGTCAACGTAAAATAGCATTTATCGTTATTTTATGGTTTCCTCAGTTGTCCTTTACACTTAAAGTGCACCTAACCCCAAAATATATTTTTCCTGAAATAAATCTGTTCGCACTGCATTGCGCGTTTTTAAACCAAATCCAACTTTTTGTAGACTGCAAAAGTTATGAAATCTAGCCATCATCTGTCCCACGACCGAGCTAGTAAGGGGCGTGGAAGTATTCCAGGTTTGGCGCCTCAAACTATTTCATCGCGGTAAGTCTATGTAAACATGCATGCAAAGCAGTTTGTGACGTCAAACCAGAACTACACCCATGTCCCTTACTAACTCGATCTTGGACAGATGAAGACTAGATTTCGTAACCTTTACAACCTATAAAAAAGTCAAGACTTGGTTTTAAAAGGCGCAAAAACGCACTGTGCATTTCGAACAGGTGCAAAGATTAAGTTAACGAAAAAAAATTTTCGGGGGCTAGGTGTACTTTAACAGCCAAAGTTCGGAGCATTTTCACGTGAACATTACAGAGGATGGAGTGGAGTTGGGGTTGTTCCTCTATAAGCCATGTTATACAAAAAAATCAACGGACTGAGTTGCTGACGAATATGAAACAGAAGAGCTGATAAATGAATTGAGAGTAGTTGCAGTACGAATTTGCCAGACTCTTCCTCCCCAAGACAAGAGGGGTGAATTTCACGGAATCAGTGCGAATTCACCGATCGGTTAGCTCAGTTTGTAGAGCACCGGACTATCGTGTGGGAAGTCACGGGCTGATACCCCGGCCGGACCAACACTCAGGGTCTTTAATTAATTGAGGAGAAAGTGCTACCTTTGTGATTACATCTACAAACGGTTACACTTTCTCTCAGACTTCTCGGATAAGGACGATAAACCGTAGGCCCTGTCTCACAACACTTAGATACGATATTACAATCAACACAATCGTTAACGTTAAAATTTTTAAGAATGAAAATGTCATCTTACATCCGTGTTATATCTTTCATCTCAGAGAAGAAACCCTCAGGAAGGTCGTACATCAAGTTGAAGTGCATATACCTGTAATTTGAAAGAAAAGAAGTCAAGTTAGAGCAGGCAACATTTCAGTTTGGCAAGCAGATGCCATTCTTAATCCAAAGAGCAACCTGTTAACTGATTTTACTCTTTTTATTTACCTTTCTCGTATTGAAAGTTTTTCTTTGCCTTTATATTAGAATTACTTTGTCTCAAATCACTTGTACAGAGACTACAAATCAAAAGTAAACACGTTCTAAAGCTTTTGATCATACTGTAACGGCTCGTAATGAAGATAATGTTTCGCGACTAAATTCCCAGGGAGTCTGAAAGTCCCACTTCTCTTGGCCATTGACTCTGAGGGTCTCTCTAAGGTGTTTGCGTTCCCATTGTTTGTCTTCTTTTTCAGTGACCATGAGCTGGCTCTATTCAGTAATGTCTGCATAACAGGCCTCTTGTGTTTTATGCGATGATTGGAGTGGATGTTCAGATACTAGTAGGTGTGAGTGGGTGTCCTGTGGAGAGTGGTCTTGATGCTCCGGTCATCTTTTCATGGATGCGCTTATCCAGGAAATCCAAGGCTCCTTTATCTTCCACTTCCCTGTTAAACTGTACGTCCTGGTTGATGCTGCATAGGTGTTTATTGAGGCATTCAACTTCTTAATTCATATCTCGTCACTTAATGAAAAGGGTCACGTGACCAATTAGCTGCAAAGCCATGAATGTATTCATATCTGTTGACGAAGGCCTTGTGATAAGAACAAAAGCTTTGGAATGTGTCTAATTTTCATTATCTCTCTAAAAGTGATTTGCAAGCAATAAATGTTTCCAATACAGCTGTATATGATTTTTTTAAATTATCTTTCAACAAGTTAATAATAACGTTTGCAAGACAAGACTTCATAGTTCTATTGCTAATGTTAATTTTGAATGCTCACGCAAAGCAATTGATATGGCCGTATAGATTTAACTATTCAATATTGTCTATAGATTTCTTGGATTGGTACGGTCCTTTATATGTACTTACAAAAATCGCAGCGACGTAATATCCCTGAAGGTTCTCTTGGAGACATTTCGGATGTCATTGCTGGACAGGTCACTATAGTAAGAAAGGCATCGTTCATGAATGGTTTGAACCCAGAAGTCATATCATCATTAAATCAAGTATGATCGTCCGGGTGAGTGTAGTCCTGTTCTAGGACCATTAATTTCACTAACAAAAGACGGATCGAAACGCACCAATCACTGTTTACAGTCTTCAAAGCCAAAAACAACTAACTGATGACCGGTAACATCACGACTTGACCAATAAAGTCGTTACAAAAATCATTTCACTCTCAGACGATGATTTTCGCTTAGATTATCGAAACGTCAATCAATGTCACCATATGCACGCCTTGTCAGGACTACACTCAGCCAGACATTGTGCTTCACTCAGGTATTTTGTTAAGCCTGGTTTTCACTAGCGACGCAAACACAAGCGTAGGCACATGGTCGCTTACTTCACCGTGAAAACGGGCTTAATGCAAGCATGAGCGCAAGCGCAAGGATCAAAATTTTTCCTTTTCTTGTGTTTGCGCTTTCGCTTGAGTTCGCTTACGAAGTATGAAAACGACGTTCGTTTTCACATGGCATAAGCTACATATCTTTGCGCTTGTGGTTGCATCGCTAGTGAAAACCAAGCTTTACTGGCCCCTCTTGTAATTTAGCGTTGTTAATGCTACCACAAGAGGAATACACACATTCATTGTGTGTGGAGGAATATTCCCTGATGCTTAGTCATCGAGGTGGCTAAAAACAGGTGAGGCAGGGTAGCCGAGAAGTAAGAGCAATGCGAGAAGTAAGAGCAATGCTCGAAATTAGCAGTCGTCTGGTCGTTCGAGACGACCAAAAAGTTTACCGGGCAGGTGAGGCTGGTTGTCCGGGAAAAAAAAAACGGACAACCAGCCAAAAATAGAAAATAAATTAACCATAAACAGCACCTGACCTACGTGACGGTCTTGTTATGTCAATGTCCGGTAGTGTGAAGTTAATAATAATTTGCCTCAGCTAAGCGTTTTCCTGTGTTTTGGATATCTGTAAATTTTACAAAACATTGCCAGGTATGAAAATGTAAGAGACAAACACAAAGTTTCTTGTCTGGAAGCGATCAAGAACAAAGACCCCATTTTGAATATGCCACAACTTAAACCCAGACTTCCGCGAAAACCATTGCCGCACACTAAGAACTATGGGATTAGTTCAAGCTTGACCGCCATGTGATTACATCTCAAGCTCTACATGGCGTTAAATAAAGGTAGGTTTGTTACCATAATTGTTCTCAATTCTATATTTCGGTTTTGATTTTTTATGTCTTCAATTAGCAGAACAGAATAAAAGTATTGTCTTTCACAGAGTGCAAATGTGGCGTTTTTTGTCTGGTGTAAAGCCGCCTCCTCAAAAGAAAGCTAAATTGAGCGAGACGGATGCACGCTACGAGAAAGAAAAAAAGAAAACGAGAACGCAGAAAACATGGAAAGACAAGCGACCTTGGTTGCAGTTCACACCAGATGGCACGATGATTTGCAGTTATTGAGTTGATGCAAAAATTCCAGAAACCAAAACTGAAATTTTAGCGGGTTGTAAGTCAGCTCGTATTGAATTAAATTATTAATTAAATGCACTAAGCAGACAAAAATGGATGTTTTTTTGAGTAGTGCACTTAAATGTGTGGGTTTTTCTACCGGGCAACCAAGGATTCATCAGGGCAACCAAATTCACGGCTTTGGTTGCCCGGCTTTTGAAATAGGGACAACCTGGATTTTTTTTTGATTTCGAGCACTGTAAGAGCGATGGAACTGCAATGCAGAGGCCACGGGTTGAGGTCCCGCTCTAGCTCGGCCACGCTTGTAAATAGCCAACTGGTCTGCCTCCTGCCAGCTGGGATTCTTAACCTGTTATGTTTATTTGAACAAGAGGCCATGTTGGCCTTTACTCGGCCTTCCCACAAAAGGCAAATAGAATTTGCAATTTGCTTCTTCACTGATTCACCTCAGTGTCACCTGCACGGTTGTAATATTATGACAAAGTTAGAATAACAAGATCTTAATTCCTTTCCATATTTTATTTTTACTATTGCGTCATGTTCATCACGAGCAGATAGTAGCACTGTCTTCTCTAATACAACGCATTCTTCAAGTACAGTGAACACTGCTTGTGTTATGGATGTCTAGAGAACGATGACCGTACCCAAAACACGACGGCAAAGAAAACCGACTTTATAAGTAGAAAACGATGACCCTTAATAACAATGAATGACTAGTGGCTTTTGTCTGCTTTTGATTCCAGGAGTTTGTTTCCTTATATAGGTCCGCTAGCTTTCACTTAAGACCATTACAGAATGCAGGATTTTTTTGGCATAAACGTTACTGCAACCTCGGTGAACTCTGAAAAGAAAAATATTCAGCAGGGTGAAACTGTTTACCATGGCCTAAAATCCCGGACATCGCGCCCGCGGAACGGCAGCGGCTATCTCGTATTACCGAAACAAAACATGGCGATTTGGTTTATAAAGAAATGTGTGAGGTGAAATCTAATATTTGAGCTTATGATAACTTCTAGCGTACCTGTATAACTTTCCAAGTTGGAAACGACCAGGTGAAAACATCCTGAATTCCACTATGTAAAATGCATATATTCACCAGTTCGGTAACACCGTCCATTTTAAGCATGTTTTTAGCCGTTGTCTCGCTCTTATTGCCCTTCTATTTTCTGTGGGAAGTTGTTGAAGTAGCAGTCCTCCACCGCAGCTGGGCGAGTTTCTTTTAAAGTGGTCGATTTTTCCAAGTTCATTCCTTAAAGTTGGCATCGAGTCCCACATACACAGCGATTTTCCGGGAGATTTAACACGATTAACCGCGTCCACTTTGACAATGAAAACACGGATATATGAAGTTAGAAAAGGAGAAGCATTCCTGACCATCATAACTTGCCGTTCAACAAGCGATATCTCGGCCAAATGTGCCTCAAATGTGCCTCAAAAGGAATCGTTCGATAGGTTTTTCGTGGATTTTGTCCGCCATTGCTCGTTTTGGCAATACCTTTAGCCAGCGGCGTTCATTTGACCATAAACATGTTTGTATTTCACCCCTCGATCTGTCCTAAAAATATGAGCCGGGAGGTCACTGCTGAAATCAGCGGTTAAGGCCATTACGCGACAGCCTGAATGTAAGTCGCACGAAATGTAATGTCCGAAATTTCTGGCCATGTGAAATACGTCACTTGAAACAGAGACATTGCTAAAGAGAGTAAGGCTTCTGCAGCTAGTTCTATAGCTGGATTTCAAGTCACGCAATTTAAAAATATAATCGCTTATCATTCAAAAATAATGTCAAGAAATTGAGATATTGTACAAAAATAGTAAACAAACTACCTGTAAAAAGTCTCAGGAGTTTGTGATATCCCGTACTTGAGTTATTCAGCAAAATGTACCCCTCAAAATTACAGCGGTTTAGTATGTAGAAGCCACGGGCACGATTAAGATATTGCATCAGGAGTTCAGTTTGGCTTTGTCAAAACCTTTCGTCTTGCTGTTGAACTTGCAAACAATCCTTTTGACACTTCTGTCTACATATTAGTTGTTCACACCTCGTAAACACAAGGTGAATCGTCATTTTAGTGTTCGTAATGTGAACATGGCGGAATTCGGTGGCCTTGTTTTGTGCAACCTCGTCCCCAAGGCCGTCCGAGAGGTACTGCTAGATTTAGCTCGCGCTTGCTCAGAAACGCCGGAAGTGAGCTTTGTGGATGAAACTCGACAAAGACGAAGAATAAAACGACGAAGAACCAAGCGCATATTAAGACTCGGCCGACTTCCCGCCGAGTAACTATTTGTTTCATGTATTTCCTCGGCCCCACTGGGCTTTGTGTGCTATAAATACTTCCCGGCGAGGGTAAATAACGACCATCAATTTTTTTATTGATTCATCGATTGATTCATTAGATCAGTAAAGCTGTAGAAGAGCAGAACATCTAATGAACGATTATTATTCGACATATTGCAGCATTTTCCAAACATGGTCACATGGCAGTCAATACTCATCGTGCGTACTCTTGAAATATCCTGAGACATGTTGTAATTTCCTATAAATCGTGGAAAAATGTGCTTTGCTATCAATGTGCTGAGTGATAAACCAATTGCCTTGCTCAATCTTGTGGAATATCACCTGTTTTTAGCCACCTCGCCGACTAAGTATTGGGCGATATTCTTCCACGTTAGATAATTTTTTCAGTGCTAAGGGCGTGTTCGTTTAGGCGAAACTATAATTCTCGAAAGGCATTCCAGCGGATTTCGTGTTCCTTTCAGTTATTTCCACAAACCGTTTTCAGCTATGACAACCTGAATTTGAAATCAGTGAATGTAACTCCATTCTTCCAGATATCTGACTGCTGCAATTATTTTTGGAAAAAAAAAATCAAATTAAGCTCCTTAAAGAGTGGTAGTTGCAGCTAGGATAGGTGATTTCAACAAGCTTTCAATAACTGCCATGACGCGGAGAAAATCTCTTACTTCATCGAGGTTGCCGTTCTCCTATCGAGTTCTTCGAGAAGCAGCAAACGTCTGAAATCATTCGGACAAATACCTGCAATCGTTTTGCAGATTCCGCGGGTAAACACGCATTCGAGACGTTACATGAATTCGAGGCTTTCCGGTTTTCTAAAGGCCGCAAAACCACAAAGATCGACTTTTGAAGTGTCATACGACGTCTTTTATCTAGTTTCTGCTGATGCAGCAAGTCTGGTACTACGGGAACCTTAATTTCCAGTCTTTAACTCCTCGCTGTGACATAGATCTACATAAATGACTTGTGAAAGTTTGCAACCTGTGCTGAGGCACTACACACTCAATTAAATTACGCGGCGCTTCTTGTCACTGTGCGAGGAGCACGTGATAACTTAAATTAACGATTAAGTTCTCTTCATTATGAACACACACTGTATCAAGAAAAGAGATATTCTCTTTCAGCGAAGCGATACTGAGCACGTTTTCCTAATTTTTATTTAAGTAGCACAGTTATACAAAACTGGCAGCTCTTCCACTTTTCATTTCGATTTTTTTTCGCTTGGTTTTCATTCACGGGAACACTTTGAAGATGAAGTTTATTTGATGCTGACTGGAGAAAGTGAAACTAAAATTAAAAAGTATCGGCTCTTTTTCTGATGAACTAATATCCAGCTAATATGTTCTATAAGAGCGACTTCATTTTGGTTTGAGACCTCAAGCATACACTGTAAGACCTCAATAGCTAGAGTTTGGCTACGCTTGCGTACAGTTTCCCAGAGCTCTTCCCGCCGTCAAGTCCGTCAGACATCCGCAGAGGGGAAGAGCTCTAGGGTCGAGAATGCGCACGCTCGTGGTCACGCACATTAGCAACATGACGTATATTTTCCTTGACATTGAGCTTTGTCACCCGACATTTTCCTTTTGTCGTCCTGTTGCAAAGAAACGAGAACGGTGACAACCCTTACTTTTATATTTACTCGTAATAGGCACACGAAAAACATATTTTAAGGAGAAAAAAAAGTTTAATAGTAGAGAGACCCTGTAAGGGTAAATTAAGAGAGGCGACACGGCTCTGAAACAGCGACATGAAGGAAATGTAATGACGTTTAATGACAAGAGCGATCCCGTGAAATGGCACCAGCGACAAAAATAAACTGAGCAAAATTGGGATCGATTTTGGCGATTTTAAATAAGATAGCGACTTGATGGCATTGTGGGTACTCCAGCAGAGGAGAATTGCGAGAATAAGTTTGTATTTTCAGAAAGTCAATCGTCATATGTCAGTCTTCTGTATGGAAACACACCGAATTACGACCCCTGAATTACGACAACGCATTTTTGTTAGAGGAACGAACTCAGAAACGTTCCGAACTTTCCGAAATTGCGACATCGACACCAGTGTCACTGCATGAAATTCCGACAGCGACATGCGCCCCTTCCAAACTTCCGTCATGTAAATGTTTGAAATTCAGACGGGGGAAGTAAAGCCCCCCCCCCCCCCCCCCTTCCCCCAACAGGGCCTCAGCAGAAGTTGGATTGTTTATATATAAATGACGTGAAACTCTGTATTTGAAGCCAGGGAAGAGTATGACGTAGTGTCCAATTTCCTTACATTATTTGCAACATCGGCCAATTTAAAATCACAATACTGAAAGATTATAGATTATGGGCTCTATGTTTTACTAATATTCATAGCTATTGCTACATAATAACACTTTTTTGCGATGACAAAGGGTCGAACATTTCTCGCTCAACCCCGTAAAAAATAAAACACTTAGAATAACGGGCATGCAGGGCGAAAACAAGCACAGGGACCACATCTTTTTATTGCCACGTCCTACTTATGAACATCAATTGTGTTAAGTTTGAAAGAAAATCTTAATACTACATCCTTTTCAAGGGAATTACCTTAAACATTCTAACAGACCACTGATCTATTTTCCAGTTCTTTCACTAAATCATCACTATTAAAACACTTTTTTGGGTTCAAACTATCGAAAATCCTCAATTTATTATCCTAACTGATTTTATATCCACAGATTCTTTTACTTACACGGACAAAAGCTTGTTTAATCCATCAAATATTCCTTCAGTGAGTACCTCGATCAAATTCCCCTGCAAATACCTTCAGACGAAATCACAAAACCCAACACTGTAAACAACAAACAAGCTTACAGAAAGTCGATCTCCTTTATCATAAAAGTGATTGTCACTCGCTAAAGGCAGACATTCGCGTGTAGCCACCCGTTTCGTTTAAGGATTACAAGATACTAGTCATAAAATGATAATAAATATTAGCGAGAGGTTATCGGAATATCAAAGTAATTATAAATTAAGACAAGTAAACTTGATTATAAGCTATGCTGAAGTTACCAGAGGTTAAACAGTGGTGATGCAGTTTCGCTCACTTTCTTGTGCTAAGTACATCACAACCAAGAAATCCGATTTTAGGATGAATAGGATCTTAAGTACTTAAGCCCTCCTTTTTTCTAAGTCTGATAAATCTTTTTAAACTGGTGTTCAAGGTAGAGAAAGGATCTCAAACAATATGTTTCCTGATAGTGGCAAGAAAACATGCTTCAGATGTTTGTTTGCTTGATGCCTTGTCACCGGTATTCTGTTGAATGTTGGCGGATCAAAGAACAAATATAGTCAGTGGAAAGGTATGTTTAGTGGAGATGTTGGACCTTCCTGGCTGTAAGTATTATTATCCAACTTACAGATCATACAAATCTTCTAGGCCCTTGAAATGATCACGGTGGAGCTTCGTTATCCTGTTCTTCTCCAATTTCCTGGTAGATTACACAAAATGAAATTTTAATATAATATTTGTACACTGCGTCGTTGCTTTGCTGTGAACCTTCCCCTTTTAGCCGAAGGAAATTATGAAATATGACATATAACGGGCGCTAAAATTCCCCAAAGCTACTTTGACCCTTAGCATAGTTAGTGGCTTAAATTTTTAACATAATCATCTTAAGTTTTGAAAACAATTTCCGTGGATAGGAGTATTGTATTGGGATAATCTCAGTAAAAATGAAATGAACGTAACCATTCTCACTACCGAGAAATGTTATTCCGATAAGTATGTGCTTCCTCTTGCAGTTCTACATTGTTTGGAATTGTATATATATTTATTTTGCGATGTTTCTTTTGTTTATTTATTTGTTGGAACAACGTTTTGAGCATTAACTACAAAACCTATAATATCCCAATCCAGTTTCAGGGATTACAATTAGGAATAATGACCTTGGTAAATACAGCACTTGGAACGGTTAAAAATAAGTAACACCTTACTTTTTCTACTGTTGTGATTAGGGTGCCCTAAGTAATTATAATCTAGATAGTACACAAATATTTCATATAATATTATCATCTTTTTCTTGTTTCCTTTTATTTTTATAACCGCAAATAAAGTTTACTTACAGTATCCTCAGCTTCGTCAAGTTTCTAAAGATGACCGCCGAGAAATCTTCCAGTTTGTTATGGGCCAGAAACCTGAAAAAGGACAATATCAGTCAAGATGGTAGCATCGAAAGGGTGAAACATACACTTTATCAACCTGGTACATAACCATATATAAAAGCTTAGGCTATTGACAGCGATTACACTTTCTACTTTGGATATGCTTATTGTGGACTTTACGGTTACATCAACTTAGGATATGGCATAAAATGCTAATTGTTTAAGGATGTTTTGCTACTTTTATGCAATGAGTCTCAAGAATGCAGTGAAGAATTAACAACGAGTGTATAAAATAATATTTAACCAGGAAAGACAGAAGGCTTTGTCTCGTTCAAGATGTGTACAGAATAAGACTCACATAATATCAACCAAGAGAAGTAACTCATTAGTCAGAGCATCAGATCCGGTTGCACTGAAGTTTATTAAATCGACTCCGCTTGGTAACTCAGATTTACTTTTTGTTTTCCTGAGGCAGTGACTTACATTATGTCGGTTGAATTTTTCTTAATCATAACCAAACTTTTAAAATTTGCCTCCTTTATTTATCAGCATCATCTCAGTGGTTAGAGCTGCGGCCTGTGTCTGACGGTCATAACCACTATTCCTGCTTGGATTGAAATCTTTTCTTCATATATGGGGTGGTGGATGATACCTTGAAAGTTAAATCAAATCTGCGCAAATTTAAGTCTAAACGGAAATACAGCCTTTTGTTTCTTATCGGACTCCCTTTAGGACTTTGTTTATTTTGCTATCTTCTATTGCAAATAGGGGTGGGGTAGGTGGGGGAGACGGTGAGCTGCTCTGCTTAATAACGTATTCACTCCTACTTACAGAAACGTGAGGTTAGTCATGCTATCAAAAACTCCTTCTGGTAAGCGTTTCACGTTATTGTTCGATAAATCCCTGTAGACACAGACAACATAAAATTAAATTAAGAGACTGGCGACCATGTCAAACTAGCAATCAGGATACAAAAGGCAGGAATGATTTTTTCCCAGTGAAAGACAACAACTGTCTCTTGCATTTTTATCAAGGGATGATAGGGAGGAGATTGTGTCTTCCATCTATTCAAAGAAAAAAAAAGCGCATTCCACAACAAAGTTCACCATATTATATTATGGTTTAATTGATCACGATAATAGCTTGACACTTAGCGTAAACATGGAAAGAATACATAATAAAGATACTAATAACAAAGATCGTGTTTTTAGTAGTAAACCGTCAAGGTAGTCTCCTTCAAAAGGCAGGTACGCACTCAACATGTCAGTTACACTTGTTTTAATTTATGAAATTGCCCAATTTCAAAGTTGGGCATACTTCTAGATTGACCTTTGGTGAATTGAAATCTTGCCCAGTACAACAACATGGATATGATAGATGGCATCTACTCTGCCTTGGTCAAGGCCTATGGCCATTCACTGCAAATGAAATTGTGCAGTTAAAACTATAGAATAAAAAAGGCTGCGGGAGAGAACTCACAGTTCATCCAATGTTGTCAGATCTGCAAACACTTTTGGGTGAAGGAGAGTAATATTGTTGCGGAATAACCACCTAGATAAAAAAAAATGGAATAATAAGTTAAAATAAATATATTGATGTTCCCAGTTTTTCAAGAGAATCGCAATAAAAGTTCCTGCAACGAAAACGGCAGCTCATTAAGAGTAACTAATCCATGTTTGGATTGATGGCAGGATGGCCGAGCGGTTAGGGCGCTGGATTTCAATGCGGTTGCCCCGGGTTCAAATCCCGCTCTGGCTGCTAGCTGGTGTTGTTCTGGATAGTCCCTTGTTCAACTCCTCGGTCATCCTTGTAAATAGCTAACTGGTTTGCCTCCGGCCAGTTGGGATTCTTATCATGTTATGTTTACTTGAATTATTTGTTCTGCTCACACAGCATGTAAAGCGCATTTGATCATATATACATGTTAATTTGCGCTACAGAAATATTAATTATTATTATTATTATTATTATTATTATTATTATTATTATTACTATTACGTTTACAAGACTTGCATAGTGGTTTCGTGCAGAAATACTCGACTGGATTCACTGAGTGCGCTTTCCAAGACACACTGAATCAATATGTAAGTGATCGTCGCAGTTATGTGCTCTGACAACTGAGCAAACAAGCCACCTGGGAGCTGGTCATTTTGCTGGTTCGTAATAAACCCGTGAGTGATGCATTTGATGAGGAATGTGTAATTATAACATGTTATTTCCACCTTTGTAATGGGCCAACCGACCAGAATATATCTGTATTATACATTGCAAATATTTGTCATGCCAAAATTAAATCGGTTAGTTTTATGTCTTACCTAGATAATGAAAAACTAATATATATATTTAGCCAAGCCTAAAAGCGGAGCTCCAAAAGCATTCTTTTTCTACTGGCATTTACATATAGTCTGCTTGTCATATCACCCATCTGACCTCACTCAAGCTACAGACCCAATGCTGTAGAAAATAGTATGGAAAAGTGATCTGAGCCAGTGGCACAGTGGATTTGGACCCCACGTGGATTTGCACCCTCCAGTCCAGATCTTCTTGTGGATCAGATTTGGACCCCCTAGTCCAGAACTGCTAGCAGATATGAATCCCCTTTTACGAATTTGGACCCCCACCCCTCCTAAAAACAAGCGTTCTATTGAGTAAGGTAATAAAAATTCCTTTCCAAACTGAGTTTGGAGATGTTAAAAAAGCAAAATAAAAATATTGAGGTAGGTTTTTTTTAAAATAATCTTTAATACCTTGTGT
Organism: Pachyseris speciosa; assembly: GCA_016490735.1. Lineage (NCBI taxonomy): Eukaryota > Metazoa > Cnidaria > Anthozoa > Scleractinia > Pachyseridae > Pachyseris > Pachyseris speciosa. Next base: position 252,005 of record JAEMWC010000895.1, read on the forward strand.
AAAAAAGAACTTGCAAAGCTAGTTTTCATCTATAAATTTTTAAAACAAACATTTCTTAACATCTTAGAGCAATACCTAAGGACAGGTCTGTTTCCCCGTTCAACTGTAGGCAACTTAGTTACATACTTAGCTACTTAGGTATGGTTTAGAGCCACTAGAAATTGGTGGAGAAGCCTGGTGATTGCTCCTTGGAATCAGTATCACATCAGATATATAGTGATTCAGATCATCACTTCATAATGAATGCAATTTCAATTATCCACAGCCTCCCATGAGACAGTCAGAAATCGGAAATTGTGTATCCTCTGGATATATGTATGCCTCACAAAAATTATGAAAGAAAGATACATGGAAATCAATAAAAATATTTAGATGCCATGAATTAAGACCAAGATGTTTATATTTATCAATTACTTCTTGACCTTACTATCACAAAAAAAAAAAAACTGCTTGCTAACATTAAGCTCATCACTCAATGCACCTACAGTGTTTTCAAAAAGAAATCCAGCTGCTCTTCTGGCCAGTTAAGTGCAAGACCAAACAACTTGATAATAATATATTGGGCATTTGGTTGATACCACTATCAAGGTGATTCATCAAAGCAAAAGTACTGGAAATCCGTTAGCCATCTTAACTTGATCTTAACATACTTCATCAAACATCAGAGATTCCATTAAACAATAATGCCAAATGTCATCCAAACATCCCACAAGATTGGTGTGACCAGCTACTAAAAAATTAATTGAAAGACTGTATGCAGGAAGGATGTGTACATTGATGAGAAAGAGCTTACTTTAAGTTTAATTTTAAGTTTTAAGTTTAATAATACTTTGTCATGTGAATACAACTAAGTTGATACAAAACAAAAAAGTGCATGACTGGAGAATAATTGGGAGAAACTAAATTCCCATACAAAGAATATTATCTAATATTACACATTCTAAAAACTAAGAGGTGAAATTTAAACGTAGCCCAAAGCTAACCTAATCAAATTAAATCAAATACTTGTCTCTTACAAGTCACCCCTGATTTGAGATTGAAACTAAAAATCATGAAGTAATCCAAAGCAAACCTAATTAAATTATATACTTGTCACTCACAAGCTACATCTGATTTAAAATTGACACTAATAATGTAATAGATAGGACTTAAAACTGCTTAAAGAAGGTGCACGCATGATGTTCGATGGAACACCATTCCAGTCTGTTATGCAGCGATTAAAAAAAGAAAAGCTGAAGGCCATATATATATTTAGCCATGCCAAGCCTAGAATCGGAGCTGCACACTCTCACCGAGCAACTTCGCAAGAGTTTATTTGGGCCAGTTTAATTTGTGTCCAAAACAATTGAGCAGCAGCAGGGAAAACGAAGAGTTTTCGATAGTAAACGTTTGCAAAAAATAAAAAATAAAAAGACGGACATTCTTGAGTCTAACTACTTTGAGATGAAAGCGTAAAGGGATTCAAAGCGGATCAAAAAAAACAAAACAAAACAAAACAAAAACACTGCAAGCGAACAAAGTACGATGCCGGCGAGTGTTTGCTCGAAGAAGGAGAAGGTGGAGAAATTAAACAAGACTAGCTAGTAATTAAAATAGCTTGTAATGATAAAGCTAGGAAAATCGGTATTTATTTTGACATAAATGCCCCTAGAAAAAAAAATAAAGGGTACAAACTCTTCGTTTGCAGCAGTCAACAGGAATTGACCGCGGTTCAGAAACAATATAACAACAAACATAAGACTTATTACAAGAAAACAAAGCACAATATGAATAATATTTCTTCGAAGATTCTTGGAGAAGGTGCAGAAATTGGACAGGTAACAAAACTATCTTGTATTAAGCTAGAAAATTTCCTTAGCAGATTTGACATAAATGTCCGTAGAAAAGACAAAAAAGAGGTCCGTACCTGATCGTTTAGAGCAGTCAACAGGAATCACTGAGACAGCAATCACTCGGAATGCGACAGAGCTGAATAATAGAGCCATTTCCCACAAAATCTTTCCTTGGCTTACACAAAACACTTAAGTGCTTTGATGGTTTTACTGTTACTTCCCATGTCTTCCGAAGAACCTTCTTCAATTAATGATTCTCAGTGGCAAAACATCATCCAGATAACGAAGAAAGCGCTTGCCAAACCAAACGAGCATTTCTCTCGCAGACCCGTCCACTTTAAAATTTATCAAAACCAGCCAGCCAGTCAACCCATTTCGCTGTTTTTAACATCCAAACGCTGATTCTTACCGGTTCAAACAAACGACATGTTTAAAGACGGCGAAACTTAATTGTTGTTTACAGGCTGCTTTCGACGAAGATCTCTTAAAGACTTGACGAAGTGAAGCGCGCTGGGTTTTGACTGTTTTGGCAGCATTTTGACAACTTAATGTCAGATTTTGAGAAGTGCACATGCACATGCATTTGATCGGATTTTTTATTTTTACTCGAGCTCGAGTCTCCCCCTTTAATGCTTAATTTTAGGAGGACTCATTGCGATTACGTGTTGATAAGATAAGGGCAAAAGTTTCTTAACGCTACTGTGAGGAACCAAGGTCGAAAAACAGTCAGCCAAGCCGAGTAAAAACACTCGTTCGCTTGCAAAGAAAACAACGTAACAAAACAAACAAACAATTCAACTACTTCTTTGCGTCCAAAACGAGTACAGATGATTGTTATTTATATCCATTCGAGAGAAAAATACAAGTTTCATTCCTGAACAAAAGTAACAACGATTAAACCAAATGTTAAGCTTCTATTTATTTAATTTACCTCACTGTCCTGTGTTGTAGAGGTTTCTACCACTTGAAAATGCGCAAGCTTCAGTAAAGTAAAAACAAGCATCCGCAAAAATAGCGAACGGTTTGTCCAAAGAAAGAGCTTCTTCCACAGAGTTTGAGCTACTCATTCCTCCCATTAATACCGGTGAACTGTTAAGTGACTTTTCTTGGTGAGATGCAAGATGCCGCGGTGAAGTGAAAGCCCTTGAAGCGTTGAATTATACTGTTTTCAACCGCACAATCTTTGAAGCTTTTCCTGAGAAAAATCTTCCGTCCTTCCTTTCATCACTTGAAAATTCACCTTCCGGAGTATCTTTTGACAAGTTCTTGATCTTTATGCTTTTTACGCGAAAGACAAACTTCGATCGAAGAAGAAGTTGTTTTGCTCAAAATAAAGAAACCAACTGAATGTGAAATTACGAGCCGCAGAAAGCGCGCGAAAACTTTTAACGGCCTCGATTTGATTTGGGTGTCCCACACTTGGCTTGAGCCTGCGATCCAATCGAAAGCAAGTACCTGGTCAGCGGTCAACTTCAAAAAAACAGCTGACCTCGATGAGGACTTAACTTGAGCCCGCGATATGGTCACGTTACACTGGTCAGCGGATACCTTGTTTTGACAGGTGTCAATTGGCTATAAGATGGATGTCCAGTATCAAAGATGTACGCTGTAAAGTAGCTGGTCAGCTGGGCCAGGTGGAGTATGGCCGCCATGTTGGATTATTAGTATAGGTAATCACATGATTTCGAGTGCAATTTGGAATAAATAAGCACGAGTAAATTTTTTCAAAGACTCACAAAATTGCACGAGCCCGTAGGGCGAGTGCAATTTGTGGTCTTTGAAAAAATTTACAAGTGCTTATTTATTCCAAATTGCACGAGAAAAAATCATGTGATTACTTATTAATAATATACATGAAAAAATTGCGAGATAGCCTCTTAACGTTGCAGAAGCAACGCAACGAACTTAGGTGAACCAAAACAACAGTTTTCTCGATGTTTTTAAAGCGTTTTTAACTGTAAAAACTGGCTAAACAATTACAGGCTATAGCTATAAGGCTACTTTGTTTGCTAAGTGTCTATCAAGCGCTGTAATCATTACCTTCAGGCTTTCTAGTTCGTTATCTTCGCCTTGTTTGTCCTTGTTTGTTTATTAATCTCGGCGTCACTCCATCAACGGACTCGTAATTCCAATTACGTCGGTAATTCCCTTCTCTGGACACCACTGTTTCCAAACAGACAGCTAAAACACAATGCTTTTCGCAGCCGTTTCTCCTTTTTAGAGCTGTTTTGCAGCTTCTCTGCTGTTATTGCGGTCACGAAGAAAGAAAACCTGCTCAAAAAGCCAGCCATTGTTTTGGCTCGCAGAGTCACTTGCAGCTCTTCAGACTTTGCGCCATTCAGAGGCCGCGTTTGATTGGCTCAATCGCAGCGCCTTTTGTTTATCAACCAATCAGAATCCTCAGTTTTTTTACCTTGTTTTGCACTGTATTTCCTTTTTTCTGCACCGAATTACCTTTTTTCTGCACCGGTGTTTCCTAAAAACTGCATTTCTCTTAGCCAATCAGAATCGAGAAATTTTTTCATGTATATTATTATGATTATTATTAGGATATTATTAATTATTATATATGTACTGAGATTTACTGCAAAATGAATATGTCAAATAAAAATGATGCGTTGCAGAGTACACGCAATCTGATTGGTTGTACGATTTTTCTCACTAGTGAAAAATACCGTATGACCAATCACAACCCGCATACGAAAGTTTTCACTAGTGACAAAAATCGTATCGATTTTCCCGCCTTTCACTGACGGCGTCACTAGGCAAAAGGAAAACCATGGCGTCTTCTTCGAGCAATTCAAGGTTTGCAGATATAACTTCAGTAGAGGAATTTATTGAAGGACAAGAAAACGAAAACACCAGGAAGAAAACTGAACAGAATGTTGCTTTGCTTAAGGAGTTTTTGAGGCTAAAAGATGAGTCAAGGCCTGTAGAAGAAATTCCCCCACACGAACTGAGCTCATTCATCAGCGAATTTATCATAACAGTAAGAAAGAAAGAAAACAACGAAGATTACGAACCCACTTCCTTGCGTGCTATGATGGCCAGTTTTGAACGGTATTTAAAGAAGAAGAATTACGGCTACAGCATTATGAGAGACGTCGAGTTTGAAAAAGTACGAACGGCATTAAAATCAAAACAAAGAGATCTCAAGAAGAAAGGCAAAGGCGATAAACCAAACGCTTCAGTTCCCCTCACAGAAGACGACATAAAACTGCTGTATGACAAAGGATTGTTAGGAAAGTCAACTCCTGAGGCTCTACTGAATACAGTTTGGTTCAACAACATAGTCTATTTCGGTCTCCGTGGTTGTAAGGAACACAGAGACATGTGTTGGGGCGATGTGCAACTACGCCAAACTACAAATGGCGAGGAATTTTTAGAGTATACTGAGAGACAAACTAAGACTCGAACCGGAGAAAATCCCAGAGATGTCAGGCAAATAAAACCGAAAATGTTTTCGGTTCAGGGAAGTGAAAGAGATCCCGTCACTGTTTACAAATTCTACGCGGAGAAAAGACCGTCGGAAATGAACGACAACAACGCGCCATTTTATCTAGCAGTAAATAACTGTAAAAAACAAGATTCTTCTAAACCATGGTTTAAAAAGTCAGCCGTTGGCGTGAACAAGCTGAATTCGTTAATGAAAAAAATGGCAGAAAAAGCCGGGCTGGGGCCCAATGTAAAGAACCATAGCGGTCGCAAAACAATGATCCAAACTTTAACAAACAACGACATCCCAGCGACAGATATTATTCAACTGTCGGGACATAAAAATCTTCAAAGTGTGACAAATTATTCTGTAGTTTCTGGAAAACAGCAAGTAAAAATGTCTCGTACTTTAAGTGAACTGATGTCCGGGAATGTGCATAGCTTAGAGAAAACTAATTCATCTCAAGTTGGAGAATGCTCCACTGATCCTTCAGCTAGCTCGGCGGGTCGCTCGGCGGCAGATCATCACCAACAAGCGATGTCGCTTTTCACGGGCGCTGTTATTCATGGAGGTCAATTCAGCATTTCTATTAACAGCCTCAATCAATCCCCGAAGTTGGCAATCCAAGAAGTTGAGGTAAAGTCTTCTCCAAAGAGGCACAAAAGGCTAAAAGTACTGGACTCTGACTCTGATTAGAATGCATGCATTACTATAATTAGATTTACAAAACAGTCAACTTTTTCAAATTTTATATCTTAGTTACGGTTTTGAACGGCGATATTTAAAGCTGAAAATTTTCATTGTTATTTAAAGTTAAAGAATCGTTTAAAAGTAGACTTTGTTCCACTTTCTTCAGAGTCATTGAATAACTTTAATGTTGTAGGAAGTTTTGTACGTTCAGTTTGCTCGAATAAAATCATTCGCAACTCGTTGTGGTCTTTGTGTTGATTTCACCGCGCAATTGATAGATGTTAACATTATTTTGTAATATCTCAGTACATATATAATAAACAAATTACCTCATGGTTGGTTCGCTTGTACGATTTTTATTCACTCGTTGTGAAGAATCGCAAACTCACTCGTTCGCTGCGCTCACTCATTCGTTTTCGATTCTTCACAACTCGTGAATAAAAATCGTACGCACTCACCAACCATGAAGTAATCTCTATTTATTGGGCGACTCCGTCGTCGTCGTCGTCGTCGTCGTCGTCGTCGTCGTGCGTACGCGCCCACGAGCAATACCGCTAGCCATTTTTACCATGAGAAAAGCAGTTGACGGGTTTCTATAGGTATGGTGCTCCGCTTGACGGCCCTTCGGGCCGTCGGAGCTCCGCTATAAAAGTGTTCGAGAAGAGTAGGGGACGTAGTTCCCGGTGTGGTGGTCTATCTCTCATCTGATGGTTAAATGCTCGGAGATATTAGCTGCACAAACTACTCTACAATCCGAGGATAAATAAAGTAATGTATGTATGTATGTATGTATGTATGTGTGTATGTATGTATGTATGTATGTACGTACGTACGTACGTACGTACGTATGCATGCATGCACGCATCATGCATGCATGTATGTATGTATGTATGTATGTATGTATGTATGTATGTATGTATTTAAAAGTTTATTCATATTGTGTCCATAAGCTTAAGACGGTGTACATGTGATACATCAAAATAAGTGTGTGTGAGTGTTTTCTGGTGACATGCCATAGCTGCATATTATCCATTGTGGACAAGTTGTTATTCTGTTATGATGTAGATTCTTTCCACTCACAGATCATCCAATTCCTTCAAGCCTCGAAACAGATTTTCATTCAACTCCGTTAGATTGTTGTTGTTTAAGCGCCTACACCAAAGAGCAAGATGTCGGAAAAAGTGACGTTAAACACGTAACAATTTTAGAAATTAACAATCTTTACAATTTAGCACTATATAATAAACAAAAATTAAATAACTGTATTCTTAACAAACCACACTTTCTCCTTACAGTCTCTTTAGTTGTGTATTTCTGCTGAAGACATTCCAGGGCAGATCTCTCAATTTGTTGTACTGCAAATACCTACAAACGCCATTAAGCCATTAAGCTGTATTCAGTTGAATTTGGGAATATTTAAGATCCCAGTAGATCAGTTGGATTGTAATGTTGTTTGAGACTTTTTTTTTTTTATAAATTTCTTAAAAAAGTAAATGAGGGTTGAGAAGTATGGTATTAACTGCTAGCAAGAATTACGGTGTTTGTTTATTTATTTTGCAATCGTCTGTTTGGTTATTAAGGGGAACGCGCCTTGTCGAGTGAGAGGGAACTTAATAATATAGCAAACCCTTTCACTGAGCTTTTCTTTCTTTCGTTGGAATCAAGCTGATGATTTTAATTTAAAAACACGCTCTGATAAAAACCGTCTGATTGTTTGCAACTTCATACAATGCATGTCTTAGCGACAGAGCGGAAACTAAAGTGTAATATTACTTCATAACAAATTAATTATAACTTACAAGTACGTCAGATTTGTCAAGTTATGAAACAAACTTTCGTTTAGCTGAGTGAGGCTGTTGTCGTTCAAAAGGCTCCAAAAATTACAAAACGTGAAACATACTCTCGTTTAGCTGAGTGAGGCTGTTGTCGTTCAAATGGCTGCAGAAATTACAAAACGTGACTGGATTTTACAACAAATTTAGCACAATGAGGCTGTATTAAAGCCCGTCTGCCTTGGGAAAAGTTCTTTTTCCTGATTTTAAATCATCATACCTTAAGGTTCGTGTCTTTAAATTGAGGGCCAGTTATTTAAACAAGGTTTAACTTAGGCCAGGGCTTAAGACAATCAGTGGGCTTCCAAATCTGCTTATAAGGGGTTTATTTTAAGTGAATAAGTTGAATAAATAGCTTTCTAGTCTGGGATGGAAACCTCATCAACAGCAGACAATGTTTACATATGACTGCTGGCAAAATTTAATACGTCTTAGAATGCGGTTTTGTTAAAAATCGTCCAAACTATGTTTTAATAACCGACGCTGAGAGACGTTTCTCAAACATGACCAGTAAAACAAGATGTCACAATGCACTAGGCTGAAAATCTGCTTATTATCAGTACTATTTCTGAATGAATTTTGTCTTCACTTGGTTTTGGTTTTGGTAATATTTTAGCATATGGCTTTGTATTTTTTTTTTATCCAATTTGGAAGGCTTACTTTGAGGAAATATTACCACTGTCCAGCGCTAATAACGTAATCCACAAGTGATATAAGAAAGTTTTCAATGTTAAAATTATCCTCAATGTACTCTCTATATGTTGACTAGTCAAGAAGTGGACTCTGGGAGCTCAGGGATCTTTTTGTTTCGTGACAAGGCTTTGCGACTTTTCTAGACATTAATATTCAACAACGAACTGTTGTAAAATGCCAATGTCCATGCCAACAGATATTCCCATGACAACCACAATGGAATGCTCTTATAGTAATACTAAAAAATTGCTTTCTTCCCATAACATTCTTTTTCTTTTTAATTTTCCTGGAAATCCATAGCTCCAAGATGGTTGCTGCTGGTTGTGGATAATGACCTTATATTACTCTGGCATGTGTCCGCCATCAATAGCGAGAAAGGAAACAATCTGTTACATGCTAATCATCCTCAAGCCTAATTAACAATCTTGAAGTCATGAAGGGAAGTGAGTGCTATAAATTTCGGGCTCCTCACTTGTCCCCCCCCACTCCCCTTCCCCCCCCCCCCCCCGCAGAAAACATCATATCGACACGCTTAACCCATCCCAGACCGAGTAGGTGCGGATCATGCCCGCCAAGACGAAATTCATAGCACTCTCATGGCCCAATATATACAGTTTTTTGTTAACGCAATAAAAGATTTTTTTACTTACAGTGTCTGCAGTTCCTTATTGTTGTCGAATATTCCAGGTGGCAATTTCTGCAGCCCATTGCTTTCCAGCCACCTATAAAATATACCACAGTCGTGATAATATTTAAGAAACGAAGGATGAAACCTTATCCATCATCATTTCGTGGCAAAGATTGAATAAGTAGATTGTAACGAAAAATAAACGTATGATCACGTGCAAAATTCGTGCGCGATTAGTGACCGTCAGGCGCAAAGTGGTAAAGCACAGATCATCAGAGCTCGCACGAGCTCAAATCTCTAAATTTTAAGCCTGTAAAAATATGTATGTGAGAATGAATATATGAAAATCATTTATTTGAACTGCGGATCAAAGAATGAATATATGAATGATCATCGCAGTTATGAACACTACTTAAGCAGTAGTGAAGGCCTGAAAAAATTCAGGTTTGTACGTCTGCGATACCGGTGCAGTGCTCTACCAACTGAGCTAACAAGCCAACTGGGAGCTGGTCGTTTTTTTGGTTCGTAATATACCCATGAGTGATGAATATTTGTGAGAATGAATATATGAAAATCATATATTTGAACTTCGGATTAGAGAATGAAAATGGGAATGATCATCGCAGTTATGAACGCTACTTAAGTAGCAGTGAGGATGTCATGAGTTCGAATACCGTACGTACGAGCCTAAATATTTTTCAGGCTTTATTTTACCTCTGCTTACGTAGTGCTCATAGCTGCGATGATCATTCACACATTTATTCAAAAATGTCACTGACAGTCGATAGCATGAGAAATTTACCGGTTAGAAAACAATAGTCATGCCAACGAGTTTAAAAAGGATACTTCCCAAATTAAGGTGATCAAGTAAGCTGAAGCCACTCTAAGGGCACTAAGGCCACAAGGTAGCGGGCATTACCCTTAAATCTACCAAAGCAAAGATTGAGCCCAAGCATTAGCAGCCATGGACAGCTGTTTCGGCCTTGTTAGGCCTCATCAGTATGGCATAGCTAATACAAGCTTTACGTCTTCATTGCTTGTCTTATTGATTTGTGGGTACTTGAGCCAGAGTGTTAGCTATGCCATGCTGATGAGGCCTAACAAGGCCGAAACAGCTGTCCATGGCTGCTAATGCCTGGGCTAAATCTTTGCTTTGGTAGATTTAAGGGGTAATGCCCGCTACCTTGTGGCCTTAGTGCCTTTAGAGTGGCTTAAGCTTACTTGATCACATTAATTTGTGAAGTATCCTTGTCACTCCAGCCACATCCCACAAGCTTTACGTCTTCATAACGAGTTTAAAAACCTATAGTCAACACAGTTGACTACTAACGAACTCTGAGAACGTTATTTTGCTATATTTTTTCATGATGATGTGATAATGTATTAACACGACCCCCTCCCCCCACCCACCCCCCCCCCCCAACCCAATAGTACGTAAAAGAATTAAATGTTAAACTTACAGATTCTTCAAATCGTGATTGTTATTAAATATTCCTTCAGGCAAGTTCTTCAGCTTGTTGTAAGACAAAAACCTACCGACAAACATATCAGTTTTATACTCTTATTATCTCCAGTGCAGAAGAACAAAACAGGAAAGATGTATCTCAGTAAGTCGAGGCTCTCTTTGTCCGTCCATGAGATCGAAATCATTTTCGGTTTTAGCTACACTGCACCCTTTCTTTTCACAGCAGGTGTTTCACGTGATCTCTTCCTTGCAGTGAAAAGTGTATCTCTCTCATCATAAATGAAAAAGATACTTACAATCCCCATATATCAGGCTGGTCATCGGAATATTCAGGTGGCATCTCGCTCTGAAGAAATATTCTTTTTAGCAACGACTTGAACTTATCTGCTCTGTCAAAGCATGATCGTAATAGTATCAGTTTAGTCGTTGTTAATTATTTCAAGTTCATTTAAATGACAATTGCAAATACAGACTCGCTAAAACATTAAAGTGCAAAATTCTCTTACTGCTGTCCCAGCCGAGTATTGTTATGAAACACATCTGCATTCAGTTGCTTTAGCTGGTTGCGATTTAGGTTTCTGTCGAGAAGCAATGTCACAGTAAAATATAATTTGCAAGAGTCCTAGTAAGATCTGTTGTGCATATTTCGAAATAAAGAAATTCCGAAATAAACAATAACGGGCTTTTTATCTTGTTTGTTTCTTGAATAGAGTTCGAGTTAAGTTTGAGTTGGCTGATAAAACAAGATTGGAAAATAGGATCAAATCCGGGGAAAATCTGATTTTGTTCAAGTTAGCAGGGAGTCACTGTCAACCGAGTTCAAGTTAGCAGGGTTTCGGTGTAGAACCGTTTATTCCACCCGAATAAAAGTAAAAGCAAGCCACACATGCCACCTCCCACCCCTCCCCCTCCCCACACAGACACACATGCCACCTCCCACCCCTCCCCACACAGAAACATATACAACAAACACACAAAAGACAGACAACAGATAACAACGATAGAACATAACAATGCTCATTGGGTATAAGTGCTTGCGGTCTTTGGGTGAAGATTTTCGTGTCCTCGAAATATGCGGTAGAATATGAATGTTTCAGAAAAAGCAAGAAATGCCTCAGAAAAGTTTTTTTTTTTTTGGTTTGTTTTCTTTCTTTCTTTTTTTTTAATCTCCCCAAATATTCTTCATCAACAACAGCAAGAATATTACTAAAATATTGGCCATAAACAAGGTCTGCGTTTTAACGTCTGGGAAATTATATAACTCAGCTAGTTGAAAAAAGACCGTCTTGTTAAAGCGAAAAGAAGAGACATTCTAGATCTGCTTACAAGCTCCTCAGTTCCTTATTGCTGGCAAAAACTTTTGGCGGCAAGGTCTCCAGCTCATTGGCTTCCAAGTTCCTATTTTGTTTTTGGAAACAATTTATAATACATTAATGCCATGTCAAAGTGGCTCTAACAGCAATCTCGAGAGTTTCCATTTTAGTTAAGGCTCTTTTATGGCTTACTTCGCAGTCTTACTTACAACAAAAGCAGGTCCGGGTTTCGATCAAAAACTCTATCCGGTAAGGACTTCAAGCGGTTGTCATTCAATTTTCTGCCAAAAAATACATTATGAGATATCATTGTGTGTGATCAAATTGTTTTAATGAGTTGCAGCAATATTCCTCTGCCGGTCTAATGAGTGTTTAGTTCTAGTTAATAGAGAGCTTAAAAAACAGCTTGAGAGTGCTGCGATGCAGAAGTCTCTCGCTCAGTATAGCCTTAATCCTGATACAGAGTCTCTGCCTTCCCCAAATTAGCCAACCCCAATCCCTATACTTGCTTTCTTCCCCCTCAATCACCCCCCCCCCCCACCCTCGACCTCCCCGACCAAACTAGCTAGCCATAGTCCCCATACAGAAATTCCCACTCCCAAAAATTAGCTGACTCTTATCCCTTCACATGTTTTGCCCCTCCCCAAAGCTATTCCCTTAATGTGGCTTTCTCTGGTAATTTAATCTAACATTTCTACTAGGTTTTAGTTGTTTTTGTTACTTTAACACTAATTGTTGAGCTTAAGCGTACTGCGTCGCAGAAGTCTTTCGCTTAGTATAACCCCTTACAAAGCTAACAATTTTATTAATGGTTTTATTTTCTGCTCACAACCACCTTCCCTCACGCACACAAAAAACCCCGTCTGCCCACCGATTTTAATCAGTGGAGACTTGGGAGCCCATATTTTTGGGATTCCATACCATGGTACGTGGGAAACCACAAAGGTTGCTCGTGAAACTACTGAAACTAACGATAACATAATAAAAAAAATTATCCTGCTCCATCTTGCGGAATATCCCCTGATTTTACCCAACTCCTCCTACGGCCTCGTCGGCTAAGTATCAGGTGATATTCCGCGCGATTTTTCAGGATAATTGTTAACTATA
>JAEMWC010000895.1:272500-310000 GCA_016490735.1 Pachyseris speciosa
TCAGTTGCAACCAATTATTGTTTTCTACCTGTATCATGGATTTGATCAATAGTCCAGCCCAAAGTTAGTCCAGCCCAAAGGTTACTACAACAGTTATATGATTAGAGACTGTCATTATTGCACTCTAGAATGCCTTGCAGTGTAATGAGGTTTATTGTGCTAAAAGAATTATCTGGTCAATATTTGGCCACTGTTTTTGGAATTTCCTACCCGCATGTTGCTTTATTTGGACTTTATTTATATTGCCCTACATGTTGCTTTATTTGGACTAGTCTGTACTTTAATAGCCAAAATGATACCCTATCCCCTTTTCCAATAAACAAACATGAGTGAGGTCTGTCATTAACCTACAACACATTGTTTTCCCTTTAACTAATACAGAGTACACATATTTTTGACACTGCTCTCCTATTCAAGATTAATTATTATGGCACCCATATCAGTGTAAGCATGCCTTCGATTGCCTCCAACTAACTGGCAGCTTTCAAAAAAGTCCTTCAGAAGATGGCTGAAAGACCCGAGGAATACATTGTAGAGAAGGGGAAGAGGACGACCAACACAGCAGAAGGATTCCATGGAAATTAATGCATTGGCGTATCGTAACAAGAGGATTGACCTCAACTGCGTACACTATGAGTGTAAAACTAACATGGCAATTCTTCATAAGGTAACAATTATAATTAGTTTGACTGGTAACTCCATTATAGTAAGTACGTGCTAACTTAACCAAAAAAGAAATTCCTTTTTGCTGCATTGTAACAGAACATCGGTCCAGTGTGGATTCTAGTGCTGTTGCTAATGATGGCTGCCTGCATCCCCAAGCTCGCAGTATACAGTATTCTAGCAAGGCAGGTCACATGGGAAGAAAAAACCATGACGAAGACATCAAAGGAGTACCTGAAGAAAAAAGTAGAATAAATTGTCAAATCACATACAGTAAGCAGCATGCAAACCTTTTAAGTTTTTTGCAAATTTGAAAGTTGCTGACAAATTAGTATTTAATGTAAACTGCTTTTGTTCATTATGTTGTCATTGAAAATTAGTACAGGAGCTGCAAAATTTGAGGTTCCAAAGGAAATCATCTGGCACTAATGACACCAGGAATGAAGCTGTGTGGAAAGAAAAAGCTAGAGATCAAAAACAAAAGCAGTGAAAGACGGAGAAGGAATTAAAGATGGAAAGTAACAGTGAAGACTGCTGTTGCTTGAGCTGAAGAGAAAAAGGTTCTTTTAGGAACCATTAAATCTGAATAAAGTCCATGAATCAACGTTTGTCTTTCATTAAAAAATAATAATAAAAAATGTTACCATCAAAAAAGGATGGGGTGGGGGTGGTGCAACCTGCAGAGTAATTACTACACTTAATAAGACATGCTGTACCTGGAATATTTTTTGGCGATACCAATTTGCCCAGTGTAAAACTGGCTGGTTGACTCAACAAACTACAACTTGTAAAGTTCTCCGTGACGACAGAAATCAAAAGGCCATGAAAAGCTGAAAAGACCCATACACCTCTAATGATCATAAAATTAATATATTACTTCTCTTTGACTAAGGGAAGAGTAGGGAAGCCATGAGGGAAGTTGAAAGTGAAAAGATTGCATTGACAGCATTAATAAATGTTTTACCAAAGTTAAGTGAAAGGTACATATAAAGGTGTTAAGATGGTCTTTCTTTGCTATATTTCAACTACATGTAAACAAATGAAGAATGATCCTTGCATCCTCTATATGTAAACACGTAGTTAGTTTCTACTAAAACAATTTGATTATTCCAAAATCTCAGCTCAAACAATAACCTCTCAAATAAAAGCAAGACATCTTCACCCTGTACAAACAGATGCACTTGCTGACAATAACTAACACTTCATGTAGGAATGAGTGCAAGAAACAAAAAGCAAAACAGCATGAGAAAGAGAAAGAGTACATGAAGTCACTGAAGCAGGTGAAGGAAACTGGAAAGTACAAAACACAGAAGAAGGATGAAAGTAGCAGTGAGGAGGAGATTGAGCAGAATGCCAGTGATGATGGTTGGGAAGAGGTACATGTAGATGTGAACACATCTAGCAGTGGTGAGACAAGCTATGAAGACTCTGCCTTCCAATCATTTATGACTGTGAATCAACTGCTGCAGACATCTACAAAGATCACATTGTTGAAATAGCTGCAACAGCCATAATTATTACCAGAACACATTTCACCATCTTCTTTGACCACCAACCAATCCTTTCAATCTAGAAGGATTATTCCAGCACGTATAAAAGGCTTAATATCATACAATGGCCCGGGAAAGCCCCATTTAAGATAATCAATAATAATTATTTTATTCATGCAGTCAGTTGGTTGGTTGGTTGGTCATTCATTCATTCATTTAGAAGAAGGAACAAAGGAAAATGAGAATCACTGGTTTGACATTAAGAACTCTTTAAATTTTTAATGTCCTTTACAGATTATGTCCTTGAAAAACTCAAAAGTAATGCAATAAATAGGTTACCACTTTTCCATGAAAAGGGACATGGAAGTTACTTGTAGTCATAGAGCCAAAAATACTAAAATCAATAGAGAGTCAGTTATTTACAGGTGAAAAGTTTTTTTTCCAATGAAATACATTTGAACAATAACAATGTTATACATCCTGTAAAAATGTACACCTCACATAAATTTCAAAACAATTACAAAAATTAGAATACAAAATGTATCATAACAATAATATTCATAATTTAGTGTCAAGGAAGACTGGAATATAAAACAAGAAGAAAGATGCTTGGTCAACCCAAGTTGACAGTTGTGTTTGAGAGATTCATGGAATGGATAAGAAAATTGACTGAGGAGATCACAACAAAATGTCATCTGAAACAAACCAGGTTTGTCTCTGGTTACTCATTTGCATGCAAACTGCAGGGTTCTTGCTAAAACTGACTTTGAGGAACAGTGTACATGTATACAAAGCCCAAGTACTGTAGCACAATTTTTCAAATTTACTGAGGTCTTCCTAATAATACTTACTCCCAATGAGGTTTCAATCATTCCCATCTCTATGCATATCATGATACATTAAGAAGTAAGCGTGTCTGGAAAACCCGAATAGTAAATAGCGAATAGTCGTGAATAGCGAACAGCAATCAGCGAACAGCGAACAGTGCGAATAGTAGCGAACAGTCACGAATAGTGGCAAATGAATTGTGAAACCCTGAATCACTTTAAAGCTTCTGAGGGACGATTTGTTTAGCAGATCAGGCCAGTGATGGTGATGTTGCATCAGGTACGCTTACGCAGACGCCAGATATAATGTGGTCAGTATAAAATATGGATTGCGGACAAAACGTGGCCTAGGCCATGGCCTACCCTATGGCCCACCCTATGACCTACTGGTGGTTATTTTTAACACTTGGTTCAGCATTGCTGGAAACCTGTATAAACAACGTTCTCCATCAATCTGTCAGACCTAGGACTCTCTTCTGTTCTCTCGGCGGCGTTTCACTCAAATACATTTCTAAGCAGACTCGTGCTAGAACTGAATTCGGATTTTTTTATTTTGAATGAAATGTTTTCCAAAATTCCAACACAATCACGTCTCCTGAGGTATGTAAATTTTGGGAAAACTTCAACCAATCACTGTTCACTGTTCCCATGGCAATGCACATGCATTTGATTCTGTTGATTCTGTCCCAAATTATGTTTTCCTGTCGCTACATGTATTTGCAAAATGTTCTTTGAAGAAAGAAAAAGATTGAGGAGAAAAGAAACCTGGGAGCTGAACTTACTTTCCATTTTTATTTCAAAAGTATATGAGAATAAATACCTGATGTGCTCTGACCACCAGGCATAACACAGCGTAACGCAAGTTGACAAAAATGTTTGTTATCTAGACACAAGAAAAAGGAATGGTGATAACAACACTCCTTTTCATCTCAGTGTCTACGATACAAGGGATGACTTCTCATTTCGGTTTGTCAATTTTCCTCACATGGATAGCAACATTCCCACCAATCCAGCCTATGGTGTTTTCATATCTCAATTAGTGAGATATGCTAGACTTTGCACATCGAAACTGGATTTTATTGATAGACTTCACCGACTTTCATCACATCTCCTTCACCAAGGCTTCAAATCTACGCTGCTTCGTAAATCGTTGACTTAATTCTTGAAACGCCACGGTGCTATCGTTGAGAAGTATGGTGCTACACTACAGGAGATGAGATTAGCAATCCAGAGATGAGATTATATCCTTTATATTATCCTGACGCCCAAATCTGAGATCTTTGTTGCTTCTATTCATTACATTTTAATGCAAGTGTGCGCACGCAATTTTCCTGCTTGCTTATTTAGTTTACGTGTGCTTAGTTCGTTATTTAGTTCATGTGAGCTTAAATCATTATTTGACGTACTCCTATTATTTTACGTTGTTTTCCTTGCTAATATGTATTGTCAATAACTGTGCTCACAGTGTGGGTGGCTCCTCCTAAGGGTCGGTACAAAACGTGGACCCCCCTTCTGGACCCCCATCTGGACCCCTTCTGGACCCCCTTCTGGACCCCCTTCTGGACCCCTCGATTTTTCTGTTGAAAAATAATAAAATGATATTTAACAGTCTTCACTTTGGATTTCAACTTCGGCCGGTTCGTTGATAGTTACAGACAGTATTACAGTAATTGCAAACATTACCACAGCCAGTTGCCATTTTCATCCCGAGAAAGACTTGCTTTGAATTTCGCTGAATTTGCGTTGCTGACTTTTGTTGTTGTTACCAAATACTATAGAATTTTCTCGCAAAGGTTAGATATTAAACGTTAAATATGCAAATTACTGTTCGGCTTTCAACTGGGTTTCGAAGAATGTGAACCGAGCTCAAAAACTATCTTTTTTTTCTGTCTGGATTAGATTAAGCACTGCTAGTTAATGTTATTACTGCAGCAAAAAGGTGAGCAATGTTTTCTTCCACGCTGGCAAAATATAGTTGAAAGCTTGCTCTTAAAATCCGCTGAATGATGATGGAATGAAATATGATCACTCTGGTTGCCTAGCACGTGACATAAATTTGCCAGCGATAATAATTTTCTCCTTTTGCACAGTGTTTTATACTCAGCCCGTGTTTTATATCCAGTCCGCAGTCCGTGTCTGCAGTCTGCAGTCCATATTTTATATTGACCGAAATACAATGTCTGCCTAGGCTTGCCTCCATTGTTGACTCGTAAGTCACGAAAGCCATTGTTTGTCAGCCAGTTGGGTTCAAGGAAATCTGAAACACACTTCTGATAATTCTTGGAATCCAGATCAAACTGTCTTGGTGCTGCTTCACAAACATACTATAAACAGGGGTTATTTTTGGTCTGCGACACAAGCTAGATCTTGGCAAACACTGCTCGTATCAACACTACATGTACATGTACCTGCTGCAAAGTGATGGTTGGTATCCTATTGCTCCACTTGATCAATTTCAATGAATCCAGATCAGTGCTGAACTAAAGCGGTGGCTATTGATGACTATTCGTGACAATTCGCACTATTCACTGTTCTCGACTATTCGCTATTCGGTATTTGCTGTTAGTTGTTTGCTATTCGCTATTCGCGACTATTCGCTATTCACTATTCAGGTTTTCCAGACACCCAAGAAGTGCATGTAACAACATTTTAAATCACACCAATGTTGATTTTAGGATACATCTTACAAAAAAGGTGTACGCACATGAATTATTTAATGAACTGTACAAGTTGAATACTGGTGCTCAAGCAAAACCATACACCAGAACATTTTATGTAGCAAGGCTTTCCTGGAAACTGGTATACAGTACAACTACATGTACATGTGTTTCTCACATTTGCCCTTATTTCCTCCTTGATAACAGTTCTCATTGTCCACAATGGATATAAGTTTTCTTTTTGTAATTTATAATCAATTACATAACGCCACAACATTATGATGCACAAGTCACGGTACATAACATTAAAACTGCATTAAACTACATTTCCATTTTTTAAACGATTGCTAAAAAAAGAAAAGGAAACTACAATACACTATACTTACACTGCTTACTACAAGTATACTGTACCCTACTGATACGATAGTTATTCTTCTTGCAATGAAGTACAGTATACACATAACTTACAGTTGCATGCTTAGTGACCTGGTCTATGAATGAAAGGAGGATGGCGGTGACCTTGTTTTGATACAGACCTCACTGCTTTTCTCATGTACATGTAAATCATGTTATTCTTATGCAAACTACAGCGCTGTAGTCCACATTTGCATGAGAAGGACAGAGAGGTTTTTATCAAAACAAAGTCACCTCCAGCCTCGCTTCCACTCAAAGGCCAGGTCACTGAACACACAACTGTAAAATGGGCTATTACATTGCCTAGATATAGTTATAATGCAGTACTTTTAAATTAGTAGTATTTGAAAGTACAAGCATCGATGTACATGTGTACAGTTGATGTAGAAACATGTGCATGGTTTTGCCAATGTGATATTAATTGCAGGAAGTGTTGGTTTTCGGTGTATCGTAATGTGAGAGGAATAGAGATAAATTTTCTATTTTCAGGGAAGTATTGTATGTTTTGCATACCCAGAGAAAAAATCTGGCGATCAAAAAGTAGAAGTCTACTCTCTTATAAGTTTGGATTCAATCCCACACTGTAATACTAGATATGCCATTAAATTAGTAGTATCTGAAAGTTCTCCATGATTAACTGCCCATTGCTTAAAATCTTGCCAGAAAAGAGTGGATACGTTACAGGTCCAGAAGAGGTGAATCAGAGACTCCATATCATTTTGACAAAAAGTGCACTGCTCATTATAATATCTTTTTCATTTATTTTTGTTAAAAAACTATTGGTCGCTAATCTCCTGTGCAGTAGCTTTAATTGGAAGACAATTGGTTTTGAGAATAGATGATCGGCACACTGTGTTCCGATCAATGTTTTCTTGGGTTTTGAGTTTGCAGTCCGCGATCCATCTTCTTTTAGCTTCAATCGGTTTTTTCTGCTTTTTTACGAGAATTTTATATGCTAGTCTGTTTGGTTGTCTTGTATCAGTAAAAGTTTCGTAGTTGGTGGTAACACTGTGTAGGGTTTGTTTGTTGCTTTTCCATAGGGCTTTAATCGCTGATATCACTTCTTGGAAAGTAAGAAAATTTGTTTTGATATTGAAACGTTCTGTAAGGTCTAAGAAAGATAGAAAGTCCCTCGTATCTTTCATCAGATGACCCACATTTCCAACTCCATTTGAAGACCATGATCTGTGGTGTATGGGTTTGTTTCCGACTCATAAAGGAGAGTTTTGCCAGAGATTTTGTGCTTTTACAATATAGCTGCTCAATGGAGTAAATGTTAGCCTTATATTTAATGTCCGTCCAGATTCGTAGTATTTCTGAAATAAAGGTACAGGTGTATCCGATATTTTGAAGTATTTTGATAAATCTTTTTTGCAATGGTTGCCTTGAAAAAATTTCCTCACCACCAAAAAGTTGTAATTCCAGATCAAACAAAAATTTCCATTTTCCATGGACCTTTTCTGAGTCTAAATATTTTGTTATCCAACTTGACTTGAGAGCTTTGTTGAATAGTGTAATGTCAATCATTTTTAGCCCTCCATTGCTGTAGTTGCTAATCATAATATTGCGCTTTATTTTGTCACCTTAACGATCCCATAAAAAGTTGAAGAGCATACAGTTTATCTCTTCTATGGCGCTGTGATTTGTTGGTAAAGGTGACAAAACATAAACAATTTGAGAGGCAATGAGGCTTTTACATGTAAGTACAGCAATTTTACCCAGTAAGGTTAGACGGCGCAATTCCCATTCTTAATGTTACATGTACATGTAGTTATACAGGTGAAAATGTATATAATCAGCCAGCACTATGTACAATGTGAAGAGCCAATTTGTGTCAGCTACACTATATTTGTTTTATTGTATCTAGTGGTTGAGAGTAATCAAATTAGTGTGTGTTATCAGTCACTTTACTGCTAAGACATCAGTGTCTGATGCAGCCTGCCATTGACAGTTGAGGAAAAGCAAAAAAGTAAACATCGACTTCAAGGCAAGCCTCGCATTGAAAGCAAAATTCAATCATTATTTTCCAAATAAAACATACCAAGGTTTAAATTTATATACATGTACATTACAGAAAAATATGCTGCTGACAGCATAACAATATTGTTTCAACAGCTACTGAAAAAATTTGATGAGTAAGAACATATTATTGAAGCATCTGTACAAAGGAATACATGTCATGGGAAATAATTTTACCAACAAAACCTTAAATGCATGAGTCTTTCAGGGAAAACATTAAAAGAACGCATTTAACCTATATTACCAAGCAGGCCATTTTCATGTACACACCAACTTAGAAGCAAGACCACCATGAATCTAAATCTAATCATGGACAGGAACAAAGTCTTGTGAAATCCTTCAAGACATGTGATTCCTAATACTGCAGGGTATGATTTAATTTTCAATTTTGTGTTTTAAAGTTTGTGTTTTGTGAGATCTACAAGTTCTTTTTGAAACTTGAAGAGACTAGCTTCAGACTAGGGTTAGCATTAAGATAAAATTGCCATGTCTAATACAGTATTAACACTTCAATAATCAGTATCTACTTAGTTGTCCTGTTTCAAACTCTAACATACATGTATAATAAAAAAAATTATCAGCTCACCAGGCCCTTGCTGATGTCTGCCCCAGCTCTGAAAGAATGTCTGTTTGCAACTGAGATCAAAGCAAACATGACAGCCATTCCTCTCCGAAGTGCCAAAGAGGAGGATAAACATTAGAAAGCATTCATGAGTGAAGATCAGAGTAGAGGTGAGGAAGCTTGTTTTCAACTTTAGCAAATCAGTGTCTCAAAGCCTTGCAAGGAAAATGGCCAGAGAAGGAGTGACTTACTCACAAATAGAAGAACTATATTTGAACCTTGGCCCAGCCACTTGAGACATTTTAGCAAATCCATGGATGGTATTTTAAAAACCACAAAGAAAACTAAAGAAAAGCTATTCAGGCATTTTTTGCAGTTTTCCAAAGGGCAAACAAGAGGTTAAAATTCTAAGTTAAGAAATAATGAATGCTGAGGCAGGCACTGAGCACACACTACTGAGTTGTACATGTACAGTTACAAAAGTAGCTGCACATGGCTGCCACGGTACAAAACACGACACATGTACATGTATGTAGGCATATAAAAAAAGTGAAACAGTTGTAAAAATTTCTTTCTTGGTTACAATATGCCACATTGCATCCCATCAGTGTGCATTCAAATAGAAAGCTTTGTCATTGTCGATCTACTGTATGGGCAAACAAAATAAATGTACTGGACATCATGCTCTTTATATAATTTAACATTCCTTATATGTACACGTAACTCAAATTCTGTCATTCATCTGTCCTGCTCAAAGAATTTTGTAAACAAGACTGTCAATAAGCTAGCTTACAATAGTAATAAGGAATAACTTTTAATTTTAAGCTCGTTATCAACTTATTGTTGTTATAACGATATACGTGTAGCCAATTTTATTTGGAGACAGAGTTGACGAGATGCGTTTTTTTTTTAATTCCAAACGTTTCGGGCTTCATAAGTGGAAGTCAAGTTGAAGTGCTTAAGTAATTTGTATACTTTCCAAGGTTGTAAATACCATTGACTATAGAACAAAAAAAATATATTTAGCCTAATTCACATGTATTTAAATAAATCCCGACGGTAAGACTAAAGGATATTGTATCGCCGTTAATGAAAGGGGTTTAAAGTAACTGAATATCACCATTAAAGACAGGAAGCCAAGTACAAATTGTTACGCGGTTGTTTTTAACTCGAGCTTAAGCTTAATTAAGCTTAGATACACTGCAGTATATAAACTTAAGTTACTTTAAAAAGTTGAAAATAGCGAGCGAAAGTAAACTTACGTGCACGTTGCAGATGGATCCTTTCCAGTGTGATATAATTGCCCTTCTTCTAAAGGGACGAATTTCAATCAAGGCAAAGCTTCTGTTGTAAAATTCACTCTTGGAGGAATGTTTGCCCGTCCACAGAGCAACTAATCGCGGCAAGATGGCTGGCGCTCCGTTGCTAGCCCCAGTCTCCAACCGAGCGAACCATTGGCTTCCGGGTTAGTGGACCAGATAATTTAAAATGCTTTTCTGATAAACAGATGGTGAGCATTACAAGGAAAATGCATTTGTAGCCTCTTAAAGATTTATAATTTTCGAAATATTGTACTTTTCACCAAACGCATGCTACAAGTTGTCGATATTGCCGTTTTTTGGCAAACAATAATGTTATAATTCGAGAACGATCCACTCCCTCCGAATTTTTGGACGTTTTTTTTTGTCACGTGACATACCAAATATGGGCGTGGTTCGAAAAATTCGAAGGGGAACCAAGCGCCGTAATTTCCAGCCGACTGGAGTCCAGGAACCGAAATAAAGGAGGTTTGGAGACCCCCCCCCCCCCCCTCTTCCCACCCTTTGGAGATTTCCTTAGCAACAGACTTGTAGTTAAGTTTCTCCCCACTTAAAGGTCAAATGAACCGAAATTTCAAAGTTTTTTTCTTAAGTCAATGTTTATTGAATTTTGTAGCTTAAGTAAGAAATAAACATATTCTGGAGTTTCAGAGTGATCGGGTATTGCATCCCAGAGATATTGGATGCTGAAAAGTGCTTCGTTTTGGCTGTGATATTCGTAGAGCGGTCGGGTCAATTGTCGGGAATTTGTCGGAATTAACAGTAGTGACGTCACTATTGGCGAGCTGAAAAATTGCGCGAACATTAAAAACTACAAGTGAGTCTTGAAATTAGTGTCGTTTTTTTAGCGGAAAGCACCGTGTTTTGTGCTGCAATAAACTGCAGCAACAATTCCAAGTGTAAAGTAAGTACTTTCAAGTTTCCACATGACCCAAAACTACGGAGGAAATTGCTAATAAGACTGATGAGGGAATCGCTTGTGCAGACCATTTTACATTTCACACCACACATCTTCAAACAAAATCTCGTGGCAAGGAGTTCGCTAGTTCCAGCTTTCAAGCCACGAAGACTGACTTGAAAGATGATGCCGTACCAACTTTTTTAAAGAATAAAAACGTGGAATCCGAAACAAAAATCGGCCAGAAAAGAAGCAACACCGACAACAATTCTAGACCGCCGATAACGGGACGACTTCAAGCGGCAATTCCTAATGTATTCGCTCAGCGTTTGCAAAACGGCAGAAAGTTAGCAGTAGGCATTTTCCATCTTGTTTGAAATAGCTGGAAGTAGAGTGATCCTTTTGCTCTCTCTGATAATTAGATCTTATATTAAGTTTGCTGGGATGTGAAGAGCTGAGACGTCCGTGCAAACCTTTGATATTCTGATAAGTGGCGTACAAATCGAATTTACGTAATGAACAGTAGCCGTAAATATATTTGGCCAGAGCCTTTTACTTCGCATCCTTTCAGAAAAGTAAGCGCTTGTTAACATTCAAGGAGGATGATCTTACTGGTTGGATAATAATATCCTAGAAAGCGGAGTAACTGAGCGTCCTCTTCACACGGCAACCTGGACGGGAGTTTGACCTCACGGGAACAAGTTGTCTCAGATTTATAAGCCGAAAGCCAGGCAATTGCTCCAAATTGAAAATTAATTATGTCGCCTTAGCTTGCCATATATCGGCAAGCAGAACTTCAATTCAACTTGTTCAAAAATGGTAATGCGAGATAAAAGAACATCGCGAGTATTTTCAAAACAAAGCCGTCTGTTTGCATATCGGACGTGCTTAAAATCGGACGTGCTTAAAAGCAGGTGCTCTGTAATGTGATACTTAAGTTATAGTGCTAACATCGCAAACACCTCCATTGCGAGATATGGAAACTGATGTTTTTTTTTAAAAGAAATTAAACAAACCTTTGTCCATCCATCCATTTTTGTGCACCGACATTTGTGGTCAGTTACTCGAGCGTTCTCGTCGCTAGTGTTTACGCTACTGAATAATGAAGGTGAAGCAGTTTTTATAGTTTTATTCGCCCTCGCATGTGACAATTTCGCTCGAATCGAATCAGGATGCAACGTTCTTGTTTTATTTACAAACATTTGGTTATTTCGTAGGTCACAAGTACATAAACTTAATAAAATGTGTTCCCTCTACTTTTTTGGCTGTTTATTTATGCACGGTTTTTTGTTCTTGTTTACTACAACTTCGTTGCCGCTCCACATGTATTTCTAGTCCTTCTGATGTTACTTTCAGTTTATGGTGCGTCTTTTTACCAAGTGTTGCTGAGTTTGGGGTGTGTTTTAGCCGAGTGCACCTTATAACCGAAAAACTACGGTACTTTCACGTGGAAAGCTCTCTCTTAATTTTCCTTTTTTATTTATTTTATTTTATTTTTTTTACCAAAAACAAGATAACAGCTTCTCATGTATCCAATAGGTATATTGCCTTTTGGCAACATATCTGTATGTACTGACAGAAAAGAGGAAAAACGTACTCAATCTATATATAATACCATAGAGGGTGATAAAGGGGGGGTCTTGATCACGTTTCACGGGAAATAAACGGCTGTTTCACATTTCACGGACAATAAAATGGGGACTTCACGTTTCACGAGAAAAAAAAAGCGATTTTCTTAGGGAGTGTACGTAATGTGGCGGGGGGGGGGGGAGGGGTGGCGTGGATTTGGGCTGGACTAACTATGCAATAGTTAAATAGGATACCATTGGCCCTCCACTTATGTCTTGAAAATAAAGCATGGCCCTTCACAGACAGTCAGAGTAAAAAGGAGGCCACCCCCCCCCCCCAAAAAAAATAACGTTGTAAGTTTCCTTTTGCCTATTTTCTATTGTTTTCGAAAATTTATGCATTCGAAACTGTACAGTAAAGGAAACCCATGAACCCATAACGTTTGAGACGTTTGAATTGAGAGTAAAAATGCTGTTTGTTAAATGGATGACCCTCCCCCTAAGGATGATTTTTTTTTCGGTGACCCTCCCCCAAATTACTCCAGCCCACACTCCCACATGATAAAACATACAATCCCTTACTTTGGTCAGACGAAGAACTACAGTCAAAGCACTCACTTGTCTGATGTGTTTTAAAAAAAAAAAAAACAGTGAACAGTACACGGCCACAGCTTTTGTTAATATCTTTGCTATTCGACAAGTTTCCTCTGATCACACAGACTTCATCAGGGATTGTAACGAGATTGGTGAAAGAACATGTTTTTTTACTAAATGTTTACAGTACAATGCAAGTTTAAATTAGGGTGTGAACAGCGAAAAAACAACCAGAAACAAACAAATGCACACTGGATATAAGGTAAGAATGTGCTTGCAGTTATTGTTTAATTTTGGGGCTCATGATTTAACGTGGCAAACATTGAAAAACAGACCTTCTCCTTGTGGATTAAGGATTTCTTGTTACTGTCTGCCATATAACTCATCAAAACAGTTACGTTTGGTAGAATCTCGCGACCTTCAGAGGCTGTTTTTATTGATGAGCAAAGCTATCCCAGACAGGTTTCCATGGCAATCACGGCCCAGGGTCAAGAATGACATTTCAGATTGCAATGGAACGCAGTATAGTTTGTACTGTACGATATGGCATCTATTGTTATAATTTCTCTCAAAATTAAAGAAACATGAAACAAAATCACAGTTCACAGTCAATTAAACACCCGATTCTCATTTGACAGACAATTGAAGGCCTTGGAGCATAACCATCCTATGTCGAATTTTGGGTTGTTTTCGATTTTGCCTGGATTTGCCCGAATTGTTGCATGTAAACTGCAATTCGGTTGACAGAAGATGTAATGCAACTTGCAAACCACTCCCATGGAAGGTTGGTTTCTTGGTGTACGTAAGAAAAAATGCATTTCTGGATTCTGGATGAATCAGTCAAAAAAATACCATACAATGTGTTTCCATCGAATTGCAGTTCACATGCAGAAATTCAGACAAATCCAAGCAAAATCGAAAAACGACTCAAAATTCGACATAGGATGGTTATGCTCTGAGGCCTTCAATTATAATCAAAAATCACGGATCACGGTTATTACCACAATCACATTTCACGAGGAAAAAAATGGCCATTTCACATTTCACGGGAAATTAAAAAGACAATTCACGGCTCACGAAAATACCCTTTAACCACCCTCACCATACTCTCAAACCTTGGGTGACAAAATTTTCACAACCTTTTTCCTCATTTGGTTCATAAAATTCTTAGTGGCATGAATTATATACCCTCTGGAGCTACATAATATTTCATTTTACAGTCAAAGGACATAATAATTTATCATCTAAGTATTTTTAATCCTAAAGGAATGCTTGATTTGTTTTGGCAGCAGTTTTGGTGGTATGACAAATACATGTATCTGTACAAATGGTGCAAGTAACCACACCTAGATTGGATGGAGTTTATGGGACAATGAATTATAAATCACTTTGACATCATGCAAGTTATTGCAAGTAGTGTGATGATACAGAATATATACCAAATGGAAAACTTTCAGGGAGGTTGTTAATGACCATGAGATGTTTAGCATCAGTGTACAGCCCACCCATTCACAAGCTTGCTCATTTCTAGACCAAAATTATGACTATGCTCTTTTCCGTGGCCATTTTGATACTGACTTACACCAATTGTAGGTGAACTCCTTACATGACAATCCCACATAATTCATGCATTACCCAAAATCAGAAACCTTTTCCAGACACACATACTTATGTTGGTGATGGTCTGACAAAAAATATGACAATGTTTACAAGCATACACATATATCCCCATTTAGTGGCTCATTATAAATCGGGCCTTCATTCTCTAGATACTGCTTATAAGTTATCTAAATAACAGCTGCACACAGCAGTAAAATTCTCATTCTCAGTAATACAGGACATGGAATGTGGTATCTTATCAGATGACGTTGAGATTTCACGACAGCAGACACTTTCCTGCCTAGTTTGCATGGGCACAGTTTCCAGAAATGCACCTGCATTTTAAGTGCAAGTCAAGATTGTAAAGAAAAGTAAACATTTCATTAAAAAAGGCATATAAGATTTAATCACTGGCATTTTGTCAATCCACGGATACCCCTGTTACAACGATTGTACAAGTCATGTTATCTAGCCTTTGGGATTGTTCACGCAGTGTCATCGGAATGAAATCGGACTCACAAAAACAGCTGCATGGAAATTATGGGATTGCATAACAATAAACAGTGAAAATGTACAAAAAACACAGGGAGCAGATAAAATGCGTGAAATAAAAGCGAACAGCATGCAGTTGTCATTTTATGACCACCTTTTCATAGTATGGTGAATATTAATATAGAAGAAACGCGGATCAAAACAACAGCAGCGCATGAAAGAAGTATGGCTTCACAGTATACATCGAAAATACAATTAAACACCACAGAGAA
This sequence comes from Pachyseris speciosa, assembly GCA_016490735.1. NCBI lineage: Eukaryota > Metazoa > Cnidaria > Anthozoa > Scleractinia > Pachyseridae > Pachyseris > Pachyseris speciosa. Next base: position 287,875 of record JAEMWC010000895.1, read on the forward strand.
CAAAGCAAATGCTTCAAGGGCGATTCCAACGTATTTATTGACCATTCTACGGCGATCTTTTACAGTATATTGAGTAAACAAATGCTCACCAATCCACTTGACCGATTCGGTCCTTGTTTACATCGTATTCTTTGCAGTCAGACGAGTCATCGGAGGTTTCAGCATACGATTCCGTTGCCATTAATCAGTGCATTAATTGGTTCATAAAAAAAAACCACATGTTCGACTTCCTCGGCCTTTTTCGAAGAGAGAACGAAAGGTTAAAACGAAGAACTTTTCGACAGATCGCAAAGAATAAGTATAGCTCCTCATCCACTCGCCAATAGTGACGTCACAACAACACGTGCTTGTTTCCATTCCTTCCATGTCAAGCGCGCGGCCATTTCAGAAACGTTTTCGTTTGTTCTTCGGATATTTCCGTACTCCCTGTTGTTTTACTCCCTTAAAAGCTCAGAGAGGACAATTTCTACGTGATTTTGTATTCCAGTAATCCTTTTTAGTGTTCGGTCACTTTGAAATGACACAAAGAAAAGTTTTCGAAATTTTGGTTCATTTGACCTTTAAGGACGCGCAGAACACTTAGTCGCATTGTGTATGTATTCATTCAAAGAGATGCACGAACCGTGCGACTGAGTATACTGATTAAAGATTAAAGATAAAAGATTCCGACGTTGCACGGAATATTCATGAAAAGAATTTTTACATTCTAAATTTATTCTTAATTTATTCAATACATTGTGTGTTCGGCGTATTGGTAATTGCACGTACGATTGAAATCTCGAAGTATGAACTTCTTGCACATTTTTGAATTCAGTAGCAGACTCATTCGATCCCCGGAGACTGAAATTTCTGCAATTTTGTGTCCGAGTTTTCATCACGGATATAGGACTTCAGTAGCTGCTACACCAGGTAGGTAAACTTAGCATACTATACTGTGATATGACGGCAGCAAAAACAAACTTCACAAAGAAGATCAGACGCTTCAAAGTATAAGTTTCATACTTTTACTCCTATGGAAGCTAATAACTTTCGACGAGTCTTGAATATGAAACATTTGCTTCTATCACATCACAGAAGAGGCCATCCTTTATGGCTAAGTATTAAAACCATTTACTTTACCGCAATTCTCAATACGAATGCTCGGACACAAACATTGCTTTTTGTCAGTTCTAACTTTATCAGCCTAAAATATCACCGTAAATCGCGATCCGCCTATGAAACGACAACCATGGTGTAATTCCATTGTCCACCATGATCTCTGACAAATTTCAGCGAAATCAACAACAACAATTCAGAGACTTTAAGGGACTATGTCAGTGGTGGCACATGCCCAGTAAGGACCGGCTGGCACGTACAACACATCACAGCAGTCTCGCTCGCCTGGACGCCCGCCGTTGTTTCTCACGTGCCGACAACACGGGAGACAACGTGGAGAGAATTTACGTGCTTGTTTTTTTTCGAAATCCTGGAAATTGACGTTGCTATCGTCGAAAGGGAGCCTAGTGTGGTGAGTCTAGCCTGTTTTTTCGCGTTGTATGTTGTCTGGTGTGAATACTGCTGCCATTCTCTCGTCGGATCGATTGCGCAAACTCTTTTTATGACGGTGACTTGCTTTGTTTTCCTTTGGTTTTTAGGCCGGGGTGTTACTAAAACGAGTAACAGAGTAACGAGAAAACGAGTAACGGGCAAAAAGCTCGAGGGGTTAATTTTTTTGGATATCTCTTAAAACATACAGAAAACAAATAACCAGTCAATATTTTTAAACTGATATCTATATATTTTGTCTCTTTTTAAATCTTCCTTGCTATCACTTGGCCGAGGTTCTCTATTAGTCACGCGATCTTTCCGCACAGTACTGCGTGAAAATGGCGGGATTAACCACGAGGTGAGCTTTTCGTGTCGTTTTCACTCTTGCTTGCTATCCCCTTATTGACAACTTTTTCGTTGTTAAGTAAATTCAACTGAAAGGATCGTTATTGATCTCACAGAAAAAAGGTTTGTTGGATTGCTTCTCACCAACCTCGCACATTTTGCAATACTCTGCGACAGTAAGCTTAATTTCTGTTCAGCTGATTGACGTGTCTAGATACCCGGCAGCCGGGAACTGATTTCAAATAACTAGATACCCGGCAGTCAGAAATTTTGACCAATTTTCTCGAAATAGCTCGTTTAATTCCCCTAAGAACATGAGATATTTGTTTTAGAAATCTCACACGATTGCAAATATTGGTTTAAAAGTAGAAGCGACTGTCGAACTTGGGCATAGGGTGAAATCTTCATAGTTTCGGCAGTTCAAAAATATTCAAGTTCTGACAAACCGACCGTGACGTGACTGATCAGCTCTCGGGAAATAACCACAAAACGTATTGTCCAAACTTCCCCAGAGCATTTAACGTTCGCTGGCATAACTCCCAAGCGATTCTTAAGGAAGGTTCTGGTATTTTACTGCATGAATGTTTCGTGCTTGCACAAAACATATTTTGCATGTAAAATGAAACGAACCAGGGCCATAAAATAATGTCTCTTGTCTTAAAAAAGGTAGCGAAATGAACAAGTTGTGTTTTAAGGCACCAGCGGCACACCTCTACCCAAACTTCCCTTGAGTGCCCCTCCCCTCCCCTCCCCCACTGGAGGCTATCATCATCATCATCATCATCATCATCATCATCATCATCATCATCATCATCATCACTTTTATTTATTCGCGTCGCCGGATCCCTACAATAGCATTTGCGTCACGCAATTGTATTGCTACACCGGAAGTTGAAGGGCACTCTTCCCCGGAGTCGTCAATTTTTGTGTGGCTTACACGAAGGGCGCGATCCATTTGGTCAAAAATTCCGGAATGTTCGTTTCAGAGGTAGATGGAACGGTAATTCCGGAAAGTTCATCTCGAAAATTTTGGTCAACCTCTCGAGGTTGTCTATTTTCCAGAAATATCGGAATTACCAGAAATTTTCTGTTCCATTTGGCATTTCATTTCGGTGAGACGCCCGGCTCCCCCAGTTTCCTTTGCTGTCAGATGTCGAAGGCAAGATGGCGGATTCTGCGTTTGCCAATGGGACGAGACCGGTTTACTGAAGTGGAAAAAACCGTTCCATTTGACACCTGAGTATTTCGGAAATTCAAACCGAAATTTTTGCCCAAATGGATCGCGCCTTCAGTGTAAACCACTCTATGTCATCGCCCAAGCTTTGTCACGGTGAACAAAGAGCTTGTCACGTGGTTTAGTGTCTACGCTCGGATAAGTTATATAAGCTTCCGAAAGCGGCCATTTTGTATTTGTTCAAATTCAGTTGTTCGTTCATCTTTGTTGCTTCGATTTCACACGCCGGCTTTCCTACAGTTGGCTTGTCTTCTTAGTGCGAATTACAGCGAGGATGTGTACTCATGCAGGGCAACATTCCGACCTTTGGAGTCATTTATTGACTCTCGCAAGATAACATTTGTATTAATGGCTTGAATCTGACAGCAGACCCGCTTGAAAGTGTCTGAAAGTATTTGGAAGCCTCTGAAATTACTTGAAAGGAAAACAGATTCTTCTTTGCTTGTGTTGCCCTTGCGATGCTGTTGCAGTTGAATTTGACAAACCATGCACGCACAGTTGACAAGATCGAGTCAGAAGTAAGTGAAATTGGAATCTCTGTTGAACAAGAATCGGCTCTCATGACAATTTCCTTATAAGAAAAGATGCTTTGTCGCGTTTCAAAGATCGTTTTTGGAATATATTTAAGCTTACCAACACTGAAACAAGTTGTTGGACAATACAAAATGTCGAATGGAGTAGTGTTTTGGTTTACCGAATTTATAATGTGGTATATACCTAGTGTTACAACTGCTGAAAAGTTAAGACTGTCAAACCCGATTGCAGGACAATATTTGCTAATTATAAATAAAAGAAGCATTGATAACCTAGAATGAGTCATAGTGCAGGCTTTCTGTTCTGTGTACTGTTTCTGGAATCTATTATGGTGACAGGCCATCTCTATTGAACTTTCTCTTAGATAAAACACTCCAGGTCAAATTATAAATCTTATTGGCTTAAAAATTATTGGCAATGTTAATGTAATGTTAGTTCAGAATACTATTCAACATATGATTCATTAAAAATATTGCTTGTGTTCTGATCTTGTTCTGCACCTATCTTTTCTTCCTAGATTTTTCCATTTGCAACCCCATATCCACCTACCTCAACTATTTTTTCTGTGTTCTTTATTTAAAATACAGTCCCACAAAACCCAAATACTATTGTGAACGTTTTGGTCTCAACCAACTGAAAGTAGAACTTTTGTGGCCTAATGGACAACAAATCCTAGGCTCTGCATTATGTTACTTTACATGTATGTATTGTCCAAAATTAGTCATACATTTAAACCAAATCAAGCTCCCAATGGTCTCTAGTGTAGGTTACATCATTTGCTTAATGTCCCGGCCCTTCTTTGAAGATTTGTGTTCATGTGCTGGTACACAAAATGCAAAAAAGATATTCATATGAAATGCTTCCCTAGAGTTAATTTCACATCACTTGCCTTCGAAAAGAAGATCAACCTATAAACAAGTTTCAGAACTCAATTCCACTTGGTTATGTAAACAAAATCATGACTGAATATACAGTACCAGGCCACTATGGGAGATGATGCTGAGTTTTTTAGCTCTTAAAATCCTCACTTTCAAAGTGATGCTACATGTGCAACCTTTGTTGTGAAAATGAGACTTTTGCATAACAAAGATTGTATGCATTGGGGGAGCAGGGTTGGTGCAGTGGTGAGAGTGCTTGCCTTCCATCAATGTGGCCCAGGTTCGATTCCCAGTGTCATAAGTGGGCTGAGTTTGTTGGTTCTCTACTCTGCTCCAAGAGGTTTTTCTCCGGGTACTCCGGTTTTCTCATCCCCCCAAAAACCAACATTTGATTTGATTTGATGTAGTCTCCCAATTTGCAGGAACTCAGAAAATAATGGTCTATTGTATGCTAGTTTTCATGTTTTATTGATTGACAGGAACAATATGGAAAACTATCTAACTGATCACAAGTAGCTCTACTAATAGAAACTTGATAAGAAAACAGATAGATACTAATAGTTTTCAGAATTTCGACTGCCGGGCATCTAGTATTTTGAAAGCCGTGCCCGTAAGTGAAGATTCAAAGAATATGCTTTGTGCAAGCACGGAGAATTTGTCCACAACAATAGTAAACCTTTATTTAGAATCGCTTGGCATTTCTGAACAAACACTAAAATACTCTGGTGAGGTTTCGTTGATAATTTCTGCAGATATTCATTGGGAGTTGACTCAGTGTGTTAGAACTTGAATATTTTTAAAGTGCCGAAAACATTAAGATTTCACTCTATGCCCAAGCTCGGCAGTCGCTTCTACTTTTAACCCAAGGCAATATTTGAAGGGCTGGGGGCATAAACTGCCTATGTAGAGTTTTAAGTGTTTTTTTTGCATACGTTATTTCTCCAAAACGAAAAAGAAATCGGAGGAAAAAAAAATACGGGACAATGTTTTTGAATCAAACTGCAGTTCACATGCAAAAATTTGGACAAATCCAAGCGAACTAAAAAAACGGCCGAAAATTCCACATAGGCAGTTTATGCCCCCAGTCTTTCATTTGCAATCGCTTGAGATTTCTAAACAAATATCTCATGTTCTTAGGGGAATTAAACGAGTTATTTCAAAAACATTGGCCCAAACTTCTGCCTGCCGGGTATCTAGTATTTTGAAATCAGTTCCCGGCTGCCGGGTATCTAGACACGTCAATCAGCTGAACAGAAACTAAGCTTACTGCATGTCGCAGAGTATTGCAAAATGTGCGATGTTGATGAGAAGCAATGCAACAAATCTTTTTTCTGTGAGATCAATAGAGACTTTACGCAGTGACGACGGAAAGCTTTGACGACGGCGTTCCCTTCAAAATTACGTCATGTGCATGCGCAATCGTGAAGGCATTCAAGCGTGGATGCCGTCGTGCTCCCGGCCACGACTTCATTTGGCTTGTTTTCACGTGGACTAGTCGACGTAAGTTTGAAGAGGTGATTATACAGGCTAAAATATGTTTTTTTCGCTTCAGTTACCGTTCTATGAACATTTAACTGCTAATCTTTTTATAGCTGATGAGTTTGAGGCCGACTTTCATCTGATTGATCGATTTCTTGTCCTTATTTTGATTACAGCTCTTCGCCATACGCGGATCGACTGTGCTTCAAAGTTTCTCCTAAAGTCTTTTAAAACCTTACCATTTAAAAATGGTAAGCTTAAGTTAAATGATTTTACATTCATAAAACGTAGCATTCACAAGTTAAATTAAAATCTTGCGGCCGCATATTCGCGATTGTTTTGTAAGGCTACCCGGACGAGAGTTCTGGATGTTGTTGATTGTTCTAAGCTTAAATATGCTTATCCAGTTGTACACCTTGTAGCACTTAGAATAATTTTGCTCGTATGATATGAATATACAGATGAATGGTGCAGCAGAACAAGAGGTGGTGACAACCCAGAAGAAAAGGTGAGGCTATTCAATTTCATCTTGCCACAACTATGTAACTGTAAAAACGTTTACGATGAATTTAACAATACGCTAATGCAGAGTAAGCTTCTCTATTTTTATCAGTTATCCACATATATATTTTGCTCACAACCTTACTTGGTTTTGTGCCCAACTGATATAGATTGACTATATACCGACTTATCAACATTTAGCATACGTTTCCGTGCTTTATGGTACATAATTTGCAAGCGTCCTTTTCACCACTTGTAGCTTGTTTTCAGGCCATGCAAACTACAAAGCCGTTGAATTTTTGGGCGTGCAACCATGCTTGGACAGTATAGGAGAAACGCTCTCCATTCCCTTTTTTCGTTTTTTAATCAAAACTGGATACTTTTTTGCCCTCCCTTCCACCTATAATGGCCTATACAGGGAGGCTCCGCCAGAAAGGGGTACCTTATTCACGCTTCAGGCATATGAAAGGGTAGGGATTTCACGAGTCGAAGTATATGAAAGGGTAGGGAAATCTGTTACTTAGAAGGGCATTTTATTAAAATATTTCAAACACACATACCTTATGACCCTACTATTTTAATTTATTGAACGCTACATGAAAATAACAGAAGATTCCTGTGTTAGGTACAGGAAAGGGGTACTATTTGTCAATGGAAGGTATACGAAAGGGGTACCTTTTCTGTCAAAAACGGTACATAAAAGGGTAAGGGGTCGGACCTCGGGGCAGAGCCTCCCCGTACTAAATTGTTTTTAGTACAACCCCCCCACCCCCCCCCCGGGGGGATTCTTGCAGTTCACTCCTTTTTTGTTTTTATTTAGGGCATCTCCTATGACTTGGACGTCTGAAAAAGACGAAGCCCTATGTAAGGAAATCTTACTATTGGAACCGTTTAGATTTCGCCCAAGGACAAAAGAGAGTGGAAATACATGGTCACAAGTTGCTGAGGATTTAAAACAGATTAAGTCGCTTAACATGACTGTTGATCAGAGAGCTGTCCGAGATCGGTATAAGATACTTAAGTCTCACTTCTTGCAAAAGACGAAAGAAGAGGAAAAGGGTTCCGGTATAGCACCTCCCGAGTTGACCCCAGTTGAAGCAGCATTGGAGGAAATTATCGAGCAAGAAAAAGAATTCGAGAAGCAGTACAGCACTGAAGACTCGGACAAAAAGGAAAAGGCCGAGAAAGATCGGAAAAACGGCGAAGAAATGCGCCAGGAATCGCTCGAAACCTTTGCTCAAACGAAAAACAGAAAGCTTTTGAATAGCGAGGAAGATGACATGGAAACACCGAAGGTCAGGAAGAACCGACGATCTGGTGCAGATACGCTTGCGTATCTTCAAGAGAAATCAGACAAGGAGATGGATGTGAAGAAGGAGGAATTGCAGATCAAGAAGAAATTACAGGAAGAACAACTAATGGAACAGAGAAGTATGAGACAGCAGCAGGCTCACATGATCGAGGCTTTCAGCACCATGCAGCAATCGATGCAGAGGCAGCTGCAACAGCAAACTGAGCTGCAGCAACAACAGCAACAACAAAACAGTCAATTAATAATGATGATGATGCAAATGATCCAAAATATGAAGAACAAATTGAACATTTATTTCACTAGATTTTTTACTAGTGGAGATCAATAAACTGTTGTGTTGAACTTGAGCGAGACAGCTGTTTCTGCCTAAGTTGTTGATGTTTGAGGTATTATTTGCAATTGTTTGAGTTCCAGCCTCATAACCTTTTGTCAATGTCCGTGGTAACACGAAAGCAACAGTTAAATGTCTCTTTTTTTTGTTGCTTCCTATCTTTAATATAAACTTTTCCACAATAATTTCTGTTAGTTACATAATTGAAGCGTAATATTGCCTTGTTGCTTACAACAGTAACAATTCCCCTTTGCGAGCTACATAGGTGTGTCACCCACGTTATATTAAAATGTGTGGAAAGCCTGAAACTACACATACGGTCAGAACTTGGGTGTGTCTTTCTTAGTTAGCCTTAAACATGCAAGTGGGGTCTGACATTGGGTAGGAAAATGCACTTTTTGGCATTAATGGCCACCTCACATACACACCAAAATTTTTGGAGCTAACCCCTGTAATCAACAGGAGATCAAAAAAAATTCCGTACACTTTACTTCTGGTCTTTTACATTAAGACACTAGCATAGTATTTAAATGGCGTGCACGCAATGAGAACCACCTTCAGTTTACTTCCTTGAATTTCCGTATTCTGTTACACTTGTACGATGTAGTCACTAACGCAACATAGTTCAGTGTTTTTATGTATAGTCTATTTCACAGAAAATACACTTCCAATGGCGGTGGGTCCAAGCCAAAATACGACGATGTTACGGACTGGTAAAGACATGTGCGGGCATTTGTCAGTAAGGCACATACCACATACATTTTTCCAACCGCGCTTAAGCGAATTTTCAAATTCTTCTTGAAATCCATAAAAGCGAAGTAGTTTATCATGTCCCCAAAAACCCATTCCACGGATGCTCTAACACGACTCATTGCAGTGTTGTATTCATTCTGTATAGGGGTGATCCTAGCTCCTTTGAATGGTCCTTGGAGGTGTATGTTAATGGGGTAAGCCGGATCCCCATAAACACACAAAGGTTGTCCAAGAGGGGACAACGAGTGACGTTGCAAGTCGGCAAGTAAACCTGACTCTGCCAGCATGCCACTGTCATGTCGTCTTCCCTCGACTGGGCCAAATAGGTTAGCTATCAAACCATTTGGAGCCGCAATTGACTGAAATTTTATCGCGTGGACCCTCTTGTGCCCATTGTACAGAACTCTTTGATTTTTCCCAGGCCTGGAAACTGGCCTTACTGTTCCATCGATAAAACCCCAGCAATTTTGAAGCGGAGCCCCCGTAGCATGTATAACATCGGCATAGTTCTGAAGACTGGCCTGAGAGAGCCATGGCTGGTTAAAAGTTCGTAAACGGTGGTTGTGACTTTGATAAATGAAATCCATCACTTGGCTGGATATCATACAAAGGTGTGGGACGGGTCTTGCAAACCTTGGCAGCATATCAGAATATCTACAAGGATATGCAAATCTTTTCAGAAAATACAGAGAGCTTCGATCCCATCGACAACAACACGGTTATAACATCTCATTTGATCCGGAATCTGCAACACTTCGGCAAGAAGATAAACATCCCTCTTGTAGAATCTGAATTCTGACTTGCATTCATCGTCAGTTATAAGATCAAGATCAAAATGATCATAGCTCCAATACGGTAGCTCAAGATTGCTTGACTTGTTTAAATCATACAACAGCAAAAATTCCTCGTCGTTGATCAAATTATCGTTGTGACCAAACAGCAACATATCTCTGATTTCTCTTAAAGAGGACATACCGTATAAAGCAGTCACTGATCAGGAATCCAGGTTTTCGAATCAATAGTTTTACAAATAAAACGTAACAAGCCGATAAACACAGACAACTCGAAAACCGAGAGAATTATGGTTTGCATTTCGCGCCAAAAGCAGGAGCGCCGTCCTGAAAACCATTGTTGCGTAACGTAACTTGTCAGTCGACACAACGAGGTTGTCGTCCCAGTTCCTTTCGGTCGCGAACGCCGTCGTCAAGCCATCCCGTCGTCGCTGCGTAAAGTCCCTAATAACGATTCTCTCATGCTCAGTTGAATTTACTCTACAACGAAAAAATGTCAATAAGGGGATAGATTCTATGTTAAACTACACAAATGCAAGCAAGAGTGAAAACGACACGAAAAGCTCACCTCGTGGTTAATCCCGCCATTTTCACGCAGTGCTGAGCTGAAAGATCACGTGACTAATAGAGAACCTCGGCCAAGTGATAGCAAGGAAGATTTAAAAAGAGACAAAATATATAGATATCAGTTTGAAAATATTGACTGGTTATTTGTTTTCTGTATGTTTTTAAGAGATATCCAAAAAAATTAACCCCTCGAGATTTTTGCCCGTTACTCGTTTTCTCGTTACTCTGTTACTCTTTACTCGGTTACTCGTTTTAGTAACACCCTTTAGGCCGATCCTTGCAACTGCAAGAATACTCGTTCTCGAAAAACTACCTCAAAAACCCATGGCTGCCCCTGTAAAACTGCAAAAGTGCTTTGTACCAATTTACATAAGCTTACTTGTGGCACGAAGAAAAAGTCATATCAAAACAAACCGGTAAGCTTGAATGTCTCATCAAATGCAAAGCATCGAAGAAGATGTCCCGCGAACGTGGAATCGGTGGAATAACCCCACTTTAATTTTGCCGAGACCCAAGAAGAATAAATTAAACAATCCAGCCAAATCCTCTGATGTCCACGTTGCCAAACTTTTCGTCTGATGGCGTTGCTGTCGTAAATTCTCTTTCGTCTACTGCCAGCACGACTACCGCCGTTAGTAGACATCACAATTCCACGAGAATAATTCTTCCAAAAAGAAAACCAGTGCTACAAAGACGGTCTGTATTGTGAGAAAATACTTTCTTAATTTTCCTCAAGGTTAACGCGATTCAAACAGATGAAATCGGCTTCTTGGAACCTTCGACAGGATTTGAAAAAGTTGGACCAACGTTTTCAAAAGCTTTCTGACCAACTCGCCTGTGCGCGTTGGATGATATAGTCCCTTTAAGCTTGAAAACTGACCACCTACCACATAAATTAGGCTTATGAATTTATTTATAGGCAAGTGTCCTGCGCGATATTAACAGTGTCCCTGTTTAACAGATTTCTGAAGTTGATTTGGTTTGGCTAGTCACGAGCAATCATGTTTTTGTCCTGGCAAAACAGAACTAGTATTCAACTCTTTTCACACCCGAAATTTAGCAAAATATAGAGACGAAAATTTTGGAAGTTATGTTCCAAAAATGGATGTGAAATTTTCATATATTTCTTAATGGAAACAAGGCGATACTGTATAAGACTTCAGACTTTCGAGGAAATTAACGAGGCCTTTTTTCCATGCCATTTATTTTCCAGTGGTAAAACGTTTTCCGTCAAAAAAAGGCCCTTGAAGTTTTAGTTAAGCCCACTCAACTATCGTTTATACCATAAGAACATTTTTGATGAATTCCAAATTTCCCGTCTTTTGAAAGATAGTTTTTATTGTGACTCCTTGTTATATAAAGGGAAATAAAATAAAAAAAACGAAAAGAAAAGAAAATTAAAATGGTCGGGTATGACTCAATAAAATATAAAAAAACGGCAATAACGCCTAAAATATTTGCTCTAAGAAGCGGCTTTTCAGATATGCTTAGCACAGTCTCGTTACTTCAAACTGAAAACTGAAGCAAAGTTCCCAAGGTTAACTCTTATATTTTCATAAAAGCTTGTCAAGTGGATGAACTCTTTCTATCACGGCAGTAGTTGCGACATGGAAACATTTCACATATGATAGTGTTTACTAAATTAGAGTCTGATCCCGATGTGGAGTTAGAAGAGAAAAATGCAGCGAAAAGACAGCAGAACTGATAATGAGCCAGCAAATGTTTCACCGCTGCAAGCGCTATGTTCCCAAGTATTTGGCATGGACGATGAAACTTCTGATCACCTCACACCGCAAGTAGACAATACTAAGGTGAGAAAAGAAAGTGATTCTCCGCTATGGTGCGCTTCGAGGATCCCAGTGGAAAAGTAGAAACCTCTAATCGGGTCAGCTAAGAATACCCAAGACCTAAGCCCAGAAAGGTACGTGAACTCTGATCCTGAGTACATTCCAGAAAGCCCATCAGAGGAGGAGGTTAGCATCGCGGAAATCCCGCCAAATGATCGTAGCAACTTGAAACACAGTAAGAACGCTGATTCCTTACTTAATTCTGAAACAAGCAATAATTCAGTAACAGAAATGACGAGGAATCCAGGGATATTAGCAAGAACTGGGATACAACTGACGGCGGCCAAGGTGTTCAAACAATATCGATGAAACTCTGATAAGTTGTGTATCCCATTCGAATGAAAATTCTTATTTCCAGGTAGGCGACGCCCACTTGCCTTTAGGTGAAGATGAAATTCAAGCTTATCTGAGCCTTGTTTGCCCAGTGGCCGAGTATGCAGCCATAACTTGGTTTGTCGAATCCGTCCAGCTCCTCGCTGCATGCTTTGTGCGCAATAAATACAGCCGGGACAGCACTGTCAGCAGGATGCTGTATTTTTTTTTTTTATCTGAGCTAGACAGCATCTGAACTGCTGACCACCCATTGACGGAATAGCCTGCTAATGTCAATTATAGTTATTAAAAAAGTATTCGCAAAGGTCAGCCAGTCAATCAGTGACTCACTTGCAGACTAACTCACTGACAGACTCACAGACTCACTGACTCACTCACTGACTCACTCAATAACTCAATGGCTCGCTCGTTCATTCGTTAGTTCGAACATTCAGTTAAGCAAGCTTCCGGTACGAAATTCGCTCCGCGCTCACTCTAGCCCGCTCCTGTTTCGGAAGGTAGGAGGTCAAGGCTTTCTCTTTATTCCATATACGGGGTTATTACAGACATTTTGTGATTGGTGATACCAAATCCTGTAGTGAAACTATTACCTGTGGAATACCACAAGGTTCAACCTTGGGTCCACTGTTATTTCTGCTTTATATTAATGACTTGCCAAACTGCTCTAATAAATTATCCTTTAAAATCTTTGCTGATGATACAAATATGTTTTATACAAGTGCCAACTTACAACACCTTGAATCTGTTATGAATGAGGAATTACAATTAGTTTTTTAAGTATTGTGCCACTAACAAACTATCCATTAACCTAACCAAGACAAACTATATGGTAATTTCATCCTCAAGAATGGGTGGAAATATACATATACCTGAAATTCAGCGTAAAAGTCAAATAAAATATTTAGGTGTATTTATTGATCAAAATTTACATTGGGGACCCCAAATCCAGCATATCAACAATAAATTAATGAAAAATGTAGGAATTATTAATAAATTACGATATTATGTAGATGTTCATACTCTAACAGCTGTATTACTCATTCATTTATCCATATCTAACTTATGGTATTACAAGTTGGGGTAGTGCCTGTAAAACAAGGCTACAAAAGGTCAAAACAAAACAGAATAAATGTGTACGTAGCATATTCTTTGCTCATAGCAGGGACAGTGCTATGTCCTATTTCAGTCTTTTGCAAATCCTCACACTCGAGAACATTTACAAATTCAAATTAGCTCTTTTTATACACAAAATTAATAGTGACCCCGCTAACATTCCAGCAATATTTTCTGGAACTCTTACACTAGCTACTGAGATCCACAGCTATAACACCAGATTTTTTTAATATTTATAGACAATAATAATAATAATAATAATAATAATAATAACGATTTATTAGTAGTACTTCCACAAGGTGGCTCTTCGCCTACTAATTACAAATCTCAAATCAAATCAAATTAAATCAAATGTTGGTTTTTGAGGAGAGGGGAAAACCGGAGTACCCGGAGAAAAACCTCTCGGAGCAGAGTAGAGAACCAACAAACTCAGCCCACATATGACACCGAGTCCGGGAATCGAACCCGGGACACATTGGTGGAAGGCGAGTGCTCTCACCACTGCGCCAACCCTGCTCCCTAGACCAAGTATAAATAATAATTATGGTGCAACTACGTTTTCTTTTGTAGAATCAAAGATCTGGGAATCTATCCCCTTAGAATTAAAAAAACTATCTTACAACCATTTTTATAAACAATACAAACTATATCTTCTAAATACTCAATCTGTTTCTTAAGTGTTAGTCTGCTCATATCCTGTTAGTTTTTTATTATTAAGTAATATTAATAAATGTTTTTTTTGTTATGTAATATATATATCATTTATAAAGCCTATTGCATTTTTACCTTCTTGATTCTTTAAATATCTATCTATGTACATGTTCGTGCCAATTAATTGTCCGTGGTAGTGACCAACTCGAAAGCCTAAGCTACTTTGGTCACTGCGCACATTTGCTTTTTATCACTTGTGTAATTTAGTTGCTGGCCTATTTCTCTACCCATGTAATGTAATTTAATGTAGAAATGTTTGTAAATAGTGCAGAAAACAATTAACTTAAACTTAACTTAACTTAACATTTTGCTGGCACGTAAGACCGTAGGCTCTATCTTCCTTGTCACGCTTGTCACGCAAGCTGTTCCTTTTTTTAAGCAAGCACTCGTCCTCTAATTAAGTAGGTAATTTGATTGATAAGTGTGTTTTTCGAGCCCTTTTACACAAAAGAAGCCCCAGCCTGGCATCCTAAAGCTGGGTTGGTGGGTAGAGGCAATCCTCTGAAAGAAAAGTATTTGAAGCGAGTCATGGTGACTCACGAGTGAGGTTGTCATTCTGGCCGTTCTGTGGATGGATTCTGGGACATCGCATGGCAGTTTAGGTGAGTTTTGACTTGAAAATAATGCAATCTGTGCAAAATTTTGTAAGCAGGTCTGGGTGGTTCGAAACTTATAAAAAATATTTGAAATGGGAATGCCGTTATGTAGGAATTTCCCAGAATTCCTTTGGGTCCCAGACGCGAACAATACAGACCAGTGAGAGCAACTGAAATAAAATAGCGTTATCCACCTCGTGCTAAATGAATGATCAGGAACATGTGGAACAGATTAAAATAGGTGTAGTCGAAGTTTCCTGCCAATGTAGACTCTTATCTTCAAGAAGAATGTTTGTCTTAAAAACTTCAAGACAAAGTTGCGTATTTTTTGGTGTTGTCCGAGGGCGTCTTTTGGTTTTGCAACAGAATAAAAAGTCATATTAAATGGAAATTGGAAGTTTTGGTCAGTTTCCGGGGTGATTAAGTCTAAAGATTTGGTCATTTGGCAATAACCATAGTTCGGGATTTGGGAAAGTTGCAGGTTTTCATAGGATTGGTTTTTTGCGACCAATATTTTGGTGACCGGTAGAAAAAGAATTAAGGGTAACCATTGTGTGTGGTTGTTTAGTACACGTATAAATCATACAGGATGCACAAATCGTTTCTTTACTTTTGTTACGATTGTTTGTCTTTATCGCATTAAGGCCATGTTCCCTATGTAAGGCCATCAAAATTCAAAATGAACGCCATTTCTATAGTGCTCTCTCCAACCTCTTCTTAAGGCCACGAGCGAAACTCCTCAGCTCACCTTCCTTTGTGACCTCAAGAAACGTAACGGTAAATACGCATTGTAGACAAATATAAACACCGCTATCTTCGTGGAAAGACAGGTTAATCGGTTAGTTGTAGTCAAGCCAGTTTAGTGTCAATAAAAACAGAAGAGCAGTGTAATTGTATGTAAAAAGTAATGTAAACGACATTCTGCGTTTTTCGGCAAATTTTGAAGCCTCGTGGAACGTGGTCCGAAATTTCGGAGGGTTGTTGTTCAAGTCTCGGCGAAAGTCGGCGGACCTTTTTAGCGAACGCTTGAAGCTCAAACCGAAGTGTCGCCCATGCGCGACTTTCTTTTTTTTTTAAGAAAAGTAAATTCATATGTATGAAACGAAAGATCGTCTCTCGGAAACAGAATTTGCTCTGCAGTCAGTAAAATATAGATCCTAAGTTTTATGTTCTCGTTCTCTTTCACAGAGTTTGTTAAGGTTTGTATCAATTTAACAGCCACTTAATAAGTTTTTTAATAACTCTGCCAAGAGTTTCTGGCGTTTTAAGGGCAGCTCAATCCTGTTAATCCTTCATCTTAATTCAGAGAAAAAACACCTCTCATCCGTTAGAACTAAAAAGTTAATTTCTCTGATGTCAGAAAAAGCTTTCAATCCCCATCGCTGGTTTAGTATCGAAAGGCAAGCATGGAGTGATGCGAAACGCAACCGCAATTTAATGTTTTATCTGATATTAGGATAGCGTGTTCCTGACCCGGTTGAGACGACATATGACAGTGACATGAGAAAGATCCAGACATGCACAGCCGTTATATGAATCCTTATATTCCCATGGACTCTTCATGGTTGCTGTGTAAAAGTTTCCCTTTCATCGCTTTAAGTTTTGACGCATCCGAATTAATGCGGTAACAAATCAACGAGGTGTGGTTCATTTGAGAAGAATTATAATCGTTTCCTGCGATATGTAGCCTCCCACGCAGTCATTTTTAGGGGACTCGTATTTCACAATAAGGGTGAAATAAGGGTCCCCTAAAAACGACTGCGTGGGAGGCTATGTGATATGCGTCTCCGATGATTTTCACAGTCAAAGATGTTGGATCTTCGACAGCCTCTGAAAAATATAGCTAATTTATTTCTTTTTCTTTCCGAGCTGCTGGACGTCGAGCAAAATATAAATTTCGAACAAACTTCGCCTGACAAAATGCTCGTTGCTTTTACCACTAGGCAAACCAGTGAGGTAGGATACAGTGCGAGCCAGCGAGCCATGCGAATCATGCGAGGCATAGCAGCGAGCCATGCGAGCCGTGCGAGCCATATTAGCGAGCCATGCGAGCCATAGCCGAGAGCCATGCGAGCCATGTGAAAAAATCGTGAAAAGTCGTAGGGCGAAGTGTTCCAGGTTGTTGACCATTTACCACAAATTCCAGGAAATTCCGGTTGGAATGTGAATGGTAAACGTTTTATTGGTTCGTCCCACTGGAAAATTCCCGGGACAAACGGGAGTTCTGAAAAGGTAGCCCGTTTTTCCCGGTTGGGACGTTCCCGATGGAAATTTGTTTACCATTTAGTTTCTATGTTTCGTACTAGTTTCAGTCCTCTTGGCTTTTGGCCGAGCGTAATCTATCCAATCAGCGAGCGCGACCTGAAAATCCGGAAATTTTTAGGCAAATGGTAAAGAAAACGTACCGTTCCTTCTGAACGAAAATTCCCAACCGAAATTTCCGGAATTTTTTTCTAAATGGTAAACAACCCCAGTCCCATTCAAAAGACAATACTTGCAAATTTCCTTCACAAAATGAAACCGTTTCGTTGTCGGGGATTTCGTTGTCGCAGTTTCAAATTGGCACGCTTCCATAGCCTTGAAACCCCATCGAAAATGGCACGGTTTCGAAGTGTTTACACGGAACCTCTCTAAGCATTTTGTAACCATAGTTAGATCGGTTTACTCGTCTCAAGCCAGCCATGCTCGCGCCACCATAGGTGACCGTTTACACGACCAATTAAACCGACACGGACCGGTAGCGTGTCAACGAAAGGCGTAACCACATCAAAGAGAACATTGTATTAAAGACGTCCAAACTTCGACAGAAATGGTGCGGGGTGGCGCTGCAACACCATGATCACGTGATATGTCATGGGCAAGGTTGTCTACGTGGCACAGGGCCACAGTGAAATGACATGGTCAACTGATGTCATCGATACGTTACAAACTAGGATGGGTAACAAAAGAGAATTTAGGTTTTGATACCAGCATTTAAAGGGTTAAATATAACAATCTCTTAAGAGAACACCGAAAACAAAATTATGAAAAGGTAAAGCCGAAATCAAACTCAATCATACATTTTTGACAACGCGGACAGCAGCAATGTACATGGGCTGTTTCTAACTTCATCGCTACTTTCTCAGATCCTGGAGTTATGTTCGAGTGCCTATTATGAAAATACTCTGACATCAAGGATATTTTTCAAAAAAAAAAAAAAACAATATTCATAACTGTTTGCAAATTTAACGCAACCATAATAATATGTATAAGTATGAAAACAAGAAGTACAAGCAGCAGTTCAAAGCTTAGTCTAGCTAAGTTCAATACTACGTCTTTGTTCAGGAGTCAAGGAGGGACTGACTGTCAAAAGGATTGAAGATTTTCCGACCCGGCCCGGGCCACGAGCACGCTCAACCCTTCGCAAGAACGAAGCAGGAGAGAAAAACTAGTCGAGATTGTTTATGCTGTTCAGTCTTTTATCTCCCAATCAAAACGTTTCTCTTAATTGAATCTATCTATTTATTTATTTTATTTTGTTTTTATTTTTATTGTTTTAGCTTCTGTTTTTGTTGTTGTTGTTGTTGTTGTTGTTGTGTCTTAGCTTTGATCGTGATCTTTGATAATAATAATAATAATAATAATAATAACAATAATAATAATAATAATAATAATAATAATAATAATGATGATGATGTAAACGGCATAAGCTCTCTTGATGAGCACTATGTGCTCTTAGAGCAAATGCCGTAGAAAAAATATTGTTTAAATAAAAAAAAAAATAAAATAAAAAAAAAGTCAAAATTTGTCGCTCTCCCTTGACCCAGACTCTTATGCATCCAACATGGCGATCGCGAGCGATAGCGATTGCAAAACTCTGAAAGCCATTTCCAGAAGCAAAACCAAAACCAAAACCAATTACAAAACGAATTATTTCCAATAAAAAATAGAAAAATGCATCTATTTTCCGATGGCTCGCATGACTCGCATGGCTCGCACGGCTCGCATGGCTCGCTGGCTCGCAGATTATCCGGACCCCAAACCAGTGGCTCTTTTGTTTCGTGGTATGCAAAATTTTGGCGTCTGTGGTGCTGCTTCGGTGAAGTTTGGCTTACCAACGGAGAATTGACCACCGTTTCAGAGCGAATCGAGGAATTGTGCGGTACAACCAACAATTCCTAGGCTTACCGCCCTAACGAAGGGATAGTGATCTGAAGCCGTTATAAATGGAAATATTTAGCGTGCAATTGCTTGGTTATGTCCTTAGAAATTTATATTTACGTATCACGTTAAGCCTTGATCCCGACTAGTTAACCTTTAGCCGTTCACCGCTTTTGTTTTGCCTTTCAGCCGTCGCACTAGCCGTCGCCTTGTAATTTTGTTTTGGCGGCTAAGGATTTATCAGGATTTATCCCACTCGACATGGTCCGTGCTACGCGGACAACACGCTTCGTTAGCTTTCGGTACTTTTCCGTTCTCCCCTAGGCTTCTGTAGAGACAACTTTCACGCTAATCCTCTCCTCCCTCGACTTGTTTATTTGTAATCTCCCAGATTGTGGGAGACACGTGACCAGACCCAACCAGGGTCTCTTCTCTCTCGCTCCAGGGGTGGGAAGAGGAGAGATCCTGGAACGAGGTTGCATTTGACTAACAAAAGACGGACTGAAACGCAGCAATCACGGTTTACACGAAAATTTGGTTTATCAACGGAGTTGATAATGTAAATTGACCACCGTACAGGGATGTACGGTGGTCAATTTACATTATCAACTCCGTTGATAAACCAAATTTTCGTGTTTCACTCCCCACCGACGCAGCACCACAGTTTCTTTAGAAACTAATCCCCTTTAATCACGGTTTACAATCTTGTACAGCCAATAACATCACGGCTTAACTGACAGACAACCAATTAAAATCACGACTTCGTTGACCAATCACATCAACGACCTGAGTACTTATACCATCTCCTGACGCTACTCCAATCACTTGACTCTGATGATGACTTCCGCTCAGGTTGTCGAAACGTCAGTCAATATCACCACAAACAGTCCTTCTCAGGACTACACTCACCGGGACGATCGTGCCTCACTTAGTTATAATTTATAGTAACAGGTAAACTGAAGCGTTACTCACAGCTCATACAAGCGTTTATTATGATCAAAAGCTCCCGATGGCAGCTCCTTCAGCTGATTGTTATCCAAGTGCCTGTAGACAAAGCATCAAGTCATAGAGGGAATTAGCAGTTGATTAAAAATCAAAAGATCTTACAGTTTATTTAAAAAATCGGTTAAGTGTTATATACAGAGTACCTAGAAGAAGAATCAATATATGTTATAATTATTACGAATCCATAAGAAAATTATCATATTTCTCAGTTAGCCATCACTTATTATTAAATTATGTATTGTTACTGTTAACTGGGGATCTTCATTAAAAAGCCCTCTAGGGCTTGCTAAGGTCTCCTGCCATATACTTATTCGTGTGATTTAATAATATATAGATTTAGCCAAGCCTAAAAGCGGAGCTCCACTATTATTATTTTTTTACTGGTATTGAAGAACACCGCACGGCTTTCCTTACGCCAATATTTTATGTTTAGAGCAGTCAACGGGAATTGACCGCGGTTCAAAAACATCAAAACAATACAAGAAAACAATACATTCGACGCGTGTGTTTCAGGGGCACCCAACGAGCCAAAGCAGTCAAAAGCGGTCAAGAAAGGCATTTTTAAGTACCTTATGGTGTTTGAAGTCTGTTTAAAGTGATGTTTTGGTTAGCTAGAAAACTTTGATCTGTTCGGATTCCCTAGCTGAAATGTTAATTGCCCGAAATTTTTAGGAAACAAAATCTTTCTTTGAGAAAATACTAGCTGAAATGAACTTTCTAGGGAACCTTTTTTTCTTTCCGAAAATGCTAGCTGACGTTTTTTACTGCCAAAAACAGCAATAACGAGCTTTCCGAAAATCTCAGGGGTTATGATTTCCACATTACGAATTTTTTAGGCCACGTTTTACTTACGAAAATCCGAGTACACTCTTAAATCAACTCCGAAAGCCTTAGGCGAACTACCCGCCGCCGAACAGATATCTACCGAAACTTGTCGTTGGGTGCCCCTGGTGTTTGTTCAAAAAAAAATTTAGCAATCACAGAATGATCAAATATTTTCATCCAACATCGTTGGACGAGCATATTTGACGGTTTAGCCACCTCTCACAATAGTGCATTAAATGGCTTTCCATGTTTGATCGAAATCAAACATGTTCATCCAAAATTTCGCACTACGAACAAATGTTTGATCGTTTAGCCACCTCAACAAACAAATCGTGCACAAACGGTAAAAAGCAACCAAATGAGCCACGTAACGTCGAAAATTTCAGCAATAATATGCAAAAATCATTTTTTTTGGACTCACTTGGTCCCGTGTTTGGTCAAACATTGTTTTGCGTTTAGCCACCAAACGTTATGCTTGACAAACACTATAATGGAAGAAAATGTTTGATCCTTTAGCCGGGACTTAACAAACATATTTCATAGTACGTTAAGTTTAGACATAGCTTAAATGTCGTAGAAAAGAGAAAAACTAAAACAATCCTGATAGTTTGGATAGGTAATCGCATGGGGCCGAGTAAATATCACTTGTGCCAGTTTTCAGAAAGTTGCTGAAATTGCCCTCATCGCGCAAAACATAAGTGATACTAATCCTTAATTTTACGAGGATTCATTGCGATTACGTGTTAATAACATAAGGGCAAACGTTTCTGTCAGTTCTTAACACTGCAGAAACACAGACGCCGAAAAACATGTGCAGTCAGCCAAGCGGAGGAAAACACTCGTTCGCTTGTAAAACAACAAACAAACAATTCGACTAGTGTCCAAAACGAGTAGACTGTTATTTATATCCAGTCGAGACAGAAATACAAGTTTCCTTCATGAACAAAATTAACAACGATTAAACCAAATGCTAAGCTTCAATTTATTTAAGTTACCTGTGTTGTCGAGCTTTCTACCACTTGAAAATACGCATCGATCCACTATAGTAAAAACACGCATCTACAAAAATAGCAAACGGTTTGTTCAAAGAAAGAACTTCTTCCACCAAGTGTGAGCTACTCGTTCCTGCCATTAATGCCGGTGAGTTGTTAAGAACTTTCTTGGTGAGCTGCAAGATCTCGCGGTAAAGTGAACAAGCCCTGAAGCGTTAAATCATTTTGTTTTTCAACCACACAATCCGGGCCCCATAGAAGTGGATCCAAAAATTGAAGAATTTCCTGCGAACAACCTTTTGCTCTTCCATT
>JAEMWC010000895.1:315000-356824 GCA_016490735.1 Pachyseris speciosa
AAGGTTATATACTCCCCGTTCGAATTCAGACATAGAGGTATATAGGCCGCTGACCGATTAGCTCAGTGGTAGAGCACCGGACTAGCGTGCGGGAGGTCGCAGGTTCAAACCCCGGCCGGACCAACACTCAGGGTCTTTAAATAATTGAGGAGAAAGTGCTATCTTTGTAATAACATCTGCAAATGGTTAGACTTTCTAGTCTTCTCGGATAAGGACGATAAACCGTAGGCCCCGTCTCACAGCTCTTCATAATTGATTATGTGAGACGTAAAAGAACCCACACACTGTTCGAAAAGAGTAGGGGACGTAGTTCCCGGTGCGGTGGTCTATCTCTCATCTGATGGTTAAATGCTCGGAGATATTAGCTGCAAAAGCTACTCTAAAATCCAAGGGTAAATAAAGTGATGTATGTATGTATGTATGGATGGATGTATGTATGTATGTATGTGTGTGTGTCTGTATATATGTCTGTCTGTCTGTCTGTCTGTCTGTCTGTATGTATGTATGTATGTATGTATGTATGTATGTATGTATGTATGTATAGGTCTGCATAAACCGAAACCACTGAGCATAATTATTTTCTTGCTGTTATATTATGTTCGTATTTCTTTTGCTTACTCTTAAAAGAATTTGTTGACGGTAATCTCATACAGGAATCCCCTGCCGCCTTATCTCTTCCCGATCATTTAGCTGTTGCTGAAATGCAGGTCGTGAAATTTCTGCCTGTCTTGGCGCTTTCAGCGCACTGACAGCTTGTTCCACTATGTTAAGGAAACGGCTGTAGGCCGGCAGCACATTCAACTCTGTATTGCCTGCTCGATTAACAGCATTACGATGGGTGGAAGCACCATCATATGTCTGACATACCAGCTCGTCTTGGTGAGCTGTTGGGGTGCTTGTACCAGGAAGTCGTTAAAGAGCCGTGCATTCATTTCACTAGCTTTGGCAGTGTAATGAACTAGACCAGCTGTAGGAGACACGCCCATTGTTATCGTTACATTTCCCTTGCGTTGACCGAGGACTTGTCTATAGGCCCTTTCATCGACTCTAGCTCGCCCATGAGTTCCAGATATTGCTCGGCATTCATCGATAAATACCGAATGATGGGGAATTGCGTTCGATATGAACCAGTTTTGTTATTTTCAACTCGCCTTCATATCAGATCTCGCCTGCTGTACGCAGCTGCTAGTGGCTTCGCAAGTATCAGCATACCGTCAAAAGCGTTCCAACACTCCTGTAGTGTATGAAAGGCTTTGCTGGGAGTCTTCTTCGAAGTTCCTGGTTGATTTCACTCAAAGCCAACAAACAGTTCCCATCAACAATCGCAATGAGGCACGCAATCCTTCATTTAACTGTCTATCTTCACATTATTGCGGCCGCCACGTAATATGTCGCGACTACGTCCTTCTCGAACATAACTTGCGACGATGCATCTTGCTGTGCTGCAGTTCACCCCAAATACGTCTGCCAGCAAAAGATAGTCTGTGGGAATATTCAAACGCCTTAACCATCCTATCATGATGCTCGTTTGGAACACGGTTGCGACGCACTCCGTGCTGCATTTCTGAGAGCAAGGCTTGTACATGTACGACTTCGTTTTCAATTTTATTTGCAAAATCGAACTTTAACGCAAAGGAAATTAATGTTTATAGCCACTAAATGGTAATGGTAATGCATTTATATACCGCACATGTCACAGTTTCATGGCGGTTTACAATGCTTCTCCAGGGTGAGATCGGACGTCAGCCTGTAAAGGCGCCTCTGGCAGCCGCAATCAGTCCATATTTGATCTCACCCACCCACCCAACCCACACATGAATATCATATGAAAGACAGAAACAGACCACCACATCGGGAACTACGTCCCCTCTCTTTTCGAACAGTGTGTGGGTTCCTTAACGTCCCACAGATTATTAGAAACAAGTGTTGTGAGACGGGACCTACGGTTTATCGTCTTTATCCGAGAAGACTAGAAAGTCTAACCGTTTGCAGATGTAATTACAAAGGCGCCACTTTCTCCTCAATTATTAAAGACCCTGAGTGTTGGTCCGGCCGGGATAAAGAATGTTGTTTTTGATAAAACACTATTTTAATTGGTCTTATCATATGACAGGCTCTTTCAAAGGTCAAGATGAATCAATTCTCCTGGTGTGATTGGCTACCTGCGAATTCAAGATGGAGCCATCTTGACTGATCAGGATAGCCCGTCCCTCCCGCGTTTCACTGTCTTTTAATAGCGTCCTTTGTCTCGGTCCATAAACACGCAAAAAAAAGAACTTGGCCAATATCCTGCCATCTTGACCGAAAAAGCTTGGCCAATAACCCATATTTAATGAATCTTCTACTGGATACAAAAATCATTAATGACTATCTCACAAATTGAAATCCTTCTTTTCTTAGTTAAACTTATTTTTATTATTTTTATTGACCGATCTTTCGCGCTAATGGGAATTCTTGGTAATGAAGGGAAAAGTGTGAAATTTCCACAAATTTTATTCCTTTTGATGATGACAAGTAATTAAAAAAACAGAATCTTTATTTATACACGATAAGAATTAAAGCTAAAAAGCTTGTGGGGTCGTGTTCTTAAAAAAATAATTACTTACTCGTCTAAAACAAATCAAATCTCAAATCTCGTCTAATTAAAACAAATCAGAAAATTCCACAGATGCAAAAATTGTCCAAGCAAAAATCTGAACGCTAGTGTCATCAAAACGGCAGGGAAAGTGCAGGCTCGCGAAGAACTCCTGGGCAAGCAGGCGACCAGCTGATGAATTAAGGTCAAGAGGGTTTTTTTTTTAAGTTCAGAAAGCTATTCAGATGCTCTTGGTTCCTGCATTTTAACAGCAAATCCCTGTCTTAGAGCAACAGGCTGTCCGTTTGCTTTTGTTAGAAGAAATAACGCGGTTTTCCAGACAAGAAAATGTCCATAATCAGAAATTTATGAGTGTGAACGAAAGCATCACAGTGTTATTTCTAAATGGGGCAGTGGTGAGAGCACTCGCCTCCCACCAATGTGGCCCGGAGTAGTATAGTGTTTGGGGGTACGAAATCAATTGATCTCGTTTTCCCCAAACACTATACTACTGCCTTCTGGTCTCGTATTCTGGAATATATAGTTATTTAATTTGATGGAATATATAGTTATTTAATTTGATGGAATATATAGTTATTTAATTTGATGGAATATATAGTTATTTAATTTGATGGAATATATAGTTATTTAATTTGATGGAATATATAGTTATTTAATTTGATGGAATCTATAGTTGTTCAATCTGATGGAACCAAGGTCAGCACACTTCATCTATAGTTTATTAAAATGCGTGACATTCTCGGAAAAATCACCAAGCGTGACATTCTCGGAAAACAGGGAATGAGTCATCGCCTATAGCTGCAGAAAAAAAATAGCAAAACTGGTGGCCACCAGAACCTCTCATGAGGGACTTAATTTGGAATTTGAATCACCACCCGTCCCTCATGAGAGGTTTTTTTGTTTTGTTTTTTTTTTGAATTCCCACCTCCACACCACCAGAGCACTATCATTTATGTCTTTCCCACCTCCACTCCGCTCTGGCCCTATCAGACCCTCTTGGGGCCAATTATTGTTTTTTCACCCTCCGGCTTGAGATTGAACCGGCACTTTTGTCAAAGCCTAAGCTTCCACTATAGCTCTACCCAACAATCCGACACCATCTAAGGGTGATTTTTTATTTTTCATTTTTTATTTTTCATTTTTTTATTTTTCATTTTTTTAGTTTTCATTTTTTATTTTTCAACCCATGGAATAACGGCGGGGGTTTTTCATTATTCCACGGGGTGGCTTGTATACATTTCGCTAACGAAAGGCCCCCGCTTTTTCCAATCGTTAGTATACTCTGCATACAAGCCACTCTTTATCTGTGTGAAACAACCCTTATATATTCGTTTGTATTTTCATTTTTATGCTTGTGGTACATAAATGAAATTTACAAAGATAAAAAATAATACGCATGTGTAAAAAGCGAAAAATCTGACGTAGTTTGATGACTCATTCGAAAGGGAAACCCCCCAAAGAGGGCAGTATTTTAAAACTCACAAAAATCATATGGCGTGACGTCAACAGCTAGATTTCATAATGTCCATAGGCAAAGCTTGTCACGCCATTATCATGAATATACCGCTTGTCGTCAAAGCAGCTGAGTGATACTTTATTTATCTCATAACTTCCAAGTTGATGGTTATGACTTCTGATTGTTTTCATTCTATGATGCATCTGTTTATTATCAAATAGTGTCTCTTTATAATTTTCATGTTTGATGTCATTCTTAATTATATTCTTCCTAATACCTTTTGCTGTCTTCCCTCCTTTCTGATCATCTTTAATATAGCTATACATCTTCGATCTCAGTCCTACGAATTCACATATTGGGACTCCAGCAGTCTCATCTTTCATCTTACCAATTACTTTTTTATTGGTCTTATCGGAGAATGGCGAGCTTTCAGGATAATCACTGTTATCGAATTTATTTTTATCCTTCCAGAAATTTCTATAGATGTCATGGGTTCCAATTTCATAGGTCAAACTGTCTGTGTCTGTGAATAATAATTTTGCTTCATCTCCATATTTTTCTTTAATGTAGTTGTAATGGAAATCGTACATCAGTGTCTTGCTAAGGTCTAGAATACACATCCCCACGTATGCTGGCCGGTTTAAAGTAAGTGTTTCTTTTATCTTATGAACAGCTACTAGATTTTCATTGAAGATTTTACTGCTAACATAAGTGGGTTTACTAGCTAATTTCAATAGCTTCTCCTCATCAGTCACCAATCTGACGTCTACTCGCTTTCTAAGGTTTTCCATCGTTTTGCCAAATACACTGTTATTCATCAGCTTGAAAAAGTCTTTCTCAAAAGCATTTTTAGCATTCTTACGTTTTTCAGTATTGAAATCAATATATTGCCTAAGCCACGCGGACTGATTGAATTCTAACACTCGATGGATTTTAGTTATTTTCAAACCGAGATCAGTATATAATTGGAGGTTCCTGTAATGGAGCACGTATTTTTCTTTGTTTCTTAATGTTGGTATCAGTTTATGTACCAGACCAGTTGATATTTTATATTTCTTCGCTATGTTTTTACAATAATCTGATAGCATGTCCCCAGTCACTTTGACCTTTTCCGGTGCCAGTGGATAGTCATTGTGAAGATCATGTAACTCTGGGGGTATTCTAAATCAACTTCAAGAATCAAACCTTTGTTGCTGTCTTCTTTATAGACAGCCAGGTCTAAATTATTGATCTGTTTTTGTGTCAACCATTTGAAACCACCGGTTGGTAAATATTGACTCATAGCCCAACCATACAAATTATTAGCATCAAGATACACGATGTACGTCGAGGGCGCCTTCTCGTCATACTCTTTCATGTATTTATTATTTGCTTTACCGTAACGGTTGGCTATATAGCTGATTCCTCCACGCATACCCTTTTCAATGAACTGGAACATATCAATGTCTGTCATCAATTCTAATTTTATGTCAGTCATTTTTAGCATGGCGTCCCAAGATAAACCGGGAGATGTGAAATAGTGACACGGGTCCAGTTTATAGTACTCAAGGCATGTTTTTCTGAAGTTTTCAAATACATCAGCCAGTAGGAGTACATCTGTTTTAAGGTACAGGTCATGATAATCACCCATGTTTTTCAAAGAGAATGTTTCCCACACTGTCTGAGCATGTGTATAGTCTTCATATGATATATGCGTATCACTCAGTATGCTATAGAATTCATCTTTTGATGGCAGCTTCTGATTGAATTGATCGAAACTGTCCATGTAGTCGTAAGGATAAACACCTTTCTGTGCCATCAGATTAAGATCCTTTCCCTTGAACTCTTGTGAGGTGTATTTTAAAGCCTCTTTTGGTAGATTGCCTACAAGTTTTTCCAAACTGGAGCTCATGAACTGGAAACTATCAATGAAGGTCAAGTGGTTACCAAGCATGAAAGCCATATACTTCTCCATGTTATTTGGGATAGCATTGATGTTCATTTGACAGTCTTCACCTTTCTTGTTTTTGTAAGTGTGCTTCTTAACAATAGCTCCAATCTCCTGCATGATAAAATGACTATCATAGCCTCTTAGATTGTGAAATATGACTGGTATTTTTATTTCTTCTGGGTTCACTCTGAGTTTCAGATTACAATCTTGGTGAGCAGAACCTCTGTATTTACCAGTGATGTGACAATGATCTCGAACTCGGATATCTTTGTCAGTGTATTTTTTATCACAGATGTGACAAACTTTGGCTTTTCGGAATTTCTCTTCATCATCTTTAGTCATTTTCAATGGTTTGTTAAAATTTTTTTTCACAACATTCTTGCAATATTTGACCTCCTCCAGCATAGCTTTCATGAATTTGTACACAGCCTTTTCACCCCTGTATATTACTGCTGGTTTGCTGTATTTATCGTCATAGCAACAAACAACTTTATAGCCGTAGCCACAGTCAGTATGCTTCTGATAGGCTTCAGTATATGATTTATCACTGTTGGGTTGACAACCATGTATTTTCTCAGTGATGGCCTCAAAGTCAGCATATATAACAAATGGTACCCGCTGTTGTTTATGAAAGTTGTTGAATCTCACTATGTTGTTATCTTTGTTTGGCATTTTTATTGCCTGTGTGCCATTTACTTGCATGCAGTTGTCCTTATGATCATTCAACACCCTTTCAGAGCTGAAGCATTGAAGACAGTGCATACAAAAATGTTTTCTTTCTTTGTGCTTTGTTTGATTGTACATGAACTTATTGAAATCTTTGATCAGCACATAATGCTTGTTTTCATTTTCAGTTATTAGAAGCAGATTCAAGCAGTCTTCATATTTCTCTTTTGAAACAAAAATTGGATATGGCTGTCTATTCTCATAACCGAATACATTGATGTTGATCTCATTTTGTTTCTCTATCTTGTTGTAATGCTTGGTTGCAACTGGGAATTCAATCCCTGTATAATCCAATTTTTCAATGTATTTTTTGTCAACTTTTTTAATCCTCTGTGGGTATTTCTCTTGTGGGTTCAGGTGTCTGATGTGACACCATCGGAAGCATTCATTATCCTCATTTTTCAAGTTAATCAAACCCTTCGCACTGTTTCTGAGTTCATTCGGTAGTTTAATGTATGAGGAGCCCTTCATTGGCGCATATTTCACAACATTGAGGTAATGGCTGTCAACTGAATCAACAGTCCAACCTGAACCTTCAGATACCCAAACTGCAATCTTATTCATTATTTGGTCTTTTGACAACTGTAGTGATTCAGTTACTTCCAGATTATTCACAATTGTTTGAGCTACACTGTTGAAATATGCGGTTTTGTATTCTATTTCCCCGTCAGTCATTTTTGCAAATGTTACCTTGAGTGTCTCAACAAATTTGAGACCTTTAATTTCATTCAACAATTTTATAATATTATATGCAACAGCCTTTCTTGTGTTTTGCAGTTGCGCAAGCGGGTCTTTGTTATTTTTTATACTGATTTCAAAAGATTTTGTGAAGCCCTTCAGAGCTTTCTCTGTTTGCTCTATCTTAGTCCTGGGTGTAGGTGTTGGTCTCTGAATCACCTGTTTGGTTCTGGGGGCTGGGATCGGTCTCTTTTTCAATTGTTCTATTTCTTCCAACCATTCTTTTGGTGGTGCTGGTAATCTTTTTCTTTCGAAGTAATCAACCAATTCTTTGACAGTTGGTCTTTTCGTCCTTGGGGCGGGAATTGGTCTTGTTCTTGGTTTAGGTACAGGTTTTGTGTCATCAACTATAATAACTTTAGGATTTTTCTGCTGCTTCAACAGCAATTCGATTAGCTTGGATTTGCTCAATTTTTTGAGACTTTTCTTGTCCATATTACTACTAGTTTCGATAATTTTTTTCATTTATAATGTATCTATAGTTATTATTTCTTTAATACATTTCCGTCTGCGTTTAAATATGGTTGAGAATTCAATTGATCCAATTACTGGATCCTTTTGAATTGTAATTATTGAAGAATATTTTTTTGATGTTTTTTTGTTTTAATATGACAAGATTTTCCTGCCATTGTGTAGTTACGTCCTGTCTTACATATGTTACAGTACCATTCTTTATTTAGCATATAGGTAGTCTTGTGTTTTTTTCTTTCCTCATCACTGAGAACTCTAGGCCTTCCCCGACCTCTCTTGACATTTTGATTCTCCATATATAATCTATATATTTTTATTTTTATATCAATTTAATTTTCTTTTAAATCTTTCCTTCTTGATAAGTATAATTTGCTTTCTTCTAAGTGTTTAGTTATTTCATGAATCAAGTCTTCGAAACAATTGCTCATGATGTACTTACACTTATTTTTCTCATACATTTGCTTCATACTTTTTTGTTTATCTGAGACTTGATACACACCAGTTGGACTTTTGAATTCAAGACATAGAGCATTGTATTTTCTAGTGGGATTCAACAGCATTAAATCACACTGACCAGCCATATATCCTTTGTTATAACTTCTGATTCTCATATTTGAGCTTATTTGATT
The DNA here is from genome assembly GCA_016490735.1 of Pachyseris speciosa. Taxonomy (NCBI): domain Eukaryota; kingdom Metazoa; phylum Cnidaria; class Anthozoa; order Scleractinia; family Pachyseridae; genus Pachyseris; species Pachyseris speciosa. The sequence goes on from JAEMWC010000895.1 coordinate 323,547, forward strand.
TTCACCTAGACCGACAATCATTAAAGCATCTTCATATTTTTTTCTGATGAATGATACAATCTTGCAGTGCAGATCATTTTCACTTTCAATCATCAGCATGTTATTACTTCTATCATTGAACTGTTTGTAATATCCCTGTTTCCTGATTGATGGTAATACTTTCGATGTAACCCAATGTTTGAATTTTACTGCTTCCTGTTTTTTAGAGGACAGTATTAGTGAATAAAGTCCAGATTCATTTACGAAGAAACATTTGAAAGTTTTTTCGGGGGTCTCAGCACGAGGGACCATTTTTGTCCCCCGTGAATCAGTGGCCTCAGCACGAGGGACCATTTTTGTCCCTCGTGAATTTATGCTGATTTTGTGGTCTCTTAAGATTTTATCATCCGATACAACATAATCTCTGATTGCTCTTTGTGGATTTTTATAGTCAAGAATTTTAGCAATGTCTCTTCCTCTGAACCATATTTCATTTTTATCATCAAGATAGCAATCTATTGATACATCTAATTCTTTATTATCGTAGGAATATTTTTGCATTTGTATATTATATTATAATAATTTATTTTTTTAATTCATTTTCGACCTGTGTTTAAATATAGTCAGGAATAATAATATTCTTGGCTACATAATAGCAAATAACAGATATACTGTAGGGTCTACTCACATATATGTTAGATAATTTTCTCTTTATAATATGTCTTTTAAATCCTTGAACGGGATCCAACTGTTAAATTCGTCACTGTAACCCTTCCACTTCACTAAAGCTTGTTTCTTCTTGTAATCTCTGCGAATGACTTTATCAATACGGAATACATCCTGTCTGGCTTTCAATAATTCAGCTTCATAAAAACTCCCTTGTATTTCTTCATCGTTGAGATCTTTTAGTTTGTAAGTGACTGGATTAGTGTATTGGATCTTATCAACTGTAAATACTTCTTCAGTCCAATTTGGTGTATAGCCCTTGTCGAACACATTCCGTTTATACTTGGATATTCGGACCTTGTCACCTATTTTAAATTTTGGTTTCTGTTTTAATGTTTTCATATCACCATACAAATTGAAGTAAACAGTTCCTTCATTCCTCTTATCAGATGCTTCAACGGGTGTCATCTTTGTGCTTGAATGTTTGGTATTATTATACTGTTTCACTAATTTTGGTAACATGTCTAAATACTGTGTATTACCTTGAACAGTGAACTGCTTCCACATTTTGGATTTAATTGTCCTATTCCATCTTTCAACTACTGATGATTTCTCTTCATTCTCAGTTGAGTACATCTGTACACTATGTTTCTCTAGCAAGTCCTTCAAGTGTTTGTTGTAAAACTCTTTTCCCTTGTCGACCCATAAATACTGTGGTTTTCTACCTTCCTTGAATATTGATTTGAATGCTTCAGTGACAGATTCACCTTTCTTATCCTTCAATGGGACAATCCAACCATATTTGCTGAAGACATCAATAACCATAAGAAGATATCGATAACCTTTATTCCATTTACTGAACTGTTGCATTTCAACTAGATCACTTGCCCATATTTCATCAATTTTATTTACAATCACACGCCGCCGAGTGAAATTTCGTTTTATGGGTGCATGTAATTCATCAGCTAGTTTTTCTTGCCAGTTTTCTTCACTCGACGGCTTTTTCCGTTTTTTGAAACACCGAGACCAAGTTTCTGTTTTTTGTCGATTAAGAATCTAGCTGTTTGACCCCATTTTGGCATCTCACCATATGGTATTTGATCTAGTGACTCGACCATTGTTCTATCACAATCGCCTTTATTTTTCCCCATATCATAACAAATATCGTGGTAAGCTGCTATTTCATCCACCTTATTGTAAGGTTGTACATTCCATTTCAAGACCTCACCAGTCAATGGATCATATTCCAACTGCTCATGCAATGGATTGTATGGTCCCATATATTTATATTTACTTGGTGTCCAACCTGCTTTTGGTTTAGGAAGCTTGCCAATTACCTTATGGATATCAATCGCGCCTCCCATTTTATTGATTTTAGCTACCCATTTTTGTATATCTTCTGGTTTTGCATACATGATATCTCCAAGCAATGAGCCACCACGTGTATAATCAACTCCAGCAATATCTGTTTTATACATTTTTTTCTTGTCAGAGCGTTTGGGTCTAATAGCAGTGCTCAATTGCATTAAGCCTTCTTTACCAACCTTTGTGATTGCAGGCTTTGCGAGGGAAAGTCCTTTGTCAATTAATTTCTTTTGCAGCTTTGGATTTCTCATTGCTTCAGAAGCATAATATCTACCCATTTCAACACCCTTCTTCGCTAAATAAGGGACTCCATGTTCCAAAAATCCTGTTAGTGCCATATCTGCTGCCGAATCTAGTATGCCCGCCCCTTCAGACGGGCTAATCAGTTTCCCTTCCCTTTGACAAACTTAGTCTTTGTGATCCCACTCAGCACACTTGCATTTCATCATGGTTCTTCCATTTTTAGTCTTTTGGTATGTTTCGCTTCCTGGTACACACTCAGTCTGCTTCTTCTGTTTCACACAATATGATTTTACCATTATACCATTAAGTTAGATATTTTTGAAGTAGTCTATGATGAATCTGTGATTGACTCTTGTGTCTGTTGGATCAAATTCAGCATTATGTATTGTATTAAGAATGGATCTGCCTTTTTGTCTCTCAAGAAGATAGTACAAACACCAATATCCACATAATACTGATTCCCTTTCTTGTATCTCATCACCAGAGTATTCAAGTTGTTTACCGCTTGCAGCCATGTATTTCTGTACTTCTGTTGGCATCATTAAACCGAAAGAGTCGAAGTATTCACAGTATTTATCATTTTTGAAATTCCTATAACAAACCCAATGAGTACCAGGTCCAATTTTGGAATCAAGATTGACTATCCCACATTGATTGTTTCTCATCAGGTTCGGCAGGTTGTCTCTTGAAAATACTCCTCTAAAATGTTTTATTCCAAGTTGTTTAACCCAATTGATTAAATCAAAGTTGGATAAGGGTTTATTTACAAAATGGTTCCTAGTATGGGGATTGAATTGAATGGACTGTTTTTGCCCAGTAGAAGTCCTTTTCCTTTGGTTTTTTTTTTTTTTTTCATTCCCATGCCTATTGGGTTATCCCATGTACCAAAAAGCAGGAGGGGATTGCCATGGAATCATAGCATGTTTCCCACCACTTTTATTTTTTGCAATGGAATCTGGAACGTGAACATCTAATGACCGTCTTGGACGGCTGCTTTCAACATGCAAACCTTTTCCAGTTAATTTTCTGATTGCTTCTATAGCAAGAGGAATACCAATGCTTGCAAGAATTGACGCAATCCCCCGTCCAGTCTGCGCTTTTGTGGGTCTGATAACAACATCACCACCAGACTGCAATTTGCTCATTATCTGTGATAGCTGTCCTTTTGTGAGCAAGTTACCTAAGCTCAGTAATTGAGGTAGATTATTATTAGGAATCATAAAACCACCTTTTTGTCCACTTCCTTTCTTGCTGCCAAATAATTTGTCAATACCAAGACTGCCAAGTTGACTTATTGCACCTGTAGCCAACGCTGGGATAGCTTTTGATGCAGCTCTGGTAGCATAAGGCAGAAGTTTAGTTCCAAGTGAAAAAAGACTGGACCAAAGAGAGCCTCCTTCTTGGACTGATTTTCTGATTTGTGCTTTGGATATCTTTACATCAGCACCTGTTCCATTTCTCTGTGCTTTGGCTAATTTTTTTATCTGTGTTTTTGTCAACATCATTTGATCACCTCCAGTGAGATCTCCAACTCTAAGTCTCAATGTTACCGGTGAATTTGTTTGTATAGCTTTTGCAAGCCTTTCCTTCTGACTTCCTGAAAGTCTTACTCCATGAGGATGATAAGTAGTCATATAATATATGTTTATACTAAATTGTATTTAATATAAAACAATCATTTAATTATTTAATTTACATTGATCTCAGAATTAATTTTCCATCAGTCTTTCTCATCTCAATATCCTGCTCATAGAGGATCAGTGCATACACACTGTAATCAGCATTTGTTGCAGCACTCAAAGTGTATTTGAAAGTCAGTTTTGTCATTCCATCTTTAATATCCTGTTTCTGTTTTGTCAGATCGAAATAAACAAAAGGGAATATTGTACCGAAATTGCCCCTGTTGAGAAGGGTACTTTCACTGAAATCGTTTACAGCTTGAACATATTTCAAAACATCTCTAAATACTCTTGTTGGTTCTGTTGATGGTTTATAACGAAGCTCTGGATAATCATTTCCGTTGCCAACCTCAAGATAACAATCAGTCAAAGTTCGGTTATTTGCAACTGAGAATGTGTTGTACAAGAATTTATTGGCTGTCTGAGATGCATCACTTGCATCATTGATGATGAATACAAAGACATGTCTGGGTTTGTTTATTGCTGTGGAAATACGGAAATTGGCAGTCTGTTGTCTTGTTGAATTGCCTCTCTCAACCAGTTCTCTCATGTAAGTCCACTTTCTGTTGTCAAGATACTTGCTCATGTATAAGGACTTTCCCGCAGAATTAAAAACAATGCGAGGAACTATTAGCTGGAATTTAGTTAGTACCACACGGCAATCATCGGCAGCTTGCCAAATCAAATTGGCATCACTCTCAAGTGTCAATTTCACCTCTACTTTTGAGTTAGGCATGAGTTCATCCCAAAAGCTCTTGAAAAAACCGTATCTGTTCAATGCTATCTCTGCATTTACTTCACCATTTGCACCATTCAACAGTGCTTTGCGAGCTGCGAAACCTTTGTTATAAGTAGCCACCTGGGCAACTCTATCATCAGCTTGTCTTTTGTCGTCAAGATAGAAGAACTCATTGGTTCCCTGACTTACAGCATAACCCTGTGAATACTCAAGCAATGACTTAATATTTGTGGCTTGGTTGGCATCTCGGCACTCATAAACATCAAGACCATTCATTTTCACATTAATGGTGTTTATAAGAGCGTGAACTGAATTAACGATACCATTTCGATCTCCTGCAGCAATGTCAGCTCCATCTGCAAGCTTCTTTACAATGAAAATAACATTGAAACGGGCATTATACCAGTCAAATGGTGTAGTCTCTCCACTGTTATCACAACGAAACGGTAACCTGTTTTCTTCTGATGATCATTGTTTGCTACTACAGTATTAAGTGCTGTCTCTAGTTCGAACACTACATCTTCATATCTTTCGATATATTTTGAGTCACGATAGTTTGACATATATTATTGTGTTAGATAAAAGTTATTTTACGCGGTCGGCCTCTCTTTCTTTTGATTAAACCACCAGTCTGGCTCGCACTCTCAGTTCCACTCTTTCTCTTTTTCAAAAGTTCTATGATTTTGTCGCCAGCTTTTTTGCCAGCATGTTCACCAATTGTTGTTGCTGCTTTTTTTCCAGCTGTTTTGATCATATCAGTCACAATACCTTCACCATGTTGTTCATATTTTTTAAACTCAAACCGTTTCATATACTATTAGGTTTTATAATTCTGTCTCTCTCAAGAATAACTCAATATACCAATCTATCCCATTCAAATCGACTGGAGCTCCAGAAGAGTCTGTGACATAAAAGCGTATTGAGCTGATATTATGTGTTGAGACAGGATTCCATGAAAGAAAACGAGGTTTGTAAGTGAAAGGTAAACTTCTAACGAGATTTGTGACTGGAATAACAGCGATTGTATTTGTGCTATTTCCATCAACAATGCTATCTGTCACCAAATCACAATTGATATAAATTTCATCTACTCCTCTTGTAATATCAGGTAGATTTGTTCCATATTCTGTGGCTGGAACTAATTTTGAATCGAAACCGATAAGTTTTCTGAAATCAAGATTTCTCAGATCCACTCTATAGTTTTCATCAAGTTCAATCAAAATGCGATATGTTGACAAAACGAAATACATGTTAATACCATACAGGAATTTTGATTTGTCTGTTTCAGATGGATTAAGTACATGGCTATTTTTACTCATATACTTATGAATGTAACTATTGATATCGTCGTATGAATACATCCCGTTAACGAATGTTATTGTTTCCCAGTTTACACCTTTGTCATAGCTGTATTTCATTTGATTATTCCCAAAAATATCTCTGATATTGTACCAACTGTATGTCATATTGATGACATTCACAGCCATTTCATATTTTAAATCATTCGTTAATTTACGAGGTGTATTGAATCTTTTTTTAAAATCATGACTCTTGCTGACACCAATTTTGTCTCTGTTTTTACTGTTGAATCGTAATGAAATTTCTGTCATATACTTTTACATTAGATATTTCATCATTATTTTATTTAGCTCACCGGTTTTCAGGATTCCCAGTCTGTTCAATGTATGCAATATTTTTGTGAATTCATTTTGAACATTTTTGCTGTTGTTGCCGGCTGAAATAGATCCACCAAGTAACTGCAGTCTTGAAAGCATGTCACCCAAAAATGCATCCCTTGAACCCATTCCTTTCCCTGTTTTGTATTTGTAAGAAGCTAATACATCTGAAATCGTATCTCTATATTTCTTCAAAGTTTGTATTTCTCTTTTATGAGATTCATTTTCTTCTGGAGTGAATGATTTTTTTTTCTTCTTCCCATATCCTTGGCTTTTTCTGCAGCTTTCTCCCTTTCTTCAAGAAGTTTTTGTGGGGCGACTTGAGTTAATTCGGATGGTTTCAAAAGATTGTGATTTCTTAATATGATTCTATCATCTCTATCGAAATAGTTATCGATCGATAATATGTTGGGTGTCTTATCCTCTTTTTCAGGTGCTTCAATTGTCAAAGGAAGTTCCGTTCCCATTGTAATTGCTCTGCGATTAGCTTCAATAACATCATCAAGTCCTTGTGTTAAAGCCTGTTGATTTTTTTCAACTGTTTAATGACTTCATCCTGTTTTTTGTCGACACTTTCTTTCACACTCTTCTGGACATCAATAGAGGGTTTCAGTAATTCTGATGTTGTATCATATGCATCCTGTTTTCTGTATTCATAAGTCTTGATAACATCACGAACTTCTCTTGTTTTGTTTCCAGCTTCAATTCCACTTTTAAGAAGCCTTTTCATTCGTTCTATATCCATATACAATTGTGTTAGACTAATCTAAACTATTAACATATGGAAATCCCTAATTATGATATTCAGGGTTTAAAGAATTCATTCAGACAGTTGTATCCGTATATGCCAAAAGATACATTTAGAATGTTATTGGCTGGTAATTCTGGATCTGGAAAGACAACATTGTTCATGCATCTGATTATGGAACCGTTGGTCTATTATGATCAGATACATCTTTATGCAAAAAATTTGGATCAAGACAAATATCAATATCTGCGGAAAGTAATGAATGAAATAAGCAGTCACATTGGATATCCTGCCTTGGTTTGCAGTCAAGAAGAGATATTGCCAGTTGAACAAATAAAAGACACAGATTTGCAGCGATTGGTTGTTTTTGATGATTTCGTGACTGATAAAAAACAAGATCAAATCATAAGCTATTTCATTCAAGGGAGACACAAAAACTGTTCAGTCATATATCTCACACAATCATTCTATGGCTGTCCAAAATCAATCAGACTCAATTGCAGTCACTTCTGCCTTTATGATTTCCCATCCTCAAGAGAAAGGAACTTGATTGCACAGGAGCTTGGAATCGACAAGAAGAAATACATTGAAGCAACCAAGAAACCATATTCCTTCTGTTATGTTGACAAGCCGATGAAGACAATCAAGAGGAATTTTTATGGTGCTGTTTAATCTAATCTAATATTATATGGCAATCAATAATTTCCAAAATGTTGAAAAACAATAAGAGACTACCTGTCATCTATGAAACCATATCACCTAAATTCTTGGAAGATGATGATGACAGCAGCAGTGATGAAGAAGATTAATCTAACAAGATAATATAATGGGAGTTTTTAATGCTCAAATAAATGAAGATAAAACAGAAACTGGTACTGGTGAAAGAGGCCCAGCTGGTCCAATTGGTCCCAAAGGTGAGAAAGGTGATAGAGGTGAAAGAGGTCCAAAAGGTAATACAGGTGCAATTGGTCCACAAGGAGCTACTGGAGCTGTTGGTCCCAAAGGTGATGGATTTAGATTAACACAAGGTGGTAATTATGACATTGAAAATAAACGTTTGACAAATGTTGGTGATCCAGTAAATCATTATGATTCTGCTAACTTTGGATATGTTAATGATGCTGTTTTATCAATTGAAGGAACACGTGTTAATCCATTTAAATTTCTTCTTGAAGATGTATCAAAAACAACTATTCTTAGAAATGCGAATAATCTGACATTGGAAGATTTTGACAAAAGCCCTTACTCATTGAATAAAATAGCCTTGTCTTTTGTTATTCCTACTGCTGGTCTTACAACTGTTCTTCGTTTTAATTTGTCACAATTGGAAGTTTCAAAGTACACTTTAGTTGTTGAGTTTTATACTGATGGTAACCCAAATAATGCAACAGTCGATGACGACAATCTGTCATCAAATTTAATTGAAAGAAAGGATTCAATAAAAAGAGCATTTCCAAAGACTCATCTTGTTGATGGTTATCTTAAGAGAATATTCTTCCTTGAAAAAACAAGTGATGGTTCCACATCAATGGAGTTATTGTTGATTTCACCATATTTACAAAACAATAAAAAACATTATGTTATAGTTTATGGTGTTTATGGATTTTCTAATATCATTTTATCACATATTCATGATCCTGCTTTTGAAATAGAAGATGGAAGAATTGTATTTGATCGTGAGCTTAAAATGAGTTTTCGTAGAATAGTCAATGTTGCATACCCTATATTACAACAAGACTGTGCAAATAAAAAATACGTTGATGATGCTGCCATATATCTGACGAATAATAAAGCGAATATAGCATATGTTAATTCTAACTTTGTGAAAAAAGATGGAAGCGTTGCAATGACTTCTGATTTGAATCTTGGAGGTAACAAATTGACTAATGTAGCAGCGCCAACAGCAAACAATGATTCAGCCACAAAGGGGTATGTTGATACTGAAATTGCTGGAATTACTGGCATTGATGTTTCACCATTTCTTAAAAAAGATGGAACTGTCGCAATGACTGGAGATTTGGACATGGGTGACAATAAAATAACAAATGTTGAGACTCCAAACTCTGATAAAGATTCTGCCAACAAAAAGTATGTTGATGACCTTGTTTTTTCAGCATCAGGAGCTCAACGCAACCCATTCGCTTTTCTGTTAAAAGACAAATCCAAGTCTTCTGCAGTCAGTGGTGCGGAAAACCTTCAAATTGAGAATTTTGACAGATCACCTTATCACATAAACAAGTCGTCATTGTCTTTTTTCATCAAACGAAGAGGCAACTTTACATCCAAAATTCGTTTTAATGTTTCATCTTTGAGAAACAGTCAGTACACTTTTGTTGTTGAGTTTTACTCACCATCAGACCCACACCAAGCTACAATTGGGCTCGATCTTCGCACATTGAACTTACGTGACGTCGGACAGCCATTTCAAAAACCTTTTCTCAAAACCCCGTATGTTGATGGTTATATGAAGAAGCTTTTCCGAATCGAAAAAACTGGTGGCGGTCAAGCGTTAATTGAGGTTTTACTTTTTAGCACAGCTCCCGCGTCTAACACCAAAACACATATCATCGTTTATGGGGCCTATGGCTATCATACCAATTTATCTTACTTTGTTCATGACCCAGCTTATGAAATTGAAAACGGCCATGTTGCGTTTGGTAGTAATATTGACATGAAATTGAACAAAATCATCAACCTACAGGATAACCCCTCAAACCCACAAGATGCTGTAAACAAAAGTTATGTGGACCAGAGGTTGCAAACCAAACTCGATGCGATTGCACAACAAAATCTGAATATGAACAACAATGCCATCACTGATCTTGCTCCACCTGTTAACGCAGACGATGCGGTGACAAAACTTTATACTGACGAATATTTTCTCCGACGAGCCGGTTCGACTGCAATGTATGGCGATTTGTTGATGGGTGGAAATAGAGTGACTAATTTAGCGGACGTGGTGAATGAAACTGATGCAGTGAACTTTAGAGTTTTAAATCGAGCTTCACAAACTATCAGAGCAAACACTTTATTATTGAATGGAACAAATGCGATGGCGGCGGATATCAAACTTGGAGGGCATAAAATCATTGACTTAAAAGAAGGAACAAATAAAACCGATGCCATAAATTTAGATCAATTAGAAAAAAGTCATATTTCATCTGCTTCTCATCCAAAGAATGCTTTCAAATATTTGATGAATGATATCGATGAAATTAGCACTGAATATGGCTTGACAGTTAATGGATATGTCAATTTACCTCGGTCACCACATTTGATTTCAAAGAAGGTCATTGATATAGACTTGAATAAAAAGCTAATCATATTTACAAAGCTAAAATTGGTTTTAATATGTACACAATAAAAGATGGAAAATACACTTTCATTCTTGAATGGCTATTTCCTGATTATGAAGGAATGAGTCTTAGTAGTGTAACATTCAGTGCAAATGGTGGAATTACAATTCATAAAACTGTAGGGAGAAAATTTGATAACAGAAATGAAGATCATTCGAGATATTTATTATGGATTGAAAAACCTTCAGTAAGTTCATCATCTGAATATTTATATTGTACGATTCGTATTAATGCTAACCCAACTTATCCAAATAAGTACAAAGTTCATTGTGTTGCATATGGTATTGATTTTGAAGCTGTAGACGTTCCATCAAGTGTTTACGACTTCTCTGAACCTTTCAAAATCGTGAATGAAACAATACAATTACAAACTGATTTAGATTTGAATGGTTTTGATGTGAAAGAAAATGAAAATTGGTTGTTTGGTGGAGACAATGGTGAATTTACAATGCTGAATAATATTAATATGAACAGCTATTTAATAAAAGAGGCTAAACTTGGTGGTGATTTAAATTTGAATGGCTTTAGAATTCATAATAATAGTTTGAATCTATTTCGTTCAAGCGTTACAGGTGTAATTATGGAAAAGGCTTTCGATTTGGGTGGATTTGCTCTTTACAGGCCGAAATTAGGAGGTGATCTAGATTTGAATGGGAATGGAATAATCGGTCAAATACAATATTTAAATTGCTCTGTCAAAGCCAAACAAGGACATAATAAGAATGCTTTAAAGCCTGTATTGATAAATGGCTCTGATTTTTTAGTCATTCACAACAATAACTTTCACATTAAGAATATGTATGTAATACAAGGAACAAAACCCGGAATATTCTACTTCAAGACAAAAGCTGAAGGTGGTGGGCCTTTGCCATTACCAGCAACAATTTTTGAATACAGACATGGTGCTGCGGGTAGAAACATCACAACGGTTGACGTCAATAAATCATTATCGAGAGGCTATTTATAATTGACTATTCACATCCCAACAGTGGAGAATTTGATACAGCATTCACACTTGAAGTAATTATGAATTAATCTAAACTAATATTATATGGGTGTATTCAATCAAGATAACACAATAACTGGTGCAATTGGTCCTAAAGGTGATAAAGGAATAGGTTTTACATTAACACAAGATGGTCACTATGATCTTGGAAACAAACATTTGACTAATGTAAAAGCAGGCAATGATTCTGATCATGTTGTAATCAAATCACAAGTTTCAGATATTGTCAGAGATAGTTTTTTGGATTTATGGGTTTCTGAATTCATCAGATTATACTCAAAATGTGTTTATCAAATCGACAGAGCGAATAATAATTTTGTAGATATGAATGCAGACAGAAAAGTTGAAACATTATATGATCTCTCAAATGAAGAAAATAATGCAACTCAATCAACTTTAAACATAAGACCCACTGTTTGTACCAAGGCTGAGAAACATAATGGACGTTATTTTTTGAAGTTTGATGGATCACAGAGAATGATAAGTCAAATCAATTTGAATAATGATGTTGTTAATATCTTCATTGTTTATAAATTAAATTCAAATACAGGTGGAAGTCCATGGAAAAATGGGCTTTTTGGTCATGATAATGGAGGTTATGATAAGTTTGTCAGCTATTACAATGGTTCAAATTTAGTTATAAGTGGTGTTGATCAATCAAATTGTGTATATTTTGGTTCAGCAGCATCTATACAAGGTTTCAGAAAAATAGCAGATTATTCAGTAAATGATTTGGGTCAAATAAATGTTTGGCACTGCTTGTCTGTTCACTGGGATAATTTATCTTCTCCAAAAACAAACACAAGTAAAATCTATTGGAATAAAAAACATATTGGAAGTTTTACAGCGGCTAACAGAAGTGGTAGTCGGCAAATGACTTTTGGTGATTTGGATCCTAGCTCCATCGCACCTCTTGACGGTAGTGTTATTTTTTTCTGTGTGTACTTGGATTCTGTATTAGACGAAAAAACAATTTCAGATCATCATCAAATTTTAATCCAACGATATAATATAAATGAACAAAATAATTAGATATGTGAGATGGTTTACTCGGGATGCCGAACGGAAAAACCCAGGTGTTGACAAGAGGATTTTGAAATCAGCTTTGGTTTATCAGTTTCTATATCACAAACATTTTAACAAGTATGTTGAGGTGAGAGATATCCTTTTGGAGCATGAAGACATTGGATTAATTGGATATGGTGATGGTTGCCTGACACATTTGCTGGAGCATACTCTTGGATGGATTAATGTGTTGCAAACACATGCAATATTACATGATGCTTTCGGTCGATTCTACGTCAAACATTCACTTGACAGAGGATATTCTTATGCTTTCCCCCGTTTCATGACAACGAAATTTAACAAATTGTCACCTCTAAGTGGACAATTGTCTGGTTTGTGGTACTGTGTGTTGAACAGAATCGTTATATAAGCATATTGTATGAAAGACAGAAAGAGCATATTCAACTGGAACCATATTTCAGGTGAATTAACAGAAGATCAGGTAAATGAATTAAAAGCCTATTACCACACATATCACAGAAAGTGTTAGGCTCATAAACAAGCTGTTAAACGGTTCAAAAAATGGAAATTACTGGGGAATTCCTTGTCCATCATCTTTGCAACTGGGGGTCTCGCCACAAGTGTGGCAACAGGTGGTGTTAGTTTGGTAGCCATCAGTACAGCAGCACTTTTGATACAAGGGTGGATGAAGCATAAAAACCTAGATTTGAAAATCCAGAATTGCACATATGCTTATCAAAGCTATCAACATCTACTCAATTCAATAAAAGACAAGTTGAGAAGTGGTGATTTTGATGCTTCAAGTATACAAATCTCAATGAAGAATATTGATGATTATGTGACTGACAATAGTCCAATTATTGATAAGTACCTACTGAAATATGATGAAAAATTCACTGCTTGATAATACTAATAATCTTATCAAATCTCAACAATAGAATCTCAACCCAATATCGATCATAAAATCCAAGCGTCTTTTTTGATCTAGTAACTATTATTTTATCAAATGGAAGATCAAGCATTAAAAATATTTGCTTAAGCATAAATTTCGTACTTATCATCCTTTTACGATTCTTATTCACCAAAGGAAGGACAGTGTCTATCTCTTGGAATATTTTCAATATTTTGCCTTTATCTTTTACAGAAATTTGAAGTCTATTCTTACTACATATACCATTTATCACATTTTCAATATGGTACTTCCGATGATATACAGATTTTCGCCGTATTTTATACATATTATTATGAAAGTCAACGTACTCTTTACAATAGTCATAGCTGTGGACTGAACCGCAATTTAGACAAACATTTTCACCATCATCGTTAAACATTTTCTGATTATCACAGCAAGGTGCTTTCACACTTTTAACAACTTTGACCAATAGCTGATCACAAAAATAACATGACAATTCTCCCATATTCTTTAATTCATTGTGGATTACTGAATTACAACTCATTCTATAATATTATGTGATATTTTATTTTTAAATAGGCGATGACTCATTCCCTGTTTTCCGAGAATGTCACGCTTGGTGAATGTCACGCATTTTAATAAACTATAGATGAAGTGTGCTGACCTTGGTTCCATCAGATTGAACAACTATAGATTCCATCAAATTAAATAACTATATATTCCATCAAATTAAATAACTATATATTCCATCAAATTAAATAACTATATATTCCATCAAATTAAATAACTATATATTCCATCAAATTAAATAACTATATATTCCAGAATACGAGACCAGAAGGCAGTAGTATAGTGTTTGGGGAAAACGAGATCAATTGATTTCGTACCCCAAACACTATACTACTGCCCGGGTTCGTTTCCCGGACCCGGCGTCTTATGTGGGTTGAGTTTGTTGTTGGTTCTCTTCTCTGCTACGAGAGGTTTTTCTCCGGGTACTCTGGTTTTCCCCTCTTCTCAAAAACCAACACTTCTAAATTCCAATTCGATCTGGCCACATGCTGAACGAGCTCTCAGCTCCTAAGGTGGATCTTGGGTAAACAAATTATATTTACATTTTTCCCATATTGAAATATCTACGAACGAACAGTTACAGTTAAGTATGAATGATATATGAAATGAATCATATATGAATTGCGAAAAGAAGCCTGAAAAAAATTCAGGACTTCAACGGGGTTTGAACCCGTGACCTCGTGAGGTCACGGGTTCAAACCCCGTTGAAGTCCTGAATTTTTTTCAGGCTTCTTTTCGCAATTGCGTTAATTGCGTTCACAACTGCGAGGATCATTCTTCGTTTGATTTCATTTCCGCAGTTCATATATGATTCATTTCATATATCATTCATACTCATTTCTTTCACGGGATCATATGAACCCACAATTGACCTGCTCCCAACGTCAGTGGCTTCATAGCTCAGTTGGTTAGTGCATCGCACCGGTAATCGCGAGGTCACGGGTTCAAACCCCGTTGAAGTCCTGAATTTTTTTCAGGCTTCTTTTCGCAATTGCGTTAATTGCGTTCACAACTGCGAGGATCATTCTTCGTTTGAGTTACAGTTAAAGAAGGCAGTGGTGATCAACAAGATCGAAGGGCTTTTTTAAATCGATAAAAGGCAGCTCCGATTAACTGTTGCTTGTCCATGTGTTCTACAATATGATCAACCATGTACGCAACCGCTGTTTCAGAGAGTGTTTCATGCGGAAACCGGATTGAAAATCTGAGATATCTTTGTTTTCGTCAAGAAAGGACAATAGTTGAAACCAGGGGGAGAATTGAAATTGGACGATAGTTGTGCTCATCATCCTTCATCCCAGTCTTATAAATTGGAGTTACTCTAGCTTCTTCCACTGTGATGGAATTTCACCCGTCAAAATAGTAAGGTTTATAAGATAAGTGACTGGCTTGGCTATAACGGAGACTGCATCTTTGAGGAGTTTTGCAGGGATTTCATAAAGTCCAGTAGCCTTTAATAGTTTTAGTTTTGCCAGCTTATTGCGTACAAAACAATAGCCGAAGTAGCATGTAGGGTAAAGTCCTTCTCGACCCTGGGGACCAAAATTTGAGGAAAGGCAGGGTCTTTAAAGACGTTGCATAAATTCCTTGAAATCGATGTAAAAGATCTCGTTGAACTTTGCTGCTGATAGATTTGATGGGCTACTGTTGGTTGCGCATTTCTTTTCTTTGGGGAAGATGTTGTTTAAAGTCTTCCTCATTTCCTTAGAATTCTGGTCACCTGAGAGCTTGTTGGAATAATAATTACATTTCTCTTTACGCATTTTGGTGTTGACAGCATTGTGTAATCTTTTCTAATTACTCCAGTGTAGCTCAATATATGTTGATATCGCTTTCTTATGTTCATAATCACGCTCGTACATGAGATCTTTAATCTTTGGCGTTAACCAAGGCACCGATCCTCCGCAAACAAGCGTGTTGTTCCGCGAACACGCTCTGTATAAATTTATTACATGGAAACGTAAACTCAATTTCACTCATGTTTCAAAGCCAAATGAATTTGTTGTCAACATGGCCCTTAGCAAAGTAAGAAATACCGCTGTAAACATCGACTCCCTTAACCCCTTCAATGCCGACTTTTTGCACGTCCTTTTTTTTTTCTTTCTTTGCAATCTTCTGAGGATAGGAGGTCAAGACGACCTCGCTTTTCCATATAAGGGGTTACCACGGTGATTTCGCTGGTCCACAACTCCAAAGGCTCTATCTTCCACGCTTGTCAGGCCAGCCGTCGCTCGCTTTAGGCAATCAACTGCAGCTAACAGTTTGATAGGTATTTGATTTATAAGTGTGTTTTTCGAGCCATTTTTCACCTCAGAGCCCCCCTGCCTGGCATCATAAAGCTGGGTTGGTGAGTAGAGGCAATCCTCTGGCAAAAACAGAGGTGAGAAGCAATTTCACACGAAGTGGGCCGCCGGAATTGCTCGATCGAGTTATGGCCATTCGCGAAGTGAAGTTGTGTCCCTAGCCGTTCTGTAAGTGGATTCTGAGACCTCGCAAGGCAATTTCGGCGAGTTTTAACTTGTGGACAATGCAATCGGTGCAACATGTCAGCAGAACCGGGTGGCTCGATACTGGCAGACTTCTACGCGTCAGTTATCCAAGAACCTCCCAGAATTCCTTTGGGTCACAAAAGCAAAATTACAGACCAGTGAGTGCAAGTGAAATCAAAACTGTTCTCCGCATCGAGCTAAACAAGTGAGCAGGTAAATGTGGAACAGATATCAAGCAGTGGAGTCGAAGTTTGCTGCCAACGCAGATTTTAGCTTCAAAAGAAATTTTTGTTCAAAAAACTTCCAGGCAAGTTCCTTATTTTTGATGTTGTCAAAGGGCATTCAAAGCCAACATTTTTGGTTTTGCAACAAAATAAACGGTCATACTCGATGAAAACTGGGAGTTTTGGTCAGTTTATGGAGTGACGAAGTCTACATAACTGAGCATTTGGCAATAAGAATCGTTCATTTCAACCACAGCAAGGGATTTGGGAAAGTTGTAGGTTTTCAAAGTACTGACGGCATTTGTAACGTGCAGAGTACGTCAATAAGGCACTGAAGGGGTTAACACTTTAGAGATTACTTGGTCTGTCCGGATTAAGGCTGAAAACGTAACACTACTTCGGATCACGAATAACTTCATTAGAGTCTGAATTAATTAACTTAATAGCCAGCAACATTTATTCCATAACAGTACAATGACATGATTCCTTTGCCATTGCTACCTACGCATGTTCAAAGATAGAGGGCATCTTGAATAAGGCCTACTGAAAGCCGTTAAACGGTTATACGCCATCTTGATATTTTTCGCTTACTATGGTTACTCAGTAAAAGAATTCCTGTTAGAATTGCAAACAATCAGTTGGTGGTTATACAACTGAGTGTTGGTCCCTTGGTTTCTGTCGGCTGTTTTTCCTCCTTAAGTTTTATACTTGGATTGGAATTTTATCTTATTACAGTGGAACCCCGCTCTACGGACACCCGCTTGATACAGACGCACGGATATTACTTACAGTCTCGTTTGTCCCAACGAAAAGTTCATATATTTTCTATAAAATTAACACGCTTAATGTGGTCATCGGTCAATACGGACAACGGACAAGTTCTCGCTGTCCGGGGTGAAAAACGCAGTACGGACACTAGTTATCTGCGCACTGTCTATTTTCAGTGTTTGATCCTTATACTGTGGTCCGTTATTTCCACATACGTCTACCGATCCTCGGTTGGTAGACTTTGAAATAAAATGAGTGACTATACAAGAGTGGACTTTTGGTGTCCGGAAGGTGATAAGGAATTAATGTCACCGATTACTCGACTTTCTTTTCACCCTTCGACTGCGTCTTTATCTTTGGTATTTTTTCATGTAACAGTCGAACAGTCCTTGTAAACATGGAATCCTCCAACCCAGGAAGAAATTTTCACATAAATTACCGAAAAGTTTCTTTAGTCTGAACTCATTACAGTTACAATTACTGTTAAGAAATTAAACAACATTTTGTTTCCTTAAAAAAATGTCTGCTTTAGTCTTTCTATCGATAAAATATGAGTCCGTGACGTTTTATTTTCTGACAGTCCTCTTAATACGGACACCTGGATAATACGAAACCTTTGTCATGTCCCCTTGGTGTCCGTATTAAAGAGGTTCTACTGTATAACCACTGCACATGAATGGATTTGATCTCCGAAGTGTAAATATTTCTATAATAGCAATGTTAAAGCAATTACAAAGACGTTCACATGATGAAAATGTCTAACTTACTTTTATAATCTAATAGAATCTAAGTTCACAGTAAAGGCCAGTTTTTATTTATAGATAGTGTTCTTATGATACTGATAATATTTCATTGAAAACTATTCAAGTTCACATCCCGTCTCCATCGTCTCTTCACTTTAAAGTCAATTTAGGGTTAGTGCTAAATTGTAACACAAAAGAATAACAGTTGCACTTACAGCCACACCAGGTTAGTATTCTGATCAAAGATTCCTTGAGGCAGGTCCTTCAGCTCGTTGTTTTGGAGGTACCTACGAACAATCAATCAATTAATATGGTGTTAGAAAAGTCAACATTTTCACGTCCAAAGCTTCTTTATTTAGTAAAGCGCACCAACTAATGTTCGAAAGCCGATTAACCCTACTCCAAAATTGAACAGTAACCACAATGATGGTCTGCAAAATTTTATATCAGGGGACGTAAATCCTGAAAAGCAAAAATCAGCAAAAGAAACTTTTATCCAAAAGTGAAAAGAGAAAAAAAAAATAATAACGTTTTACGCGAACCCTGAATTAAGTTCTCGGCTTTCGAACAAATGGGCTCTGATTGAGATTTTACAAAAAACGCGTGCGCCTCTTTTAATTTTTCGTAGACTAGAACTCATCCTGGCTCCAGTAATCAGGGGCCCTGATTGAGAATTTACAAAAACCCATTTCGCACGCCTCTGATTTTCTTTGTACACTAGAACTCACCCTAGCCCCGGTAATCAAGTTTAAGATATCCGTTCAATATATATCACGACTGAAGACAAAACCGTGTCGTTAAAAACCGATGGGGATTTTAAGTCACTTAAGGTGACACAGTTTCAGTGAAAAGTGTGAAAATAAGCTTGAAAATTACAATGTACCAATAACGTTCCGAGTCGCGTCGAACTGATAGCGTAACTATAAACTATTGCCAAGAGAGCCGCAATAATTATTTCCTTTTCAGTCTTCCACTATCCTTTCAAGAACCGCGTACTATGGATAAACGGACGAGAACAGCAAACAAACTCCACAGTCACAGCGGCAAAAAGCATCAAATTTATTCCACGTGGACGGTGAAAGCCTCGAAGCGCAAGGCAAAGACTGAAGAAGTCAGGGCTGAACTTTACAAACGCCGTTTATTTCCCCCAAACCGAAAACAAGGAGAACAACACATCGGCTGAACCGCGCATTCTTCACAAAAACCAACCATGCTGGTGGAGAAATGGTCAGCGCAAACTGTGGGAATTGGGCAAATTATTTGCAGCCCTTCTTTGGTTATGTGTAAATAAACACTTCAAAGGGACGAGAAAACTTTATTTCACCAGCTTCCTGATTCAGTCAGTGACATCAAGCCCACAGAACTGTCTGGATACAGAATTACTGATCTGGGTTTCTTTTAACTTTCTCTTTAAAATCATGTGAGCACTTCAGCACTGCAAATCTGGTAAAATATGCCAACATGCTTTGTACAATAGTATTAAATTGCCTCTAGCAAACTTTTCAAAAATGGTTTGAAAAGGTGAATAATTTAATTTTCGGTCCTATCCATTCTTCCAAGGGCCCCTTTGTATTACTTACGCAGACACAGAAATAAAGGAGGGATGCGCAAAGTTTATTTCTGTCGCATACCATAAATGTGGCGGCAAAAATGATTTTTTTTTCTTCCAGACAGCTCCACAATTGCAAAAGAGTTCCTGGCGCCTATAAAATTAATACGCAAGTCGATCTTGGTCGCCACTGACAGCGGTATAGAATATACACATGTCAACAGCTTTTCCACCACATTAAGTGTCCCCATGTTAATTCGGAGCCTGTTCAATAGACGCGAGAGTGAAATTGCTGTTGCTATTGAGGAGGTTGCTACTAATTCCTGCAGAATGGCTATGGAAAATGAAATTTATATTAAAATTTTTATGGGAAGACCCCTGATACTAATTGTGCAGTACATCTGGCTATTCTATATGATATGCAATGGTTAAAACGTGAGAGGACCAACGATTCGCTGACAAAACAAAGAGCAATCAACCTGCTAGTTGGTTCTGTTCAAAAGCAAATCAATAGCAGCGAGACTACAATGGAAATTTATATCGATAACATCAAATTAGAGGAAGCGGCAGGAGAAAAGCTGCTTGGAGTTGTCATTGACTCAAACCTTTCATGGAACTTACACATTGACTATCTGATTAAAAAATTAAACTGTAGAATATGTCTTAAAAGAGCAAAGGTCTATTTAACCTTCGCTTGCAGGAAAATGTTATATAATGCCCTCATCAAGCCAACACTAGAGTATTGTTGTACGGTCTGGGGTAAATGTACCTTTGGTAATCTTCAAAGAGTTTTACGACTCACAGAAACGATGTGCTAGGCTAATTTTAGATGCTGATACTCACGAAAACTCAGTCAAGCTTTTTAACAAATGAGATTGGTTGCCTATAGACGATATACGTATTAGAAAGCGTTATATACTTCATAAAATAAATCAAGGACATTGCCCGGCTTATTTTAATAAATATATTGAACATATAAGTAACACCCATAATTATAACACGAGATCCGCTTCCAATAACAATATAACAACACCAGCTTGTAAAAGGAATTCTGGCCTCAGAACGTTTCACTCGAGCGCTTGCCGTTTGTGGAACGCTCTTGATCCCAAACTTGAGTCACTCTTCCATACTAATTTTAAAAATTACTTATTTAAACTTTACAGTAGTAGGAATTCCTTTCTTGATCATTTTAAAATTTGTAAAACCTTTTAGTTTCATTAGCAGTCAACTAATCAATACTGTATTACTAGTAGTTCATTATGTAAGTTTAGTTGGTAGATTATATAGGTAGTTAATTAATTAATCGATACGTTTTATTACTTGTATTGTAGGAGGGCCATTATTATCTATCTATCTACCTATCAATCAAGGACTCCAAAACCAAAAAAGTCCTGGACTACTCTTGTGCTAATAAATTCTGTCGTATCTCTGAAACTGCTCAGTCAAAAGGTAAAGAACCAGCTCATCATGACTGCCGCCAAAATTAGGAAGGTTCGTCTGAAGTAGGAGTTAGACTTTTTCATGACTCTCCAAATCATGGTATGAAGTACTCTGTACATCGCGTTTAGACCAGGAAATGATTTGGAGGAAACCGCTGCCTTAACTGCCATGGAATCATGTATTGCTGATATCAGTCAGTGGATACATACGAATAAGTTAAAACTGAATTCGGATAAGACAGATTGTCTTCTGATTGGAACGCGACAACGACTTCAGAAAGTCATTAACGTCAGTTTTTTATCGGTTGGCGACTCCCAAATTGCTCTATCATGTGAAGTTCGAAACTTAGGAACCTGGCTTGATTCGAAAATGAGTATGCTAAGTCATATTAACAGAACTTGCTCATCTGCTTTCTATTATCTTTTGTAACATACGTAGAATTAGGAAATATTTAAGTCGTCCAGTCACCGAATCATTAGTTCAAGCTTTTATAACCAGTAGCATAGATTATTGTAACAGCCTTTTATATGGCCTCCCGAATTCACATATCATGAAACTCCAACGGATACAGAATGCCGCAGCTCGGTTGGTCACAGGAACACCAAGATTCTGTTATGTTACACCGTTGCTTTTTCACCTTCATTGGCTCCCGATTAGTTACCGTATAAAGATTAAGATTCTGCTTTTGACATTTAAGTGTTTATATGGTCTAGCTCCTAATTATCTGATTGATTTAATTAGCATTAAAAAGCAATCCAGATACTCTCTTAGGTCAAACGACTCTTTATTACTTGAGTTACCTAGAACTAAGAACCGTCCAACCCTTGGCGATTACATGCCAATCGTTGGTGAACAAGTAAAGTTATGAAAAAAATTTTCCACTTAATACGTTCACTAGAGCCTTGAGAAATACCAATAATTCTAGCTTTAAGCCACAAAAACTAAAACACGAGCTCACTGTAGAAAAGCTATAAGCGTATTGAGATACAACGTTTTGAAGCGTATTGAGATACAACGTTTTGCAAATTTAACAAAAATTCTTAGCAGCGATTTCATAGCTACCTTAACAAGTTATGTGAGAATGAATATATGAAAATCATATAAAGATATGATCATTCACGTACGTATTCTTAACAAGTTAAGTGGAAAAAATTATAACTATCTTGTTTAGTTGCTTGATACCACTATGAAGGTAACAACATATAAAGATTGGTAGTAATGATCCATCGAAGCGCTGGAAACCGGTGAGAGCCACCGAGGATGGTTTCACTGAATAAATGAACTCAAAATGCTCGAAACATTTCAATGAAGCAAAGGTAATTAGATTCAAATTAATAGCATCAGGATAACACGCAGAGTAATAGTAGCATTTATACCATTCCGACTGATAGGAGGCTTAGAAAAATAAGTTGGTCTTTACTCGGGGTGTCTGCCAAGAAGTTACTTTAGATCCACAACATTTCAATCTTAATAAAACATTGATTCTTGGCTAGAATTTGGTGCATCCAATTTCAACTCGCATTTCGCTTACCGAACGCAAATGTGAATTAACAACGGAAAAACAGCTAACAAATTTACAAAAAAATGGCTTTTAATTCAGTGCTCGCCAAAAAAGGAAAACCATTCGGTTCACAAGGTGCCTATCGGTATAATGTTATGTTAAATACATAGTGAACTGGAGGGTGACAGTTCCTTCTACATTGATTTCAGGATATATGCGCGCAATAAGTATTGAAGTATTATGGTTCTTTCGGGTGCATCTCCCCGAGCGGAAGTATCCATTCCACGCGAAATTGAGAAATTCGATCCGGAAAACAAATCTAACATCACAACCAATCACCTATTCGTTCACATTGAATGTTTGATGGGCCACAGAGAAAAACATAAGGAGGTAAGTCAGTGAAATGCGGATAAGGTGATAATTGACGTTGACGAAAAGTGAGAAATTAAAGGTGTTGGTAGGGTAGGGGGGGGGGGGGTAACAGAATTTATAATAAAGGGTTGCGCATGTTTTCAAATTACATTATTATTTTGTTGTTGTTGTTGTTGATTAACTTTCAAATGTAGAAAAATGGTAATACACCTCTTCCAACCGACTTTCCTCCTACAATCCACAATTCCCCAAAGAAGAACAAAAGAAAACGTTTTTGCATGGCCAAATTTGTTACTATCTTTTCGATAACTAGCTTTATGTCTAATTTGGCATCAGAGCAAAAGACACTTTTTGAGATTTTTTTCAACAAAATACACACTTAACTTGTTAATTGCTATTACTGATCATGAATTAAAAAATGTCGTAAAGAGGAAAATACTGCCGGCAACGGAGTCAGGGCTTGCGCACATCACGGTAAGATTTTCACTCAGTAACTTTTCATCGTTGAATGACATCTACTGAGAAACCAGTCTTAAATGTCATTTATGACTACCTCTTTAGCAATATTAAGCGGACAATCCAAACAAATCAATTCCTTTGTAAATGCTGTTTCAAATTCTCACAAGAAAACTTGTGGTAATAACAAAGGAATAAACAGGCTGTAACCGCTCCTCCCGCGCCATCCCCTCATCTCACGATGGAGGTATTGGTTGGCTGGTACGTCAGAAGACCGACTAAGAAACGTTTCAAAAAGTGTTAAGAATTCGTTAAGTACAGGCGTAGTTTTCAACTCGTGTATTACTGGATGTCTATTGACTTTAATCCCCTGACCAGAATATAGCTTTCTTGTTAGTTACTAACATCTGAGACTACAATCTCGGACACAATTCTTGAAACGCTAGCTCCCTATTTCCCCTCCTTCCCCTTCAATGTTGACAAGAAGGGGAGTAGGTTGGGTGAGATGTGGTCGTGAAATTTGTGACGCTTTTGTCGAGTGTTACAAGCAATAGACCTTTTTAGCTTGTAGATTTTGTTTTCCCAACGTAGGCCATGCTAACGTAGAGAACTGTTTGTTTGAATATCAACCTCTGTGAAATGACAGTAGTAAGTACCTCGTTCTTTAACAATATTCCACCTCACGTTAAGCTGTATCTATGTTCACGCTTCATTCCGAATCAGTCGTTTGATTCAAGGTGTGTTGTAAGACTAGCGACAAAGGGATGGTAAGAAGAAAAAGGCCGAAAAGGCCACCAAAAGCGACAATTTGTATCAGTTAATGGCAGCCAAAGGAACAATTCGACGCTTTACGAAAACATTCGAAACGGATAACTGCATCCATTTGTATTTAATCTAGTCATATGCTCGTTTGATTCACGGGGAAGAGAAGGCGATTATTCGACAGCCATCATTTTCATTTCCTTTACGGCTTAAAAAGATTATCATAATCTTTTTAAGCCGTAAAGGAAATTAAAATGATGGCTGTCGAATAATCGCCTTCTTTTGCCCGGGAATCAAACGAGCATATCGTATTGAATACGATAGTAATTTTAGCGTGGTTTTGTTACAGGTTCATCTCGTAACTTTGTTTGTTCTCAGCAGGTACTGCGGAGTAAATTTGGCGACGATGACTTTCCGAAAGCCTTTTAAATGCAGCAGTAACAAATGGCTTTGCATAAAATGCACGTTTTCTCGCAACACTGTCGCTAATTTCGAAAACATTGGGAAAGTCCGAACACAATAATATTCAAGTGAGAACGCACAAGTACTCAGGTTCCCCGTAACGTTCCATCAAAACTCAAGGGAAAAGAGAACAAACAACCTCAGTTGCATATGAGCCTTTGCAAACATGCTCAGTATGGGCGTCTTGCTGTTAAGCAGTGATCTTTGACTTCTATCATGTACTTAAACTAGAAAAGAAAACTATAATTCGTTTGATAATTGAAGATCGCCTTTACAGATGTTTATTGTTGTGCATTAACCTTCCCTTAAACACAGCCTTTAGGGTGGGCCAAATTTATCTCGATTTTTTTTTGGGCACAGATTTGGCAACTCGACTGCTTCATCCCCTACCCCTTTACTCGCACATATCTTGTTTTGTTCGATGTCATGGGTTGGGAGCATTAACGTTTGATGTTATCATTATGTTTACCGCGGCCAGTGGTGAATTGAGGATTCCATTGCACGTTTACAATATTTAGTTTCTCTCAATATTGTTGCTGTCAAATGATACTCGAGACTCGAGAGGTTTAGAAAGAAAATAATGGACACAAATAGTTTGCGAGACACCAATACATCAATCAGTGGCTTCCCCCTGGGACCCACCCAAGGGTCGCCCACGGGAACCCAGGAGCATTTGTCGAGATTGTCCCGAGGGTATGGGGGAAAATATCACTTTTGTTCATAGAGATTGCACCCCAGGGGGCAGACCCTGGGGATTTGCTGATCAGCGGTATACCCTATCATCGATTCCCGGATGTTGTTCGAGGTGTTCACTTCGCGCCCTTGTCGCACGAGATTTAGGGCTTGAATATAACCAAGTTTCATCGACAAGCCTGTTTACAACGCTTGGAGCTCAGACAGAAATAAGAAGAAAGCTGTTCAGGGACTCACAGCGCTCAAAAACCATACGTCTTTTCTCCATTTTTAGAAAGAAAAAGAAAAGAAAGAAAGAAACTTTGTTTACCGAGGGTAAAATACATTATTACCGGTAACCCAGTAGTTTACATAACGGTCCTCAAAACCGTAAAAAAAAGTTAAAAATATATACAATACAACTATTTGCTCAAGTGGAGCCAAATGCACTGATATACAACATACTTGTAATGAGGGTCTAAACAAAGCAAATAGCTGGTTTTTGCACTGCTCCTTATTGTTGCACCAAGGGGCAGGGGATTTGTCAGATACCCAGGGGAATTTGATGAGGTTTGAGTGGGCATTTGGACAAATTCCCCAGGGGGAAGCCGCTGATTGATGCATAATAACTAAACCTTGTCAAGAAAAGTTTCAGAAAAACACTAATTAATAGAAATAACGGGCGCTGCTTCTTTTCGACCAAAACCAGGGATCCATATTCCTTTTTTATCAACGTCGTCAGCCGGGCAAGCATGCCAGATGATGTACTTGCCCTGGCCAAATTTTGCTTGCCCTCACTAAAATGAAGCTCTATAAAAGGAAAATTATGTGTAACTGGAACGTTTGCCTTTTTTATTTCCGTCGTGCAGTACCGACTCATATATTTCTTTTTCACTTGAAACAATGTTTTGCGGTGGTCTTGTGAATCGTTATGTGCCCCAGTTGGAAGTGTTTGCAATGTGGACTTGGTGCATGCTGAAGCACTGTGCACAAACGCCAGCCAGGGTCTCACCATTTGCCACAAGGGGCGGAAGAAGCAAGAAAGAATGCATGCATTCTTCCTGTTCATATCTCGATCTGGCTTCTTTTCAGAAGCAACAGCTTCACTTTTTTTCTTCACTGGAGGTGGCGAAACACCGTCCAAATGTTGCCATACATGGTGATTGCGATCAATTGTCGTGTTTTGCGTTTTACCAACTAACCACCCGTCGCTTCGAACGTGTGCCCGTTTTCCCATCCCCTGTCCATTTCTAGCGCCTGCCACGTAGGCTAATTACAATAAAACTGAGCCTGCAGTTGTTTCAAAGAAAATAGATGGCGCCCATGCAATGCAAACGAAATTTGCATGTTATATTCTTTGTTTTCTGAAAGTTCCAAATGGACGAGAAGTGATCAGGACTGTACTTGATAATATCATGAAAATTTAGGGAAAATGTTGAGATGGAGTTGAAACGTTACTCGTCCAAAGGACGAGTTTTGGAGTTATTTTACTCGTCCGTATGACTTATTGGTCGTCTCGGACGACTGCGAATATGGATCCCTGCCAAAACCCATCGATTGCTACAAACATTTTTGCGGCAGGCAAGAATTACGCAACTAAAACGAGGTACATAACTGACAGCGTCGGTTCTGTATCAGTTTCCTGTTTACTTTATTCTGTAGTAGAGGTAACTTTGAACTTTGTCATCATTTAATCATCTATTTTACCTTAACTGTGTGAGTTGTTTTTCACTTTTTCTTATTGATCTTTGGTATCTTTGAAATTATACTAAAACTATGACGCGCCAAAACGGACAAAAATACTTCCTTGATATATATGACTTCTTCTTAATATATAATACTTGTTCCATATAGATATAACTCGATGTAGAAATATCCAACTTGTTTCCAAATAAACACAACATCTTGTAAATATATAAAACTTCTTTTGAATATTTATACAACTTGAGGCACACATACAAACTTGTTTCAAATATTTGAGTTGGTTTACACAAATAGGACTTGTCAGCTCGGCGCGCCGCAAAAATAAAACTTCTTATCGATTAGATTATTGCACAGGTAGTATCCAGGCTTCTGGAAAACAATGTCTGCCGCCAAATCAACATGCCAGACGAAGGAGTTGTCAGTCAACGAAGACCAACTGAAGCGTTTTGCAAGACTGATAGTTATCGTTATTAACATCGTAGGAAAAAGGTAAACAATGTTCACTTCCACGCTGGCGAAAAAATCTAGAAATATTGCTCTGAGATTAGTTAGGTAGGTAGGTAGGTAGGTAGGTAGCTTTATTAAAAATCCATTGCAGCCCAAGGGCTGGATTACGGACTGTACCATACGTAATACTAAAATACGAGAAAGGGTAGAAAAATAAAAAAAATAAAAACTATTAATAAATAAATAACAGTATATAAATAAAACAAAAGAACAAAGATACTACGTCATGAAATTTAAAAAATAGCCACGAATTTACGATAAAACCATTAGAAAATAGCCGCGTTATGCATGATAAAACTATTCATTAGCCTATTTGTTCTACAAAGAGGTACGTTAAAAGCGCGCTTTCTCCTTAAGGCTACAGTACTAAGATTACGTGGCGGCAAAAGGCCATGTAATTTGTGGAGGCTGTTGTCCTTAAAGAACCGAAGAAGACGATAGATGTCTTACAGGAGGAGGTGGGTGACAGGACTGAATTCTTAGTCTGGAACTTGGTTTGTTCTTTGCAGTTGAGTCGATGTGAAGGGACATAGGGATAACTATTAAGAAAGACCGTCGTATGCGAGATCATTCAATGCAGCGTAACGAGCTGACCCGCGAGATTTTACACTAGCCTCGTACATGTTTAACCTTAAGAAACAAACAGGCCCATACAGTGCAACCCTCGCTGCAAAAACGAAGTGAGAAGCATTGCTATTGGCAATAAAATCTTTCTTGGAGCAGATTAACCACGTTTATCGCCTACTGTAAAAGTAGGCCTGACGGAGTCCTCAGTTGTTGTAGATATCCTTAACCGATCAGAAGTAGAGAGCAGCGGATTTCACGTGCTCGAGGTTCTTATCTTAAAGTTCCAAGGTATATTGGGCACCATACTAACTTAGGTTTCAGCAAAGGAGCGACTCTTGGAAAGCCCCTCGAAAAAAGAACAATAACAGAAGACGGTATGAGGGTAAATATTTCTGAAAATGTTGTAAGCAAATGAAAGCGCTGAAACAATCCTCACCCAGCCTCCGTAGCTATCATTTCCAAGTGGGCATTTATAAACGCCCTTTTTATTTTGTAATAAATAATTTTTTGTCTTCTTTTCTTCTCCAATTAATCTCACGGATTATATTTATTTCGTGTTCGTTTCTTTTTTCTGTATATTTTAAGTTTTTTTTAAATTGAGTTTTCTTCGTCTTTGGAGATGTTCCGGAATGTACCGGGGGTGCGTTTCTTTGGGAGAATCCAAGATTGGATTTTTGATCCGAGATCATGCGGTTTCGTTTACCACCAAAGAAACGAAAAATCCGAAAATGGATTTTTTCCATTAGCCGTGGCAACCGAACATGCATAAAAAATATGAAAATACGAGCAGGAAGGATAATTTCGGTTCAATTTCTCGCAAAAAACTCACCTTGATCGTTCGCCATGACCAAGCAAACAAAATGACGAGAATATGGCGGATTTTTACGAGACGACCGCTTGCCAAACGTAGTTCTTTTTGTATCCGTTCCCCAAAGAAACGCACGGATCATGAATCCTAAACAATCCGGATTTAGATTTGATCTAATGTATCCGCTCGGAGGGTGGATTCTTTAGATTCATAATCCATTTTAGGATTTTAGTAAAGAAACGAAAAATCCGTTTTTGGATTCAAGAATCTGGCTTTTGATTTTCCCAAAGAAACGCACCCCCCCGGGATGTTCCGGAATATCCCATATTACTTGGTTTATCGACGGCCTGTACGCACCGATACAAAACCCAAACATTCCGGCATGGAGCAACAGACAATGACCAATCAGGTGTAAGCGTTCCCACGCGCAATTAAGTCAAAATATACAAAGTGATTTTTCTCTGCTTTTTGGTCACGTAGCGTTCAAAATAATAAGCAAAAAATAGCTCTTGTTTTACAAAAATCAAGCTGAAATGAATAACAAAACATTGAAAACGGAAAAAAAAGTTGCTCGAAATCAAAAAAGGTTGATAGAAAATCGAAAGTTGCTCAAAAAGTTGCCGTCAACTTGTGGACAGGACCTAACACTTTTCATCGACAAAAAGAAGAGAAGGCGCTTTGATTTACAGTCAAGTCAGGTCAAGCGTACCCCCCTAGGGTACATTAATGAGTTGATTATTTGAACATTGAACCCGTTAGTCGTTTCAATAATGCCATCATTTTTTAAATATTCGAATCAAACTTCAATTGCTGATTGGACTATGTCCGTAGATGTGTTTGAAAAACGCGTTCGACCAACGAGACTTAAATTCTGTCATCTCTTTTAATAGAGCACACCTTTTTTAGCCCTTTAAAATCCAACAACATTGTTCTTTCCGAGGAATCCTAAAAAATATAATTTGTACGGAGCGAAATTAAACACAGCTGATAGCGTACAGCGTTGTAAACAACCAAAAATATTGACGAGAAGACTTGCTAGAACTTCGCCTGAAATCCTTTTATCACAAATTAGACTTCTACAAGTTCTATGGGATGTAGAAGCAAAAAAAAAAAAAACTGCTCGATAATAGCATTTCGAGCGTTAGCCCTTCGTCGGAGCGAATCGATTCGCTCTCCGACGAAGGGCTAAAGCTCGAAATGTCAGCTAATCGAATCCCTGTACGGTGGTCAATTTACATTATCAACTCCGTTGATAAACCAAATTTTCGTGTTTCACTCCCCCACAGTTTCTTTAGAAACTAATCCCCTTTATTCATTTGTTTTTCTACATGTACTGATGCCGGTGTAGTTGAAGCTTAAGCGATTATAAATAAAGTGAAAATAGGAACAGGTTTTCCTTGTATATCCCTACCATTCAAGAAAGGAACGGGGAGGGGAGGAGGCGCTTATTCGAGAGAAGCGCTTACTTATTAGGGAGCTTTAGCAACGAGGACGGCAACGGCAACGACAACGTCACAAAACAATGGGTTTAATTAGCACAAACAATCGCTGTGCACGTGCGTTTTACATTTTGGTACATTTCTTGCTGTCCTTGGCAAAACAGCAACGTGAAATGACCAAATTTTCGGGTTTTTTCTTGAACGTGAACCCATGACGGTAATTTTATCTTTCGTTTTCCGTATTTTAACGCCGTTCGTAGTACACAGTAATTTTTAAAGAGTTATTTTAACTCCAAAAGTGGAGTTAAAATTTTAGGTTAAATATAACCCCTTTTGGGGGGTTATTTTAACTCCTTTTTAAGGGTTATAATGACTCCAGTGTGGGAGTCACTTTAACTCTGCAAAAGTAGTTATTTAAACTCCATAAGGGAGTTACTGTAACTCCAAATGTGGAGTTAAAATGTTAGGTTAAATATAACTCCTTTTTGGGGGTCATTTTAACTCCCATTTTTAACTCCAATTTTGGAGTTGTATTAGCTCCAACAAGGGAGTCATTTTAACTCTGCCCCATAAAAGAGTAGAGTTATTTCAACTCCATAATCAGGGTTATAGTCACTCCGGCATTAGAGGTAAAGTAACTCCAGCACAGTCACCCTATGTAGTTTTAAGATGAAAACAACAGATCACACAAATTGACTGTAACATGTTTAATTCAATCAGATTTCATTTTCTTATCTGAACACCAGTTTCTTACATACTTTTGTATCATCATTGACATTTGAAATGTAAATTTCTAATATGATTATATTGATAAATAAAGAATGAGCAAGTATGCATGATTAAAACCTTTAAACATGACAATCTTTCCAGGTATGAAAGTCAAATTTGAAGAACATTTGAATTTAAACGACTATACAACAAAATTCAATCTGTTTGTTTGAACACAACTCTATCTTTTTCTTTAAAAAAATATAACTGGCTTATAATTTAATTTTCATAAGGTTCTATCAGGAACAAGATACACATGGTATGTGTACATCAAAAACATTTTAAACTTTGTTTTTGGCCGAAGCCTTAACAGGACACTATCACATAAGCACATTTGCCAGTTACTCAAATTTAAACTTGAAAATTTCAGTTTGATGTGCCAAATTTAAAATGGCATGGACAAGTTGGCAATGGTTATAGTAAAAAGTTCAGAAACTCTGGGCAAACATGAATATTTGATTCCTTTAAAAGAGAGGAAAAAAGAATTGTCAAATGTTTTGAAGTCAACTCATGACAGTGGCCCTTAAAGAAACATTGAAATTATGAGAGGGCAGAGGTGAACTTGTTCACTGCCACTCTCTTTGTTGCTTCTTGGTGTCTGTCTTCACAAAATAGAAATACATTGCCACGCTCGGTGGGGTATATATTTAAATATTTAACAAGCCGCATGAAACCCCACTACAATGCCATGTTGCTTGTCCCCAGAGAAATCCCTTCAACTCCCTCCAACGCAATACACAGCAGGGCCCAGTTGTTCAAAGCATGATTAAGCTATGTAATCATGGGTTGGAGGAAACTTTGAGTACAGTCTACATTGTAAATACTGGTAATGTTCAACAAAAACATTTCAAAAAGACTTTCATCCTTAAGTTTTGATTGGAATTTAACTTTACTTTAAGTGTACAATTTGACTTACAAAACTTTCTCAACGAGTGAGATTAAGACTTCAGTTAACTCTTAATCCTGGGTTAGCGTTAATCGTCTTTCGAACAACCGGGGCCAGGTCCTTAAGTCACCAATGCCTATAATCCTTGGAGAGCTTTGGTGTTCCTTGTTTCCACATCAATGGACTCTACATACATCCTACAAAAAGAGTGTATTCAGTACTTGAGTATCTAGACATCAGTTTCAGCATGATTATCTTTTTATGCAAATGTCTGCATTGTAGACCCCAGATATGAAATTTAAAAGTTGTCATTATTCCCCACTGTTGCATGGTCTACCTGAGGCAGCCATTATTAGTGGTTGTCATGCAACGGTGCTCCCTTAGTGTTGTGTCAACCACTAATAATGGCTACAGTTTGGGAGACTGCACTGTCAGAGTCACTGGTACATACTTGTTATGATGCAAACAAACAAAACTGCCATGTCCATTTCAGTGAAAAAAAAAAAGCAACTCAAATATATAATCTGCTTGAAGTTATGATCACCCATGATTATTATTTAGAGGAAACATTTACTATTATCCTAAATAGTTGCCAAAGAACTGATCAAACTCAGCCTTCATGTTAAAAGAAAGGAAATATACACATTTAACTATACAAGCTTCTGCCTCATATCAAAAAGACTACAACTTGTAGTTTGTTCTGTGTGATATGAATGAAGTTGCATGAGATTACAAGTACCGTACATCTTGAATGTGAGGTGCTGCTACATAAAAAACACCTAGTCAAACACTCAAATAAATAAATCTCACACAGCCAAATGGCCCTGAATAAAGTGAATAATAATAACAATAACAACAGCAACAACAACAACATTGCAATTAATTCACTTGTCGCTGTGTTTAACAGGGTTGACTGTCCAAATTTAGCAACACCCAAATAAAAATATTTCAATTCCTGCATCCTGAGAAATATTTCCTGCACAGCAAGAAACAAGGTATACAACATTTTCCTTCATTAATATTCTTTGGAACAAATAGCCATGTTTGCCATCTAACCAACAAGCACAGCATTTGTAGTTGAATTATGAAGGTTCATTTCTTTGCCATTTTGGATTTGTAGCAGACTTTCTTCAAATTAAGATGTATGCTTATACTTTGTACATGGTCATGTAGCCATGCCACTGTCTCAAAACTT
>JAEMWC010000896.1:0-22500 GCA_016490735.1 Pachyseris speciosa
TCACGTCATCAAATAGAATCACTGGAGTCACAGTGAATAAGTTTCAAACCGCTGGATCTTCATGGAATTTGTCACAGTTTCCCTAAACAACGTAAGAGCACCTAGCGATCTCAATGCGATAATTATAAAATGGGATGACATTCGATTGAACACCTGATTATTACGCATCTCTTCCTAACGTGAAAACGTTAGAGCCTGAGCATTAGCTATGCCATGCTGATGAGGCCTAACAAGGCCGAAACAGCTGTCCATGGCTGCTAATGCTTGGGCTCAATCTTTGCTTTGGTAGATTTAAGGGGTAATGCCCGCTACCATGTGGCCTTAGTGCCTTTAGAGTGGCTTCAGCTTACCAAATCACATTAATTTGTGAGGTACATCCTTGTCACTCCAGCCACATCCCACAAGCTTTACGTTTTTACTGCTTGTTTTATGGATATGTGGGTACTTGAGCCTGAGCATTAGCTATGCCATGCTGATGAGGCCTAACAAGGCCGAAACAGCTGTCCATGGCTGCTAATGCTTGGGCTCAATCTTTGCTTTGGTAGATTTAAGGGGTAATGCCCGCTATCATGTGGCCTTAGTGCCTTTAGAGTGGCTTCAGCTTACCAAATCACATTAATTTGTGAGGTACATCCTCTTCCTAACGTGGTTTCCTTGACTGGACATGTGTACAAGGCAATTTTAAAAGGTAAGATATTTTTATAGTCTTTTTATTTCCGCTATTCGACTCGAACGCTGTTGCTAAGTTCAAATGAAAATATTATCGGTTATCCAACAGCATTGTTTTTGTCAATCCTTTGGTCAATGTCACGCAATTACATGTAACAAATTTCTCTGTACAGGCAAAGTACAGCAACGTTTCTGTAACCGAAGATGGTAGCCAAGTAGGAATTCAAGATATCATAACATCATAACTTTACAAAGGTGATAGGTTCGAGGAAAGAAGCAGTTCAGAACGAGCGTACGTAATCAAAGTCACTTGGAAATTGCCGTGTTTACATAATTTCAGCACCTGCTCTGACCTTATCACTCTCAGACAGATTGAAAACAGTAAGCTTAGAATAGTACTGTAACACTTAGGCGTTCAGAATAGCGAGTTAAGGCTTCCATCGGAAGACTTTTAGTTCTCGACGAAGCTCTGGTTCGAAGAAGGCAAGGTTCATGTTGATTTTCAAGAATGGCGGCGATGCAAAACTTGACTTCACGTTTCTGTCTCTCGACGGAGCACTTTTGTCGGGCCGCGGAAGAAATTTTAACACAACAAAGCACAAAATATGCACTTTATGAAAATCCTAATTTCAACGTTAAATTGTATGTACCAGTGGGCTTTTTATGGTGTGGAAGTTAGCTAAAATTAGCTCATTCGCTGAAGCGTTTGAACTGGGGTATTTTTAACGTTCAAAAACAGTTACATACCAGCAGCTTTTCCAAAGTAATTTTATGCTTTGGAAAGACCAAGAGATGCCTTATGATCTGGCCAAGTCGCATTGATAGATGACACCGCGTTTATCTACACGAGCGATAACAAAATGCAAGATATGAAGAATTTCGAAATTTCAATAGTGACGCCGGATTCTCGATATTTACAGAAATTGGCTCTTAAAGCGGTCGGTACAAAACGTGGACCCCCCTTCTGGACCCCTTCTGGACCCCCATCTGGACCCCTTCTGGACCCCATTCAGGACCCCCTTCTGGACCCCTCGATTTTTCTGTTGAAAAATAATAAAATGATATTTAACAGCCTTCGCTTTGGATTTCAACTTCGGCCGGTTCGTTGATAGTTACAGACAGTATTACAGTAATCGCGAACATTACCACAGCCAGGTTCCATTTTCATCCCGAGAAAGACTTGCTTTGAATTTCGCTGAATTTGCGTTGCTGACTTTTGTTGTTGTTACCAAATACTTTAGAATTTTCTCGCAAAGGTTAGATAAACGTTAAGGGCCCATTGAAGTATCTCGTTGCCAAGATACACGGTTGCTACCCAAGTGCAATTTCACTTCCGGTCAGCCAAAAGATTTTCGCGCGCTTTTTTCGGCGCCGGCCCGTCGCTGATTCAAGTCGCCGGTAACTTTTTTTTACTTCGTTGCAACAAACACAAGAAAAACTTTTTGTTTACATTTTTATTAATTAATTTTCTGCTTTACGTTTACAACATGTGAGTCGTGCCTTAATTTTTGAAACTTGAGTTTTCTGCCTGAAAATGTCATCCACGTACGGACGTAAACGGAAAGCCGCATCGATGACTGCATGTCGATAGAGAAATCTTGAAAAGGTGACAGTTAAAGATTTCCAGTGTCAGGTTGGGAATAGAAATCTCAAAGATGCAGAGACACAAACTGAAATTAGTATTGGGCTGTCATCACCTGGAAACTTCATAGGAAACTCTGTGTCCGCGGCCTTTTTGACCGCTCCGAAGCTCTCTGACATCTCTTATGATAAAACTGTGCAATCCTGTGAACCTGTGTCCGTGAAATGTCCTTCCGAACCTGAGAAACTCAACTGTTTAGATATAACACCAATAAACGAAGCTATCGAGGCCACTAAATTGCAACCACTCTCCCAAGACAGCATGGAGCAGCAGCCAGTGAGCAAGGAGGCTTGTAAATTATCCTTGAAAGCAACTCTATCACAAGAATTTCATTCTTACATCAAAAGTGCTAAGCACTCGATAGAAAACCTGACTGATAATGGTGAGCTCGAAGCTTGTGATGGACAACTTCTCCTTACAACATCAGCTTCGCTTGAGAACTTAGTTAACAGTAATTTAAGTAATTTACAACACTGTGACTGTGAAAAAGAAACTAAATTCGAATTTTGTTCGGTAAAACAAAACACAGTTGATGAGTTCGAGTTCGAATGTAGTCGATGTGGGAAAAAAGTCAACTTGAAGAGTAGCATTCCTGTCGTTAAGGCCACAACTCGTCCAAGATCTGTAATCCGTAATCTCGTTGCTCTTTCATTCCTTGTCAATGGGCAATATTTCAAAGATTACCACAAAATTCTCGGGACTCTTGGTCTGGATCACGTCAGTTCCACTCAGTGGATCCATATTGTTGAATGGATTGCGCCGTTCGTAAAAGGGATCGCCGACTGGAGCGTGCAAGAAGCAAGAACTGAGGCAGTTCGACGTGGAGATAAGTCATCATTACACATACAGTTCGACGGCTTTTATCTGACTCGCGGCCACTATTCGAAACAGAACGTTCGTTGCCCTAGCAGCCTGGCCAAGAATGCTTAGGCACCAGGCCGCTGAAAATTCGCTCGCCACTTCCGGTGCCGCGAAAAAAGAACTTTTCTCCTCGAGAGATAATTGTAGTTCCTGGATTTTGAAACAATTCAAAAGAACATCATATTTTCTTGGATTTCAAGCATGGGTTTTGCGACAAAATGAAAAACCAAAAAATTAGGCTCAAAAGAGTGGTCAAAGAAACACATTTTCCTTTCTCATTTTTTTATTTTTCATCATAAACCAAAACGCATGCTTAAATTTCTTCAAAACGGCTTTTGAATTGTTATTATACAGAAAATGCGGAAAGAAGGCTTAAGCCATTCAGTTAAAATGCATTTTTCTGTTTCTGGTCACGTGACATTGGGCGTGGTCCGATGACGTCATGAACTGGACCATATTTGCCCCCTATGGGTATTGTCCAAATTTGGTCTAATTGAAGCATACATGTGCAGAGTTATAGCAAATTTATTTTTCCCTAGCAACGGCATCAAAAGATACTTTAATGGGCCCTTAAATATGCAAATTACTGTTCAGCTTTCAACTGGGTTTCGAAGAATGTGAACCGAGCTCTTTTTTTTCTGTTTGGATTAGAATAAGCACTGCTAGTTAATGTTAGCACTGCAGCAAAAAGGTGAGCAATGTTTTCTTCCACGCTGGAAAAATATAGTCGAAAGCTTGCTCTGAAAATCCGCTGAATGATGATGGAATGAAATATTATCACTCTGGTTGCCTAGCAAGTGACATAAATCTGCCACCGATAATAATTTTCACATTCTCCGAATGCCAGTTGAAAGCTGAACAGTAATTTGCATATTTAACGTTTATCTAACCTTTCCGAGAAAATTCTAAAGTATTTGGTAACAACAACAAAAGTCAGCAACGCAAATTCAGCGAAATTCAAAGCAAGTCTTTCTTGGGATGAAAATGGCAACTGGCTGTGGTAATGTTCGCGATTACTGTAATACTGTCTGTAACTATCAACGAACCGGCCGAAGTTGAAATCCAAAGCGAAGACTGTTAAATATCATTTTATTATTTTTCAACAGAAAAATTGAGGGGTCCAGAAGGGGATCCAGAAGGGGTCCAGAAGGGGTCCAGAAGGGGTCCAGATGGGGTCCAGATGGGGGTCCAGAAGGGGGTCCACGTTTTGTACCGACCCCTCTTAAAGGGTTAAATTGTTAACACCAATCAAGTCAGTCAGGAATAATATCGGCCAGTGTTATTTCAGCGTATTGAAAATTGCAAGGAATTTTGCATTCTTACAGAATTTGGCGCTTCTTTACTTTTTAATCTCGTGCTTATGACAACAATGTCCCAGTCTTAAATTTTAGGGGGGGGGGAGGGGGTAATTAAAAAGTAGTCAGTAGCGTATCAGCGGAAAGGGCAACAACATTTCAAGACGTTCATCCAAGAAAAGCTGAATGGATGTTAAACAAGTGTTAAAAGCGCAAACATCGGTGTTTGAAAGCCGTTGATCCAGCGTTTGCTGATAATTCAAAGCAAAGGAACTCGGAACAAGCTAATAGGTTCTATAATGCGTGCGTGTTTTAGTTCAATAGGTGTCGAGCGGTGATTGGCTCTGTACCCTAAATATTATTTAATATTTTCGAGGGCAAAAGGAAGGTAAAAGCGATGTTGGGTGAAAACCTGAGCCAATTTGAATCCGCACCCTGTCAATAACCTTTCAAAATGTTCTAAACTGACTTTTTGAAACGGTCTCAACATTTGGTTCCACAGTTGTTGAACGAACTAATGCTGAAGCAAATGTGGAAACCCCTTAAACAGTTCATGTCCCAAGGATAATGTAAGGACTAGTAGCCACACAATACATAGTGTACTGTTTAGGTTTTCTTTTGTATCAAAACATAAAAGTAACCGGCTCGAAATATTTATTACCCTTTTCCTCACGCATGTGTAACCAATTTAAATCATTTTAATATTCTTTTCCAAGGACTAAAAATGTTAAATTCTTTAACACGTGATATCTTGCGCTCAGACACTCTTTCTACTTTCAAAAGAAGGTACAACTTTCTGTTCGTGCTCCCAGTGCCGTCCTCGCGCGTCTTTCAAACCTCATGAGGAGGCGTCTCCGGCTTTGGTTTCTAAGGTCTCCTCGCCATCTTGTCATGATAACAAAGTCAACATACTGACCATTTATTTACATTTTATTTTTATTTTTATCTTTTATTGATGACGAAGCTAATAACAAACAATAATCAATAAACTTTATATAATCAAAGTCAATTGGCGCGCTCTGATTGGTCAATCAGCTATGGTTTATTGTACCAGTAAACTCATGGAAATTGCGTGCGTCTTCTGAATTATTATATAAAAGCAATATACCACAAGTTTCTATAGCCTCCTTCGCAGATGTCTTTGGGCTCTTCACGCGTTCCTTGCCCACGAACGTCTGCTGAACTGAACTATCACTTCCGTTCTCGGCGGTTAGCCAATCATAGTTTGTTTTCCAATTTTTTGAAAGTTTCACAGACGATGCACGTGAATCGGGTGTCAATTTCCATTCTTACGCAGCTCGTTATTGGTTTCTTCAAAACAAAGGTTAACCGCCGGCGAACGGAAGTGGCAGTTCAGTTCAGCAGACGTTCGTGGGCAAGGAACGCGTGACGAGCCCAAAGACGTCTGCGAAGGAGGCTAAAGTTTCTATAGTTTATAGGCTGATAAACCACTTGGGATATTGGAAGAAAACTCGAAGAATTCGTAAATCACTCGCCAGCGGCTCGTGATTCACGAATTCTTCGAGTGTTCTTCCAACATGCCGCTTGGGTATTAGCCTATAAACCATAGAAACTTGTGGTGTATTGCTTAAGTAAATTCGTTCCCACTGAAATCAGATGGTCACAAGTTTGACTAATTGTTTGTTTGTTTGTTTGTTCGTTTATTTGATCCAGTTCATCTGCTTCGCACCATAAACAATCAGTAAGCGCAAGAGCGGAGTTCATATGCAAACGCTGGCAAAAGAAAGCGAGAGAACAAGAGTAGCAAAAAGGCCATACTGATCCCAACTGAATTCACTGGCAAACACAAGCTTGAGCTCAAGAATCAAACCATGAACTTTAAGAGAAACAAAATCAGAAGCGCTTTACATCCAGAATATATCTGAGAGAGCAAGTACTAGGAAAGAGTGCTTTTGGATTGTGATAGCGCTAACGTTTAGAAGAGTTTATAAGGACACTGAGGCTTGTGTTCAGTTGCCCTTACTGAGACTGCGTTACCATTGAAGATCAGGCTTACGTGAAAACCTTGTTGAACAACACAAGAAACAGTTCCTTCAGGGGGCCACACGGAACTTCAACTCCCATTTCTTTGTTACGAGTTATCTAAAGCCAATATCACTTTGTCTTTGTAGTCGTTTTACTTAACAAAACTCGTTTATTGTGGGGGCGATAAGCATCTGTGTGTCAGCGTGTGCTGTTAAGTACCATACAGCTTCAATTGGCGGCTCAATAGAAAAAGCAACGATTAACTCTTTAATCAGTTAACAACTATTCCACTCAATTTTAAACTGTATATGGGCGTACAGCTAACGAGTCACGTACGGCCTAGTTAAGTATGAGTTGGCAGATTGCAATGAGTGAAAGAATTGCTTCATCTTCTCAAAAAGAGGGGTCGATATCGGTTATCTGAAAGAGGAAACGCAAATAAATTGTTTCATTTTCGATTGCTTTCCACAAACGTTGAAAGGCTGGCCTTGAGACGGATACCTGCGGAAAGTAAGTGATATTTTTTTCCAGCGATAATCTTGGAGATGGTATGACGGTCCTCGCCTCTAAGAAAGCCATAAGGCTGTCTTATTCACCCTAGTTATTCTTGTGTGCAGACGTCTCCTATTTCCTTTGTTGCAAAGGAAATAGGAGACGTCTGCACGCAGGCTAATCAATTAGCTGTATAGAATCTCGTCGGAAAGCCAAAACCGTCCGGAGCCAAGCGGCTGATGCATGCATTCAGTTTAGTTCAGATCTGTCAAGCAGATACCCTCGTTTATATTGGTGGAAATTTCAAGCTTAATGAAAGACGTAATAATTCAATAGTGGCTATTAGCACATGTATATATACATTGAAAAATAATCCGATTTCTGTCAACAGGAGCCTAACCTATGGCCTTCGGATTACTGGTTAGGATTTTCTACCACTGAGCTACAGGTGGATACTGGTGGGATCTGGTGGTTTTCTCTTGCAGCTGTGTCAATCCCTTCAAAAGAAATAATTATACCGAAGCTTGCAATTATATTTACGCAGCTTTTTTCTCGTATTTTTCCTTCACAGGTTGTGTCGTCAGTTACCCCACCTGTAAAACGACTATGCGAAAAACCATTAAACGCTGTTTCAGCGCTTGTTTAAGTCTTCACAATAGCCGATTTCCCCGACGATCAATTAATTTTTAGTTCACTAGGCTTGCTGTACCAATATATTAACTATTCTACATTATATCTTTAACCAAACGTGGATGTAACGGAGGGAGGTTGGTAAATGCGTTTGTTACTGAAGTGCATTTTGATCGAGGCACTGTCCAAAGTACGTGCTTCCCTTTGTAAACCATTTGTTTTTAGTGCTTTTCTTCTTGTCGCCCTTAATCAAAGGCGGAAAACTCTTGCAAAAATACACAAATTTAAATTTAAGCATTTTTTGGGACGGATGAAAATGGATTATTTACTATGCGATCAGGGAAATGATCAGTGGTTTAAAAACCACTGATTGTCGTCCTGCTAGTCTGTTTCTCAAATCGTCCGGCCGAACGGTGTTCGGTCTTGGAGAGCATTTTTCAGATCCGTTTCGTATCAATCGGTGGGGGTTTTGCAACAAATTAGCACGACGTGTTATTAATTTTGTAGTCATCTAAGCTTCTCCCCCGTCACATTAATGCAAAATCGAATGCATGTTAATGAATGACATTGTGAAATGAAGAAGGATCCCCGCAATCAAATGAAGAATGATCTTCGCAGTTGTGAACGCAATTTATGCAATATGTGAAATGAAGCTTGAAAAACGTAAAATAGTTTATCGGGCACGGAATGTTTTTCCGGAATTTTTAAAACCCGGCGACGCCTGGTTTCTTCGACTACGTTTTTGTTTCTTTGTTTCTTTGTTTGTTTACTAACTTTGCCCAAAATTCGTTCTCTCGCCCTGATTTATCTTTGAATGCATAACGTTGTCCCTTACATTAGGTATACAAAACTTTGCTCGTGTTTATTGGTTTATTCGTTTACAAGCGCATAAATGGCTAGCGGAGAATCCCAGCGCGAAACCCACCCAAGGGCTGGAGATAATCTGAATATGTCTCGGTATGGCAGTTGATTTGAAATGGGTCCGTCGCGATTTAGGCTGGTATCCTCAACGTTTCATTGAAGCCGTGTCATCATTGTCTTGACTGGTGTGAGTTCAAATTCCTTATTATTATTGTTGCTGTCATCGTCGTCATCATCATCATCATTAGCATATAATAATAATAATAATAATAATAATAATATTATTATTATTATTATTATTATTATTTTTACAGGTCTTACTTATTATATTAACCTCGTAATATAACCGGTGTAACCTGCCTACGACACCCTTAAATCGCTGAGTTAAGCATGCGGTACAGGCGGACTCCGCACTCAAGGTGCCGAGACAGT
Source organism: Pachyseris speciosa (assembly GCA_016490735.1). NCBI lineage: Eukaryota > Metazoa > Cnidaria > Anthozoa > Scleractinia > Pachyseridae > Pachyseris > Pachyseris speciosa. The sequence goes on from JAEMWC010000896.1 coordinate 8,869, forward strand.
ATAAATTAAAAAAAAAAAGACAGATTTTGCTTGGCTTTGAATAAAATAGCGCACGTGCGTCTGCGAAATGAATAGGAGATAATAAGAGGCTTAATTTATTGCGACAAAAACCAAGTATGACCGTCTGATAAAAATCCCGCGAGACAAAAGCGTGATTGGCCCAGACAAGCAATATAATGGCAGTTTGTCAGTTAGATTTTAAGGACGCTACTAATATCCTTAGAGTTTCAATTTGTTTTCTAATTTTCAGCAAAATACTTAAGACTCGTAGAATTCTAGACTTTGTTAACTAGAGACTCCTACCAATTGATCCGTCTAACTAATGGATCATGAAGATTGATAGCTGTGAGCTGTGGTTAATTACGAGATATTAATTAAGTCTTTAAAGTGTGCCCTGACTAGTTAATTTTGTCAGATCAATAGCTAAGCTTTCTTTTACAAACAATGAACTTAATAGTGTATTTGAACACTTTCTTCCTTACTGACAGGCTATTGTTAATATCTTTTTGCTTCTTTTGAGGGTGATTGCGAGTAATTTTTGCTCAAATTTCAAAGTTACGGTGGCTGTCTTAAGGATACCAAACCAGCCACTTTGTCGCTCGGGTGGGCACATTAAATGCATGTATGCGAAGTTCAAAATTGCGGAGCACCTTGGCAGTTCCAAAGACACCGCCTCTCGTTGACCAACAGAATGAAAATAGTAATTATGTGGCGTCTAACCAGGGAAAAATTAATTTCTTCGCAGCGTTAAAACCTTCAGCTCAATAAACATCCAACGGAGATCTGAATAAATTAGCTCTCTGCTGTAGAACGCCTGAATGAAGCCTATAAAAGATTGTCTTAAGACACTTAATAGCGAGACCTGCTAAGGTGAAGCTAACTCATGATTGAAACTAACGTCGAAAAGAAGACTTCACTTTAATTGATTTATTTTCAGTTCAACAAACAATAAACTATAAATATCCATTCGGATTTCAACCTTTATTTTCTGTACAAATAAGCAAGATCTTAATGTCATACGATGCAGCTTTTTCTTCTTTTGATTATTACACAAATCTAACGGATTGCGGTTGACTGGGAACTCAATGAATAATGATTATATTATTATGCAGCAGTTACAACTTTTGTATGCTATATACAGTTAAAATGGTAAAATAGTATGACGGGGCGCTTAAGCGTAGCCCGTTAACTACAGCGGAAAACTCAGTACAAAGTTTTAAATTTAAAATTTAAAATATATATATAAATTAGCACTATAAATATTACTCCGAAAGAAAAAATAATAGATAAACACTTTAGGACATCTAAAATCTAAAATGGTAATTATAAAATCTTTAAAATTCTCTTAAATATATCACTTATTGGGCACTTATTCGGAACTTTCTTCATAACGTTTTTCATGCTGCAACTTTAAACGTGCGAGAGATGTTCAGTGTTCCTGAGATTACAGCCTTCTGCATGTTATAAAGAACTCCCTTACTCTTACTTCCGACCAACTCCTTCAGCTCGACTTCTAAGTCTCGGCACCATCCCCCTAATACGTCCATGATATTACATTGTTTCACTTCATATCTTTGGTACTTCTGCTTTAACTCCCAGCGGAGTTTCCGTATTTCGTGGTTTTCTCCTCCTTCTTTCTCTCCCGATTTGAGACCCATGGGCAGCTCATCTCAAGTGTGATGACTCACTTTGACACGTGGTTGATAATGCGCGCATCCACTCTGTTGGCTCTAACTTCTTGGTGCTCCGCAAATAGAGGGACATCCCAGAATACTTGCGCATTGTTCGACTCGTACACTGGCTTCGGTTTCAGTGGCGAGTCTTGCAAAATCTCAAAGAAAAGTATCTTCAGGGCTGCGTTATGTTGGGTAATGTACTTGTTCTGTGCAAGGGCGGCACAACCAGCCAGGAAAATGGCGACACGTAAAGGTTTTGATTACTGAAGGGAAAGTTTTTTGTTTTTCTCAAATATGAACTTTTTGGGGTACCCTAGCTTGTCTGTCCGCTAAAATGGTAAATGCACGCGAAAACGTGTATTGTTTTTGGGAGGCAAGACATGCGCAAGATCTTTAGCAGGTATAAGCGTGCCATAAAATAATACATAAAATAGATTGTATGAAAAATGACGCGTCTAAACAGTCATCCCACAAAGTGAAAACACGTTCACTTAAATGTTTTTTTTTTTTTTGTCATTTCATAGATATGTCATTTCTTTTAACGATCAGAATTAGCTCAAATTGGGGCATTGAAATGAAATGTTGTCACCACGAAACTAAAAGCGCGGAAACAAAACCACAACACGTTTCGTTTTCTGATTTTATTCATTTAGCTGCAGCGTTCGCAGAAGACCCCTTACCGTAGTAAAAATCGATGGCAAATTATGGTAATTTAGGGGATTAATTTTAACGGTTGTTTTAGTTGTTATTGAAGTAGAGTCTGTGTTCAGTATTTTTGTTGTCAGCCCAGCAGACTCGATCTTAACTAACTTAGGCTCATTGAAATGCATGCTGTGAAACGGTCCAACTAATAAAGCCCAGTTAAGTCCGCTCACAACATCCGCAAAAGGCAAATGTCTTGGTTATTTTTAGCACTATCGACTCTTAATCGGACTAACGGGTACCCGCTCTAGAATCAAACACGAAAGAATAAGTCAATAAAACAGCTTGGTTATTGAAACAAAGAAATTTGTAACTAAAAAGTCTCAAGTTTTTGATATGAGACCCTCTTCTTATTTCCCAGTGGAACTTACAAGGAATAGTCGGTGTCCTTGGGTTAAAATTCATCGGTTAATAGTTTTAAATGGAGCAGTTCTAAAATAAGAAAGACATTTGAACTTTTCTCATTCTTAAGCTAGCGAACAGTTTTGGAATAAAGAGCAAAGTCTTGAATTAATGTATTTCGTTGGACAACTGCAACTTCAAAGCTGAAGATAAAATTTCTTTGACGTGACCATTAAACGTACACTCGTTAAGTTCATGATTCAAAATGTTTCTCGTAAGTTCGAAATTGGAGCTGGAATATCGATCTGTCATAGGATTGAATGAGCGGACAGGCCTACAAACGGAATCGTCCAATTATTCCTTATTATGGCAATACAGGTGCATCAGACAATAGGTTTTGTTTTACGCGCGGGCTTTCCATTGGCGAACAATGCACTTAGCACTTGTTGTTTGGTTTAGTTCAATCGAGAGTTGGTTGGATATTCTTCAGCTATTCATCGCACAATAAAAGGCAGCGCGTGCTCTGGGAGTTAACAAGTCGCTTTGCCTTGATCGCACGTGTCGCCTCTGGGACCATTTACTTTGTTTCACAATAAAACAGCGAAAGGACAATCAAGTAGAGAAAGAGGCACAACATCCAATTTTTTAAAACCGGTTATATTAACTCTTCACCGCATCCGTTTTTGACGTTGAGAGCGAGTCAGTTAACAAGTTGGTGCCAATCAAGTCTGCTTCCTCTACAGCACCTTAAACAAGAACGCCCAATATCAGAGACGCGGAATTCGGAGAGAGAGGATAAATCTAAAATGCCCAAATCTTTTCTCTTAAAGAGACGATCCTTGACCCGCTCCACTCTTAAATCAGACAGCCAGGAGCAAGGTAAAGTCGTTTCCATTCTTTTCTTTTACTTTTTTAAAGCCGAAGATACTTTGTAAGGCTGTAAGAACTGTGTATACTCTCATGTGAAGCATCAATCCTGCTTTTCAAATGTATTTGCTGTAAGATTCGTCCAGCGTAAACACTGTCAATAAATTTATCAACTGTTTTCTTTCTGAAAAGACGCATTTAGATCAAACTTTACCGGAATTCCGTCAACCAGCCGTTTTAATGTCATGTGGCAGCTTTCTGTACATTTTCATTATTGTACACAATCTTAAAACAGCTACCAAATTTTTATTAATACAAAACAACTTAAAAACAAAGAGCTTCTAGCTTTTACAAAATAATGCATAGATTTTGCGGCATAATTCCGTACAAAGAAAATCGGGAATTTAAATAAAGAATATAAAGGTACTAAAACTTAAGTATTCTGCTCATATCTACAAAAATGAGTGAACGCGAGGAAACTGGCAAAATTTTAGCAATAAAGAGTAAACTTTGAAAACAATGAGTTTGTAATTCTTGTGTAATTCTTGCTTTTGTTTCCATTTACGCACAGCAGTCTTTGCGAGCGACGACAAAATTTCAAAAACTGAAAAAGAGGTGAAAGAACTCAGCCCTTTGACAGAACCAATAGACCCGTCTCCAGCTTATCTTGAGTGCGACACGGGTGATGTTTTCCGAGACACAAGAGCGCTGCCCTTGGACCAGGAGCTCAAGCAATTCACATACCACGACCAGTACTCTATCTACAACCCGTTTTTCCCTTTCGCAGTCCCTGGTGTAACGAGCAGCCTTCAAGGAGATTTCACTCCCACGCAGGCTGATTTTAGCTTTATGCACGCGGCCTCAAGCTTAAGAAAAGAACGCTTTCACTGGAGTCCAACCTTCACCGCTCATCAGCCAGCGGTTAACTTCGATGTTTTCAAGAGTGAAATGGTATTTGCCACAGAACCAAAGGTTATTATTCCCAGTGAAGTTAGGCAGCCGTATCGCTGCGATCAATGCGGGAAAATTTTCAAAACAAAATACACCCTTGCAATTCATCTGAAAATGCCTAGTCACACATTTGCCCGACCTTTTGTATGCAATACATGCGGCAAAGGCTTCCGCTTATCTTCTACGCTGTGCAGGCATAAGATAATTCACACCAAGGAAAAACCATACAGGTGTCACGTTTGCGATAAAGCGTTCAACCGCTCCTCCACCCTGAAAACGCATGTGCGCACACACAGCCTACAGAAAGAGTTTGTTTGCGATCGCTGCGGGAAAGGTTTCCACCAAAAGGGCAACTTGCGAAATCATATCCTGATTCACACAGGTGAAAAACCGTACAAGTGTACAATGTGCCAAAAGGCTTTTAACAAATTGTCCAACTTGAAATTCCACATGCATGTTCACACGGATAACTCGCCTTATCGGTGCAGAGTTTGTAAAGTTTCCTTTTCTCGGAGGTGCGATTTGAAGAGTCACGTCGAAAACGCTCACTCCCAAAAAGAAAGCGAATTTTGAATACATTAAATTGGTGAAGTAAAAAAAGATGGCTTCTGCATTGAATCTTTTGATTGTGTTCCTAAAGTGCGTCTGTTTACATCATAAGGTCGTATTTCATAATTTCCTTTTGTTCCAGGTAAGTTTTAAATTCGCTTCTACGAATTCTAGAACGTTTTCAATGTAGGAGAAACATATTATATTCTGCAATATTCTCTCGCCTTGCGTTTATTTTCTAGACAGGATAGTCGAGTATATTATACGAGATTTCATATGGTCAGCATAAGACTGAAAGTTACTAAGGAGTTTCTTTTATTTCTTTTGAACGCTTCGTCTTAGCAAAACTGAAATGACAGTTGGCTAAAACCGAGCCTAAGGTTGCTATATTAAGGAGGGCGCAATTCACAGACTTGAGTTACGAATCGGTTATGAGCCAAATGATTCACCATTCTTCCACCATTCCACCATTTTTCCAAGCTCTTAACTTCGCATGAAAGGCCGTTTTAATTGTTGTTCTTTCAACCAGTAGTGTAAGACGCATCGCTGTAATTATGATAATTTAACTCTTTCCGTGGTAGAAGCTCAAAAATGGTGTATTCTAAGCAACGTATTTTAGTCTAATTGAATACAATTTAGGTTACAGAGTGATATTGACTACTTGGCAGTTCACACCAGTTCGGTAGTTTTAGTTTGTGCGTTTAACGGACTGAATGTCAGCCAGTTTTGCCAGTTCTTTTTAAACGCCTGAATTTCGTTTAGCTCCAGTGAAAAAAAAAAAAAAGAGAAGATATACTGTCTTGTGGTTCTTTGAGTTTTTATGGTTCTGAACGCGAATGAATGAGTAATTAACATACAGGTGTAGCAAAGTGAAAATAAGTTAGAACTGTTTGTATAAATTGGTATAGAAGTGTATATATGTTGTTGTTGTTTTTAGGCTTATATAGCATGGAAAGTCTAGTTTCTATAATGTAGATGTATGTGCACAAATTCTGTTGCGATGTCTCGATTTCTCTTTCGGATAGGAACATTTTTAGTTAAAATTGCCTGTAAAAAGTAATGTCGTGCCTAACGCGAAAAGAGAATATAATAAGGTTTACATGTTAAAGGCGATGCTCTAAGCTAACGTCTTGTTAAACTGTATTGATAAGTATCAATAAACAAAATAATCCTTATCGAGAGCTGTGCATACAGAGTTATTACGATATATATGTGCCTGAAATAAATGTCCTAAGCGCTACTTTGTTGTGTCTTTGGTGCACATGCTGAGTTTTATTTGCATTGATTTGCATGGCTTGCTAATTCACAGAGCAAAAAGCTTGCTATAAATATACCGAACGATAAATTGAAGAGTAAGTCTGTTTGGCTATGAGTTTACGCAAACAGAAATCTTTCAGATAAAATGTAGGCTACCCTTTCCACAAAAATCAAGTTTTTCAACCCCTAAATTTTAGAGCCAAAATTTGCCAGAATAATCCCAAAATCGTTTACCAGCTGCAATATATTTTGGCACATGTTTTGGAACTCTCATGTATTCACAATACATTTGTATAGATACGTTTCATTAATGTATTTTCGACTCCTGCCAGAGTGCATAAATCGTTCCAAAACAGCCAATTTTGGGGAGTTTTCGAAGTTAATTTTAAAGTACCTCTAATTATTTAAGCCCGTTCTATTGAAATTGTCACATCAGGTGTCAACGATGAAATGATAGCAACGCGACTTTCATGGAAATTGTCGGAGAAAATTCCTTCTACAGATATTATTACTAAGGTGTGAAAACCTTGAATTTTTCGGGTAAAAAAAAACACCTTTAAATTCCTGATTGCTCCAAAAGACAAAAAAGCGAATGTCTCGACATGAAACTTTGAATTTAAAAGAAAGTTATGCTTTAGGCTTTTCATTTTCACTAACAACACATTACACCCACATTCTGTATTAATTGGGGCAATTGGCTGCTAAGAAACCACTCAAACATGTAAGAGGCCATTTTGACCTGACTGCTCAAGAAATAAAACTCAGTAAAATACAAGCCGAAACTGAAACCCGGCTCAGTTTCTTAACTCTGCGTATCGAACCAAAAGACATAAACGACGGTTCGTAGTCTATTTAAGAAATGTGACAAAAAACGTATTTTTAGTGACAACCAGAGTTGCGCTTATGAGCATCCACTCCGCATTTCAATCAATCAGTCCTGTTCCTTCAGTGCGTCTATTACCGACAAATTCAAAATCTAGATTTCCTAGAGTTAGAAATCTCGTTCAAATTTTGTAGGGCTTCAGTCACAATTGTCTCGAATATCCCACAGGCAAACCATTTTTTCTTTATTGCGACTGGATTGGAATGAATCCTCTGCATTTTGAAACGTTTTTTGTCCAAGAAACAGACTTGCAATAAATATCGTTATTTTTGTGGATAAGGAGCTATATTTTCCATGGGAACCTTGAGGTAACTTTCGCATATTTGCTACCGTCACTAGAGAGTAGTAATTCTATTTTTTCGTGTAGCCTCAGTACACATTCAAACTTCAACGGAAATCATCTCAGGTTGGTGTTTTATTCTAAGAATGCGAATTGAACCCATTGTAGCAAAAATTAAAACAAAAAAGCTAACGCGAAAAGTTTGCGTGAGGCAACTCCTTAACCTGTAGAGGATCTTGTTTCCCTCGAGGGTCTTCAGACATAAACTCCAGTTATGACGATGCAAATAAAATTAAAGCTTATTAGAAATGTTTTTATTTGGTTGGTTTGCTGTTGATGGCTTAAAAAATTAAACTTGATAGCTTTTTTTTATTATCATCATTGTTATTTCAGAATGTCGAGAACGTGACAGCTCTAGCAGTGCTGCCTATTTTAAAACAAAGTTACTGAAAGCGACCACTCCTCAGCTGTCCAAGTTCACATCAAAGAAACAGTTAGATATATATTCATACAAGAAAAATAGCAAAATACACCCACGCTTTTGTTCAGCAGATGAAATTTCCGGGTGTGAAACTAAGCTTTCTCAAAGAAAACACATTCCCATTTTAACAGCACTAACATGAATATTCCGCTACAAAGGAAGGTTAAATTTCGTATTATGGATGCTGGCACATTAGATAAATATATATATATATATATATATATATATATATATATATATATATATATATATATATATATATATTTGAAATTAACTTTAATTAGTGGAAGAGTACCGGTAGATAGCAGCGTACTTCGTTTGTGAATTATTAACCTTAATTAATTCCACACCAACGTTGCGAGACGTTTTGAGCCTGTGTACGTAATCCTGATATATAGCAATGAACGTATGTCTGCAGTACTTTCCCGCGATTGTGCTTCTACGGTACCTTTTTAAGTATAAAATTAAGAAGTTTTCCATGTTTTTTTTTATTAAGAGATGACAATTTTCATTCTTAATTCCGATCACTACTATTAACGCAGCTCATTAGCATGAAGAAATAAACCTGCAGTCATGTATGGTAATGTAATCCCCGCAGACAGAGACAGGTAGCGGCTAAAAGTCGCACGCAAGGAAGTTTTAATTACGAAAACAGGTGAACTGAAGAATTGTGACACAGCTCACATTAAAATTTTGCATATCGATCAGTTTGTCATTGGTTAACTTAGGGTAACCTTAAGACTAGATGTTTACTTAAAAAGAAAATTGACTCATCCTACCTGAACTTATAAACAATGAAAACTAATCACAGTTGTTCGGAAAGCAGGAATGCAGAAAAGAAAATTCATTCTTGATACCAGTCGCTCGTATTCGGGGGCGCCAGACTTCGAAGAAATATAATGCCAACTACAATTTCTTCTATCTCGATTTGTCGCAGACACCTCTCAAAATTCAAATTGGTTAGGGAGTTGTTATGTTTTAGAAGGTTTGGCATTTCTAATTCTCTGAACTCATGACCAAACGAAAGGGAGTGTTAATCAAGTCTAACAATTCTAGATATCATGTGTGATTATTAAGAAAGTCAGATTATTGACGTACGGCGTTGAAACTCAAAAAAAAGAAAAAGAAAGCATTTCATGGGTTTTGTTCTAAGCACAGTTTTATTAAGGCTTCCCCAAGGCGCAAATTAAATTAAATGATGCGATCCCTCAAGTGAACCGCAAATTTGCTTTTTAACCATGAACATATATGGTTTTTTCTTTAAGCATTTAAAAACGTTGCTTAAGACTCTCCGAATTTATTTTAAATGCCATGTTAAATAGTCCATAAGAAATGCTATTTTACTTAGAATGAAAATCGAAATAAAGTCAAGAATGCCTGCGGGGCACCAAGAGTTTTGAGCCTCGCACGCAAAATTTCATGCCCATCTCGAATATTGGTTCCTTTCACTGAGCCTTTCCCCCTTATTTGTTCAGTGTAAAAATGACAGCAAAATAATGGACTAATAAAGCGGATATAAACACAGCAGCTGGCCGCACATAAATTACGCAGCAAATTACTCAACAAAAATGAAGTAGAAATAAAATACATCTTGGCAAACTTCAAGCCAGGTGGTAAACGGATCTCAATGGGGTTAAGTGTGCTAGCTAAGGGGAAAGTCATGGTACCAGAAAGCGAATAATTAGTCAAGGCATATTTTTATCTTTAACAAAATAATTAATTCAGTATTAAATGTGCGTTATGAAGCGCACGGTGATTCTAACCTTAAAGGTTTTTTTATGAAATCGTCAAGCCACAGTGCACTGGGAGTTAAAGTGCATTGTTTGAAATTTTGTGACGTTGCGTGATTGCTTTTCTCACCACATTACAGACCAAAATAAGCTGTAGACTATATTTTAATGACCACCCAGTGAGCCAAGTTCAGTAGCCCGGCTCAAACTAGTAATCGGAGGGTCATAGGCTCGACTCCTCGTGAGAGACCTTTTTCAGGTTTGCGAGTGAAAGTCCGTTAGAATAATAGACCTTTTTAGCTTGTAGATTTTGTTTTCCCAATGTAGACCACATGATGTTACCCTAGAGAGCTGTTTCTTTGAAATTTCGCCTTATTCACGTGCATATGTACGCATAATTTATGAAAAGACAAAAGGCAAATCCCTTTGGGAAGATCACATGGTCTACATTGGGAAAACAAAATCTACAAGCTAAAAAGGTCTGTTACATCTTTTACACAAGCCTGAATTTTTTTCAGGTTTTATTTTTACTACCGTCTAAGAACTGAGTGCTCATAACTGCGATGCTCACTCGCATCTTCATTCTTTAATATGCAATTAAAATACAAGATTTTCATATATCCACAGTCATATACGGTATTCATCACTCACGGATTTATTACGAACTACTAAAATGACCAACTCCCAGTTGGCTTGTTCGGCTCAGTTGGTAGAGCACTGCACCGGTATCGCAGAGTTCATTGGTCAGTCAAACTCCCGTACAAACCCGAAAATTTTTCAGGCTCTATTTTAACTACTGCCTAAGTATTGTTCATAACTGTGATGATCACTCACAAATTCACTCTTCAATCTATGACGCGCCAAAACGGACAAAAATACTTACGTATAAGACCTCGTCTTAATATATTATACTTGTTCGTATAGATATAACTCGAAGTAGAAATATCCAACTTGTTTCCAAATAAACACAACATCTTGTAAATATATAAAACTTTCTCTGAATGTTTATACAACTTGAGGCAGACATACAAAACTTGTTTCAAATATTTGACTTGATTTACACATACGACTTGTCAGCTCGACGCGCTGCATATATAAAACTTCTTATCGATTAGATTATTGCAAATCGATACTACAGGTAGTATCCAGGCCCCTCGAAAACGACATTCCAAAATGGCGGGTCTCGTTTGGAGGAAATATCTGAAATGTGGTTAACGTTGATCCCGGGAACGTTGATTGCAATCTTGAAGATAATTTAGCGGTTGCCCTCTCAATTAACAGAAATTGAGAGCCACAATGTTACTTCTAACGTTGCTATGTGCGAACTTTTCATTCGAAGAACGGAAGATTACACAAGAGTGTTGAGAGTTTTTGTTGCTAGTTTTGCTGCATGAAAGAGGACAGCAATTGCAAAAACGCTAACACGAGAGATTTAGGAACTGTTAACTATCTTGGAAAATCATGCACAACATTTTTAAGGTCGTCTCCTCGTTTTAGAACAGAGAAGCGAAGATTTATCATCTAGAGTTCCTCAAACGAGCAGAAAAAGTAGACAAGGACTAAAGACCAAAGTTAGAAGTCTCTTTCGGAGAAATTTGGTATCTTCTCAGTGCTGGCTTTATTTAAATGTGACCCACCGCAGGAAAACAGGGACTGGGATAGCACACTAACAACACGCCTCCACCTAAATACAATAAAGCGCGAGTAGCCGAACAAAGAAGCTTGAGCTATTGAACCCATGGCAAGAAATGAGGGACATGCGGGGCGGAGTCACTTCAGAGCAGTGTAGAGTTTTTCGGGGGTCTGAGTTTTCGAGATACCTAGGGGTCTGAGTTTTTCGGGGGTCTGAATTTTCGAGATACCCAGGGTTCTGAGTTTTTTAGGCCTGAGTTTTCGAGACACCCAGGGGTCTGAGGTTCTTAGGCCTGAGTTTTCGAGACACCCAGGGGTCTGAGTTTTTCGGGGGTCTGAGTTTTCGAGACACCCAGGGGTCTGAGGTTCTTAGGCCTGAGTTTTCGAGACACCCAGGGGTCTGAGTTTTTCGGGGGTCTGAGTTTTCGAGACACCCAGGGGTCTGAGTTTTTCGGGGGTCTGAGTTTTTGAGACACCTAGGGGTCTGAATTTTCGAGACACCCAGGGATCTGAGGTTTTCGGGGATCTGAGTTTTCGAGACACCCAGGGGTCTGAGGTTTTTGGGGGTCTGAATTTTCGAGACACTCAGGGATCTGTAGTTTTCGGGGGTCTGAGTTTTTCGGGGGTCTGAGGTCTGAGTTTTCGAGGTCTGAGTTTTCAAGACACCCAAGAGTACCTTACAGATTTATGTGCCTAGGTAAGCTGAAAGCCATTCATTTGGCACTAAGCTAAGGCCTTGTAGCAGCGGGCATTTATCACTCCTAAAGTTCGAGCCTGAGTATTAGCAGCTATTTGTGAAATATCATTGTCATTCCAAGCCACATCCCACAAGCTTCACAGTTTTAGTAGTTCCAATAGGAAGCGAAGTGCTGCCCCGTACAGTCACCTTTGCCTATATCCAGTCAAGGCTGTGCTCTGGTGGCGCCCTAAGGCAATTAGCTAATGTTTGGGTGAACTCTAGTGACTGCTAAAAATTATTAGTTGCCCAGCCGGGCACTCCTTTAAGTCCAGTGTGCAACACAACAGGCCAAAGTTCTTCTAACACACTGGCATTGGTTTATTGTGTTAATGAAGTATGGCAGAAAAAAAAATTGTTCTACAAACATTTAAACATTCGATAAGATTCATAGCTGTTGGAAAAATTTGTTGAAGTTTCGATGATTTTAGAACATATAGCACAATCTTCTCTTAAACGTTTATACAAGCTGTGCAAGCTGCACAAATCTGCTCAGGCTGGCATCTCTTCGCATTGATCTTGCCATAAACTTTGTTAACCAAATTTAATTTGAAGTTTGTTACAATTTGAATTATACACTTTGCATTTGCTTTGTTTAAACAAGGCCATCATATATGTATTAATATCCATCCAATATCATAATAGCATGATCAGAATTACTGAAAGTACCAGTATTCATCAGTGCAGAACCTCTGTAGGTAATTTACTTGGTTTATTCGCCACCTTGCTGGGCAAGTTATAATAAATTCTGTTTGGTCGCCTCGCTCAAGTATTTACTTGCTTCATTAGTCTCGACCGTTGAAATAGTTCGCCTCGGTGGGCACTTCACATGGTCCATTCACCTTGCTGGGCAAGTAATAATTCAGTTTGTTTGCCTTGGTGGGCAATTTACTCGATTCATTAGCTTTGTTGGGCAAATAATAATTCAGTTTGTTTGCCTCGGTGGGCAATTTAGCAGATTCATTTGTCTCGTCACCCAGAGAGACCTGGGAACTGCTAACAAACAATGACACAGCAAAATGGATAACTTCAAGATCGAGATTCAGGACAGGATTAGAAAGCTACCCTGTGCGGGCAGCAATTAAGATTGCTTGCATAATTAATTATGGGTCAAGGGCATCAGCCAAGTCATGTCATGTCCAGGTTACATCACAGCAAAACAATGGACCCTTAACCCAAACGATCAATTTACACAATATAGAACTGACACAATAGAATGCCGTAGAATTAACTTGCCATGTTAAGAAATGTTGTATCTGTTATATCTAAAAAAAAAACAAAAACCCATTGAGGACATATCCACATCTCCACCCAGGACGTGAGACTAACTTTTCAGCTTACTAGCCCAGTGGCTAGTGACAGGTTTAATTCACTAGCCAAAACAATTTTTTCACTAGCCAGACTTGTTTACCAGAAATTAATCCTGTCAAGCAGCTTCAGTTAGGTTTTTTTTTTCAACAACAGTACTGATGTGCAACTTATTAGAAATAGGTATTTTTTACATTCATAAATTAAATTCTTTAAAATACCTTGAAGAGACAATATG
>JAEMWC010000896.1:27500-55000 GCA_016490735.1 Pachyseris speciosa
GGTTTCTACACTGAAAGAGGAATTGATATCTTAAAGGACGCCGTGTCGATACCTGGTATCTCTCTTCACTATTTGCTTCGAAGTTCGGTCGAGCGGGGCACAGAGTTGTGGACCCCCAGTGAAGAAGAGTACAAGATGTTGAAAGGCGCAGTTGTCGGTGGACCAGGCCTGGCTTTCACAAGGTACCATGAAGTTGGTATTACAAAGATTCGTTCTCACAAGATTGCCAACTTAAAACTTTGCCGAAAATTTCTTGGTTATGACGCCAACGCTTTGTATCTTTCAACAATGCTCAAAGATATGCCGTGTGGAAAGGGGCGAATTGTTCCTTACCCATGGTTGTTAGCTACCCAAATAGTGCCAGAGTTTGAAAGACGTGTTAAAAATGATAAATGGTTTGGGTTTGCGGAGGTTGACATCGAGATTCCCCAACATTTGTGGGAGAAGTTTGAAGAAATGCCTCCTTTCTTCGTAAATAAACAAGTGCCCACAGAGGCTATGCCACAAAACAGGTGGGATTATTTGCAAAAAACTGGTACAACCCGTGGGGATGGGCGAAAGTTGGTAGGAGCCTTGTCTGTTGAAAGATGTTGCTTTATGCGCCTCTTTTGCAATGGTATCTTTCTCACGGCGCCGAAATCAAAGCAGTTTACCGAACAATTAATTATCGGCCACAGAAAATCTTCACCTGGTTTGTTGAGAAGTTACATCCGCGCGCCGCACAGGAGACGCAGAAAAAAGCAAGGCGCTGCTTGCGGAAGTTTTCAAACTGTTGGGCAATAGCGCGTATGGAAAAATGATTGAAGCTGTGGAACACCAAACAAACGTATCTTACACGAAAGATGAAAAGATCGTTCACAAGGCGATGCGAAGCGCGTTCTTTCACGACCTTAACGAAATAGGTGAAGCTTATGAGATAGAAACCAAGAAGACAAGGATAACAATTAACAGGCCATTTCAAGTTGGAATTGGTGTTTATCAGTTGGCTAAATTGCGTATGTTGGAGTTTTACTATGACTTTTTCGACAAGGTTGTGGATCGAAGCGACTTTGAATTAATACAGATGGATACAGACAGTAATTACATGGCAATAAGCGGGGAGAAGTTGGAAGATGTGATTAAACCCGAATGTCGAGAAGAATTTGAAGCGGAAAAAAAAATGGTTGGCTTGGGACAAGTGGAGCAATCGCGAGCCAAGGCTTTTCAAGTTGGAGTGTGTTGGCGAGCGAATGATTGCTCTTTGCTCGAAATGCTACTTCGTAGAGGAAAAATCCAACCTTTGGGTTGGAAAAAACAAACTGAGTTCGAAGGGTGTTTCGAAGAAGCAGAACAGATTGAATTGGGGGCGCTACAAAGCGGCTCTTTGGGGTGAAAAAGATTTGGCCACAAACAAAGGCTTTCGGATGAAAAATGGGCGAATGATGACATACGAACAACAGAAACTTGGTTTGTCCGCTTATTACGACAAACGTTATGTGTTACCCGATGGGATTCACACTGAACCTATTGAGTACCACCTTTCGAAAGAAAATTTGAAAGCTGCACAGGAAGATGAATTTTCTTTTGGAGAAATATCTGCAGAGGAATTATATGAATTCTGAAAGCTGTAAGATTCCCGTTTGCACAAGGAGACGGGGGAAGACAAAGGTTGTTGTTTGCACAAAGTGCAGGTGTGATTTTCATGAAGCTTGTTTGTCTTGTTTGCGAGAAGGAGAAATTCACAAATTTGATTTACCCTGGAAAAATTATTGTGACATGTTTCATGAAATAATTCCGAAGAGTTATTATGAAAGAAAGAGATGGGTGAAGAATCTCAGTCGGGGTTAACCGGGGTAACTCTGTGTCTGGTGGAACAACCATCAATTCTTTCTGCACGAAACTGCGCTTCAGTCCGTCCATCCCGCGTCGGATGGTTGTGCCGTGCTTTGCCATCGTTTGCGAGACAGCACTCATGAATTCTCGCCCAGGGTCGACTTGCAGCATTTTCGGCCATTGCAACGGCCCACGTTTGTAAATTTTTTCGAAAGCCGCAGCAACTTCCTCTGTGCTTTTTGTGGCCAGTGGCTCGGCCTCTTTGTATCTGCTCGCCAACAGTCAGCGCGTATTTCCAAAGTTTGTCCCCAACCCTGTCGTGCCGGCATGGAAAGCAGGTCAGCTTGGTGTACCGCGTTAGGAA
The DNA here is from genome assembly GCA_016490735.1 of Pachyseris speciosa. Taxonomy (NCBI): domain Eukaryota; kingdom Metazoa; phylum Cnidaria; class Anthozoa; order Scleractinia; family Pachyseridae; genus Pachyseris; species Pachyseris speciosa. Next base: position 29,677 of record JAEMWC010000896.1, read on the forward strand.
TGGGCACATCGAACTTCGGGCGAGGAATTTTCGAAGGTGGGGGAGAAAAATTTGCCAAACAGCCTGTTTCTGCAACCATTTCTTCGCAACTGTTTCCGAGATTCTGGCTTTTTGCGCCAATTTTTTTGCCGCATCCCACCCCTTCCAATATCCTTCTGGACTGTTATAGATTCGCGAAAGTCGTCGTTCTTCCCTTTTCGAAGGAACGTTTGTCATTCATTTGCAAACATATAACCGAAAGAAAAAGTCAGCCACTACAGCAAAGCTGCACTACAACAAAGTTGTACTGTTCGGAATCGAGATTGGAGAAGAAGAGAAAAGAGAAACAAAAAGCTTGGCAGGCATTTGCCCACCCTAAGGTGGGAATCGTAGATTTCCCCCCCCCCCAAACACCCCCCAAACACAAGAAAAAAAGAAGCAGTGGCATTGCGAAGAGAAAATGGAGGAAAGACGGGAAGATTTCGAACTTGTTTGCCGAAAATGCGGGCTGGTGCAGAAGCTCGACACAGTGCTCCACCCCACAAGAGAAGAGAGGGGCTGGAAGCCAGTTGTGATTCCCCGGAACCACATCCGCAAAACTCTGGAAAGATACAACATTTTTAACGCAGTCAACGACCCCGCGGCGCGGTGGGAGTTTTTGGGAAATGTCATCCACGTTTTCGCAAATTTCCCCATTGAGGGAAACCCTCAAAAACAGTCGGTGAATTACGTTTGTTTCTTTCACGACTACTTCGAAACGGTTCGAGAGGAAGTTTGGCCGCGTAAAAAAGAAATTCTCGAAAAAATTTCACCAACTTTAAAAAAAATTAAACCGAAGACAACAAAAAGCGCAAGAAAGGTTTGAAAGGTGGTGGGATATTGTTATTCCGAAAAAGTCAACCCACGATAAACTTTTTCTTTGTAGTTTTTCAGGGATTTCCATGCAGTGGTCGGAAATGAAGTCGTCTTTCATTTTTAGATTGTCAAGAAACTCTTTTGCATCGAAAGATTCTCCCCTGAGGTGGAACCGGATGGCGTCAAGTATTTTTTTGTACTCCACCCGAGCGAAGCTTGCCTTTTCAGCCTTTCTGTCGTACTTCTTCGCCGTCGCGACAATTTTCACGACAGCACCAAACGCTGTCAGGCTGGCAATGACAGCCGGTTGGAGAGTAACCCCTCCCGCGACAGCTCCAGTCAAAACAGCTTCTCCTGCGACCACATTGCAAAGCAGGTTTCTGCGCTGAAACTTTCGGGAAACCCTTTTGTAGCCCCAATGTTTCTTGTGGTAAAAAGCATAGAGACGCTTCAACATATCGACGGTGTCCTTCGGAAGGGATTAGTCGATGTGGTTGAAGTCAAAGATGTTGAGAGGGGGAGGCTGAGGTTTCCCCTGAGCAACCCCATGTTACATCAAAGGGTAAAAATTCATGAAACGAACTCAACGACGAGTGACAGTGTGGTATTGCGGTCAAGGCCAGAAACTTTGAACGTCATTACGGTGACCCCCATTACTTGCAATTGAACTAAATTCAGACTAACCAAATTCAAAAACACCACCCCACTCGACCCTTGGGGGACATTTTCGGATGCAACCCGTATTTCCCTCCCCCTCTCGGTGGCGTAAATGCTAAAAGTTCCACTTCGGGGCATTGAAGAGGAGCCATGAAAACACAATTCACAACAAAGCAACTCGTGGAAGAAGGGGAGGCGAGGAGTCCAAAACGATGGCATGGTGAAAACGTCTTCCGTTTGTGAAGTTCCGGATATTCCGTAACTTCCTATCCTGTAAACCAACCCAGGCATAAGTGCGGGTTTTGAAAATCGGACAGCCCCGTTCTGGTACGTGAACAAAAGGTCATCATTATTATAAACCGCGTTATTATTCAAATTCAAATTTCCACCCAACTTCGGCTCTTTGAGAAGGAAGGTATTCATGTTCACATCACCATGCATTGTCAACTCTCCATTAATCCCATCAAACAAGGTTGTCTGCCCGCTCTTCACATAATTTCCATCCAATCCAAATCATCACCCAGTTTCGGTTGATAAATGGAAAACCCACCCAGGTCCAGCGCGGTCTCCATTATCATTCCGGTGACGCTCGCGCGGAACAAATTCAGGCCGCCGCTGTGAAAGCGTTTGTAATTCAAATCCAAATTTCCCCCCATTTTGGGATGCAACAGAAGATTGCCATTCAAATCTAAGTCGGTTTGCATGGTCATGTTGCCATTATTCACACCCCAGACTTGATCAAAAACAGACGAAGACACATTTGAAACCAACCCCAGGACACAATAGACCACCATTCTACCCGATGGTGACGAATCTGTTGACACACCATGCAAATCGAGATAGATGTAGTTGGGGGTCGCGCTTGACCATCTGTGGAATTTCACCAAAGTTTTCACGCAGGGCGCAGCCGAACCGACCGCAGGAAAGGTTTTCGAGGCCTGCCGCATTATTGAAATCGTGCTCCCGCTGGCGTTCACACTGACATTCTGCATCTCAGGCGGAAAGTAAGGTGTAGTAACCAAGAGGCAGTTTAAAAAGATTGAACCCGAGGCACGAGCGGTACAGGTTGCTGCCATCGTCGTCTTTCTTCAATGTGAAGAAGTACGCCTTTTGGTCGATCGAATGGGGTGAGCCAGCGAAGTTGTCGATGCGCAGAACTGTGATGTTGTTTTCATCTGAAGATTAGTCGATGTCGTCCTTCAGATATTCGAAAGGGTTCGATTGGTGGCCGGAAAAGGACAAATGAGCCGCATCGACATATTTTTTGTTGACACCATCGCCAGTGTTCACATGGTCTTTCGCATTCACAATTTCTTTTTGTGCATGTCAATTGCTCCTGCCATTTGTAAATCAGCAAGTGAAAGAAAAGGCGCTTGGTCGACATCAATTTTGTTTGTAACCTCTTTGTCTTCTGCTGGAGCCCCGACATTTTTGATTTTGTGGTTGACCATATCCAGTCCCCATACATCGCACTCGAGCCATCTCTTTTCACAAAATACTCGTCCACATATTCTTTGTTCACCGCGTCCTTGAGGTTGAAGGGGGGGCGCAAGATTCTCGATTGCGTTGTCGTTCATGTTCAAGTCTTTTTTCGCGATCGTGTCGAATTTGTTTCGCAACCCTTGGTCCACATATTTTTGTTGACGGCGTTTTCAGCGGGGGTGCTGGAATCAACGTCTTTCAAATCTTCAGTGGTATACCCAGCCATATTCAGATCACCCAGTGCTGGGTCGCTTCCGTACCGTTTCAAACAAAGTGCGATTTCAGAGTCGACATAGCTTTTGTTTGTGGCATCGAGGTCACCATGTTGGTGATCAGGTTACGCCCCATGTCGAGGTTGCCCGTCATCGCGATGCTACCGTCTCTTTTAAAGTTTCCTTCCCCCGCTCTTCGAAAAAAGCTTCCTCGAAGTTGGTCCAACCACCCCATGTCTTTCCTTTATTCTCTCGTCGAAATTTTTTTTGGTCTCTTTCTTCGGTTTGTCGTAATAAAAAAATGAAAATTTTTTTCTCGGTTGCGCGGTCCAGCAGGTCGGGATCCATCCCCAGATCGGCGGTGATCCGCCTGTTCTCTCTTGGGAGGAAGAAAAAGACGCAGAAATGGCTGCAGTTGTCGCGGATGTTCTTAGGGACTTTGAAAAAGGTCTGCGACAAATAAATCACAGAGCAGTTGCGGTGTCGACCGTTGATGAAATAATTTATGATATCGTTTTGGCTTTTTTCGCAAACCAAGTCGTCGAACACGACAATTTTCTGGTTGTCGGGCATTCCCATCTCGGGGTGGGGGAGTTCCTCGAGCGGAACGATGTCGTCCCCTTGGAATGCTTCGATGACTTCGTAACCAATCTTGGGGTTGATGTTTTCGGCGAAATCTTGCAGAAGCGCCTGGTACTTGTTCTGGTGAAGGTTCTTCGAGAAAAGCAGAACCTTGTAGTACTCCAGCAGCTCCTAAAGCATGTGCAGCAGGATTTTGTCTTGCCGGAATTGCTGGGCCTATAAATCAACATCCGGAAAATGTCTTCGGGCATGGATGGGTACCCCTGCTTCCAATTCGTTGACGCGATTCCTGGGTCATAGTTCGGAATTTTCATTCTTCATATATTCTCCATGTCGAAAACCCTTTCACCTGTCTTTTCAGAAAGTGAATGTCTCTGACGGCTTGCGGGTAGGTTTTTTTCTTGCGGAACTTTTTTTTTCAACCTTTTTCTCCCCTCTTGAAGCTGCCCTTCCAATGGTGGCAGCGGCGGTCAACTTTTCTTCCAGCGACAATCACTTCTCTCTGCCTTTTGATGTCCGCCAAAGACCACTCTTCACCATTTCTTGTCCGCTTCTCTCCATTTGTGTAATCATACCGCTGAGCGTTTCAACCTCCGGTTGGAAATTCTCCCAGTCAAAGGGGTTGATTCGATCGAACTCATCCATTGCGTAGTCCGGCCCAACGTCTTCTTCGGTTTGAAAAGTTTCGCCGCGGCTGCTTCTGCTTCTCTCTTCTGCTTCTGCGGCTGCTTCTTCTTCTCTTCTTCTTCGCAACTGCTGTGCGGCTGCTTGTGTTTCTTGAATGTCTGACGGATTTCTCGTTCCTGTTGTTCGAGCTCGGCTTCTGCCTCGAGCCGTCGCCCCTGGAAAAGGCTTACGAGCAAATTTCTTCCCGCGGACCCGCTGTTGCTAGCGATGACGACAATGACATCGGGGACGTCTGGGATGTCGGGGACGAAGAATGGATGGAGGGAAGCGGGGAAACCTACTCTGAGGCATCCCACCTTGGGTTGGTGGGGACTTCGAAACAGTGATCCATGATTTGTACGTAATTGTTGGGCTCACTCCGTGCAGGAAATTCATCAACCAAACTCCGGCGAGACATTGAAAAGCTGCTTACCGAACTCCTTCGTCACGGTTTCTTAACCAAGTCGCAAGCGAAAAAAATTTCCCACGATTACATACACTAGTGCTGAGACACAATGAACGACCTGCACCTCTTCCCGTCAGTTTTCCATTCAATGAGGAACCCTTTCACCTCGAATTTCACCCCATTAACAAAACCCAAATGGACAGTGTGCGAATCCGGATCTCGGATGGGGCGAACAACACTTTGGACCCCAACGGCTCCGGCGTGGCTTTGTCCCTCGTGATCCGCGAAGTCGCCTGAATTTCTTGCAAAAGTATACGCGAATGCCTCGTTTGAGTGAGTGGACAAAAATCTTCGACCCCCGCTTCGGGCGGTTTCGCTCACAAAGGTTCGGGTGTGATCCGCGACGTCCTTGCGCCCCTTGTCTAGCAAGCCGAGAGACAGGTGACGGCCTCCAAAAAGAAAGAAGCACGAAAAACCCTCGCGAAAGTTAGCGAACTTGGCGCGAAACAAATCTGGCAATTGTTGAGTGGGCGAGGGAGAAAACCTCGGTCAAAGAGGAAAGGGAAAGATGCCATGTGAAAGTTAACTCAAATTCTCGCCAACCGGCTTTGAATTTTTTTGGAAATTGTACGTACCATGTTTAGAACGCCACAGTATCTGGAACGGGTCGATTACGAGCGTTACGTTTTACAATCTCTCCACCCCACTCAAAATGCCGGCCAACGGCCAGCACCAAGAAGAAATCAGGAATCAAGTTCTCCGTGACGGACCGCGACTAGTTCAATGCTTATTTCTTGGTGGAGTACCGATTCGAGGCTCTCGCCAACGAAGCCAACATTGCGGACGATGTGGAAGCGCACCAGTGAATGGGTCCTTCTCGTTGATCAAGCAATTGACTGTGAAGTCCGCGGGGAAACAGCTTTACACGGCCGATGACGTTCACAAAATCATCTTCGTGAAAACCCTGCTGGAGTACTCCAACGATTACGCCCAAACGGTGGCGAAGGAGAGTTTTGGTACCTCGACACCAACAACACGACCGTGACGAGCGAAGCCGCCACCAATCTCGGGATCCGGGCGCGGTACATCCGCTCACGCGGGGCGGGGAATGTTAAAACTTTGATTCCACTCAACCATCATTCCTTTTTCGAGGAGCTGGAGGACAGACTCCTCCCTCCGCTGAAGTTGGATTTCGAAATCGACCTGCAGAGCGACGACGAAATAATTTTTCAGAACAACGCCACTGGGCCGAGAATCGTGGTCAAAGATATTCAGCTTTGGGTTCCGAAACTGCAACTGTGTCCGAAGGTCGAAAACTTGTGAATGAAAGGTATCTGAAACCAACCCATTGAAGTATTTGAAGGAGACCTTGTATCCCAGTCAACCCCAGCGGCAGGTACGAGGCCAATGGACGTTCTCCCCCGGCGTCCGAAACGTCCAAACATGTGTTCGTCTTCTTCCAACAGGCGCGAAAAAGACAACGCTTTGCAATACAACCCCTATAGCTTCGACACCTTCGACTTGGATGGGGACAACTCGGCGAAATTGAGCACTTGTCAGCTTCAGTACGGGTCGCAGTACTACCCCGAGCTTGACTACGAGGGCGAGGACCACGCGCGGATCTACAGCGACCTGGTCGAATATAAGTACCGAAGGAACGACGTCAACACAGGCACGCAGGTGAGCCACGACAACTTCACCAAGCTTTACTCTGTGATCTACTTCGATCTTCGCGCAACAAAACCGAGTGTGACGGGGAGGAAAAGCAAATGGTTTTCCATTGGCGGTTGAATGAGGCGGCAAATGCCCACGATTACATCATTTACGTTGCAGTTTTGAATGAGGAAGAGGTCATCATCAAACAAATTGGAAACGAGTTGGTGGTAGCATAATTTCCTCCTTTGGGAGGGAATGGAAATTCTTCAGTATACGATGACGAAGTACCACCCATTCCAGATTGCCTTACATACATACATACATACATACATACATACATACATACATACATACATACATACATACATACATACATACATACATCACTTTATTTACCCTCGGATTTTAGAGTAGCTTGAGCAGCTAATATCTCCGAGCATTTAACCATCAGATGAGAGATAGACCACCACACAGGGAACTACGTCCCCTACTCTTTTCGAACAGTGTGTGGGTTCTTTTACGTCCCACAGAATCAATTTTGAAGAGTTGTGAGACGGGGCCTACGGTTTATCGTCCTTATCCGAGAAGACTAGAAAGTCTAACCATTTGCAGATGTTGTTACAAAGGCAGCACTTTCTCCTCAATTATTTAAAGACCCTGAGTGTTGGTCCGGCCGGGGTTTGAACCCGCGACCTCCCGCACGCTAGTCCGGTGCTCTACCACTGAGCTAACCGGTCGGCGGTTAGCCAAACAGAGCCTGTGAAAGGCTGTCGCCACACGAACGCTGTGACTTTGCGGCTCGAACCCAGACAACTCGGGCGTGGCGATACTCTTCTTTTGACTGCCACCCAAATCAAGCTCGCAAAGAAAGCAGCCAGCGAGGGGCGCGGCACGGACATCACGATGAGCCAAACACAAATCGCAAAAACTCGCACAGAGTGGCGGCAATCTTTTTTCGACGGTGTTCAGTTTGGCTCGCCCCCTTCTTATGCCCGCCGCAAAATCCGCCTCCAAAGCTTTGGCAACTGCGGGGTTGAGTTTTGCCGCGGACAAAGCTTTGAAGAAGATTTTTAGGAAAGGGATACGGCCCGCTGGAAGTGGAGCTTTTCCGGCTCGCACAAATGTTGTCGCCAGAGCAGAGAAAGGGGATTGAAAGGTACTTGGTTGGGAAAGGAATGGTTCGTGGGGAAGGAAGTTTGCAGTATGGCGGGTTTCTGGGGATGCCGGCTTCCATCGGGGTTCCCCTTGCTCTGCCCTTGTGAAAAGCCTTGTTGGAAAAGGAATGCAAGTGGGCCGGCCCCGTTCGAGGCGATCGTTGCCACAACTTCCTCCGCCACCTCCTCGGGGCCAAGGAATGCAGATTAATCCTCCTTGGTATCGCCCGCCGCCTGTTTGGGGAAGTAGGGAAGATTGGGAGTTGGGAGAAGAAAAAAAATGAAACCTCCTGCCCAAAGGCAATTTCCTCCATCAGGAGGGAGAGAATTCAGGGATGTCCCACTCTCGAACATTGATCTGTCCAATTGGTGCAAATATCTCAACATCCCCATCAAAGGAATTTTTCTCGAAACGAAGTCAAACCTCTGCACCATTCCCCTTGCATTTTGAATTTGGATGACTTTGGCAGTTTGGGGACACACTGGGTCGCTTGCTGGACACCCGCCTTGGGGCGGGAATTCCCTGCCCAAAGGCAGGAGATGGAATATTTCGACTCTTTCTGGACAGCACCCTCCGATGGAGTGGGAAAAAGAGATGCTGAAAGCGGGGCACAAAACCTTCCTGCGAAACGAGGATCAAATCCAAGCAATCGACAGTGTGCGATGTGGGTACCATTGTTTATTGTTCCTCAATGAGCGCAACAAGGGGACAAACTACCCAGATATTCTCCGGATTTTTTCCACAGATGTACAGGAGAATGAGAAAGTTGTGAAAAATTATTTTGAAAATATACCGTAATGGTGGATGTCTATTGTGTAAAAGAGAAAGAATGGACTCTAAATGTCCCTGGATCAGAAAAAGTGGTCACAACAAAAAATAGACGAAGAAGGATAATAGCAGAATGCGCAAGCTGTGGAAGACCAAAAAGCATGTTCTTACCAAAGTCGGGAAACTAGCGGGGCCCTCTCTTGCAGAGGGCAAAGGAATCGGTAAAGACATTGCTGGAACTGCTATGGATTGTTTCTTCAACAAGGAGTTCCATATCTCGCAAAGAAAGGGGTGGAAATGGGGCGGTACTATGCGTCGGAAGCGATGAGAGATCCCAAGCTCCAACGAAAGGCAATCGATTGGGCTGTGGAGAAGGGCAAGCCCATGTTTCGAAACGTTGGGAGCACCGTGTTAGATGAGCTTTCAACGAAGGTCCGCCCCAACATCCGTTACAAAACCGACAGACCTGATCTCGACAAAGTTGGAAGAGGGATTCCTGTTCCATTCCCTTTTGTTGATTTCAAAAAACTGTGGAGTGTTATCTCTGACCCCAAACTTTTCAATGGCCCTGAAGTTTCTGAAAAAGTTGGAAGAGCAATGGTGGTTGAATACAAACGGCAATACAAAGAATACAAAAATAAAGGAGGCTCCCGTAGTTATGGCTCATGGATAAAATGGAAAGGTTATGGAAGAGGTATTAGAAGTTTGTTTGATCCCCGATTTGTTTCGCAGGGTGTGTTGGTTCCCAAGTTTGCAACTGACACAAAGCTTTAGAAAGCTTTCGGCAAAGCCATCCCCCAACACCGCGGTTTCGCGGATGTTTTCAAGAAAACCCTACGTAATTACTATGGGTCTGGTGTTGATGTCCATGCGTTAATTGAAAAACTACCTGCACCAAGGGTGGTTGGACCCTCCCCGGCCACCATTACCCTGGACCTTACAATCGCTTGCACCATCAGCTGATCTTTGACCCTGAAACGGGTGAGATCTTGGAAATATTACAGAAACCAACCGGCGCAACGGATGCAATCAGGGGCACCTGGGAGGACAAACTGTTGAAGGTGTTCCCTGGTTAAATAAAGCTCATTCATTCATTAATTCAATTGCAATGCAACACGATGTGGATTACAGCAGTTGTGGACACCGGGCAAAAAGATATGGTGAGGACCAAAAAAATGCAAACATGTTGCTGACCGAAAAATGGTAAAAGCTTTGGATGCTGTCCCTTGGAAAAAGAGACAATGGGGGCATGCCTTGGCAAGAAATGCAATCAACACAAAAGAAAAATTAGGTCTTGGAATTAATAAATAATGTCGTTTTCAAGACAAGTTAAACGATACATTATATCACGAACATCCAACAAAAATTTTTATCTGGAGATTTAAAAAAATTAGTTGAATCCAATAATAAACAATCGGGGTATTCTTTTACAAATGTAAAGGGAGCTAAAAATTGCTCCAACTCATCTTTTGCGTCTGTTAAAACATCATTTTTTTCGTGAAGAATTTCATAAGCAGTTAAATAAACTACATCGCCTTCAAGCGCCCCATGAAAACCTACTTAAAAAATTTGGCAAATAAGCTTTAAAATCCTTTATAAAATCCAAAAGCTCATCTGAATAATATTCAACTTCTTGCCCAGAAACCAGTTGGGTATCAAGATGAAAAAATACAACTCATCACATTTGTTAAAAAATCTTTCAAATTCTGCGGTTAATTCACCTTCAGAAAAAATTTTTTTGTCATCGTTATACTTCAATGTTTTCTTTTCTCTAAATAGGTGTACTCTCTAAAGAATAATTATCATTCACCTGTGGTGATAGCGCATCCATAATTTCTTTTTTTGCCTTATCAACAATTGGATGTGTAACTTTGTCTTGCACAAAGTGAAAAAAAGAACCAACAAACCCATCATTGTATTCATAAAGGAAAACCTTTGTTCAATTGTGCGCGCACAAAAGGATTTAACGTTTTGACAAACAATAATTGGGAAAAATAAAATTACGTAAAGGAAATAACAACTCTTTTAAAATATTTCCCCACCCTGTTATTTTTTTTCTCTCCTCAAATTCTTTCAATTGTTTTTTAGTGTAATAACCATAAATTTTAACTCGCAACTCTGGTGGAAGTGAAGAAATATAATCCAAAACTTCCATTTATAAACAAACGTAAAAGTTAAAATAAAAATAAAAAATCAGGAAAAGCATTTTTATAACAATCATAAACAAGACGATCATTATAAAACAAATCTTTCTTCATATTGTTAACAAGTTTAGATTTTTTTAAATAAGAAAAACACATATCATCAAGCCAACAAAACCCACATTTTCTACATTGTGTTATATTTGTAATTTTTTCAAAATATTTACAATATGGTGCATTCTTAATAAACTCTAAAACAACGCCCCAACCTAAATATGAACGTTCTTTTAATTTAATTTTAATAAATTCCCCCATAATTTTTCCTTTAATTCAGGAGGAAGAGAGTTAACATAATCCAACACATCCATTTATAAAATTACATAAATATTAAATTGGTTTTCAAAAATAAATATTACTAACAAATTGTATCATAAAAAACTTCCTCAATCGACCATTTTTTCATGAAATTTTTTCCTCAATCGGAAGAAAATTATTAACCTTAAAACAAATGAGTGCACATTCATCAATCAAACAGTTATTCCCTGTTTCGTTAATATATTTCCAAGGAGACATATCAAGCATTAATAAATATTTTAAATAACGCATTGATTTTAAGGGGGACTAACTTAACTACAGACTTAGCGTTGTTGCCAAGGGATTTTTACGGACTGTATTTGCAAAACACGGTTTTTCGGCGTTTTTGCCACTATATTGGTGAGACGTGCGAAGAGGTGAACATTTAAAATTTATAAATTGCTATTGCGCATGCGTAACTTGCCCCAGGCCCCAACCGCGCTTTAGAGAGAAAAAACCCTAAAACTTGGAGAAAATTATGTGAAGTTCCGATTTTTTTTGTCAGTCGGAGATATTCCAGCCTTCTTTACAAGCCTACGTAAGCAATTGTTGTTAACGTACATAACTGCAATGATAATGACAAAATGGTATGAATTTGCGTGCTTATGACGTCATAAATCTCACAAAAATGCGATTTTCCAAAAATCGATTCGTAGAGTTTTGCACCTTGGCGATCGTTAACCATTGGCACCATTTTCGATATCCAGAAGTGTACGCCACTCGAGTTTTAGGCCTGTTTCCGTTCTGGTCACGTGACTTACCAAATATGATTGTGACTCGAAAATCTTGTAAAACTTTTTGATTGTAAAAACATAGCCAGACAGCTTGTCTGTGCAAGCTATGGTTTCCAAGATAAGAGGGTTGGGAACTTTCCATAGCAACAATGTTTGCTAATTTTGTAGTTAAGTTAGTCCCCCCTTAAAGTCTTTCCACAAATAATGTTTGTATTTTCCAGCCACTTTTCAATCTCTTTAATCAGAGTTTGCCTCACATTAAAACGTAAGATATCCTTATCATTCATCCTTGTGTCCATTCACGTAACACAAATATTTCCAATGCCCCCTTTCTCTAATTGACCGCTCTCGTCAAACTGGTTTTTTCAATCATCAAAAACAGGTTTTGGATGGTTGGGGTTGTTAAGGTGACCTTTTCATTAGTAGTATATATAGGATAAGTCAAATACTGGTGAAAGAAAAAAGCCTCTTTTTCAAGTTTTAACCCTCTGAGGGACAACTTGGGGAGGGGGTTGGGGAAGTTGTCCCTCGGAAGGTTAAAACTTGAAAAAGACGCTTTTTCCGTCGTTATTTGACTAATCCTATATATACTACTAAACAACTTGGAAAGAAATACATACTCAAGGGGCTTAATTATGGGATTTTCATTAATATTTCAGATATACACTGGACAGTATAGAGACCCCAGAGAAAGGCAAGCGCCATTCAAGATGATAGATGATTTTCTTGCAACTCTGGAAGTTGGCAGCTTTGTGGCCTTGAATTTTAACAATTATGACAAGGAACCAGTCATTGGCAAAGTCCTTTCAATAGAGGAGAACCACTTCCAAGTGCATTATTGGAAGGGAACATACTTAGGCAAGTGATCTCCTCAGCATCTTCCACAAAGAAAAGCAGAGCCTCAGCCATGGATGGAAAGGCTTCCTAAAACATGCAGTGTGTAGTTCTTTGGATCCCAGTAAAAACTAAGTTGAACTTTTTTCACATAATTTTTTGTAACCCAGGGTAATTTACAAACAAAACATTGCCATTGACTGAGGACTGTAAGACACAGGAGTGGAACTGGTAATTTTGTAAAATTAATGTTCTTTTATAAAAATATTAATAATTAATAATTTGAACTTGTGTGTCTTCAAGTCATCCAAGAATTTGTGCATTTTGATAACAGAAAGTAAGGGGTGTAACACCAAACATTATTTCTGAAAATTTCTGATCATTTACAAAGTGTAAAGGTCTGCAGAATTTCTGAGGCATCTGGTCATTTAGCAGCTGCAGAATTTCTGTGGCATCTGGTCATTTAGGGGGTGCAGAATTTTTGCGGCATCTGGTCATTTAAGGGGTGCAGAATTTCGGCGGTATCTTGTCATTTAGGGGGTGCAGAATTTCTGCGGCATCTGGTCATTTAGGGGTGCAGAATTTCTGCAGCATCCGATCATTTAGAGGATGCATAATTTCTGCGGCATCTGGTCATTTAGGGGGTGTAGAATTTCTGCGGCATCTGGTCATTTTAATAGGGGGTGCAGAATTTCTGCAGCATCTCATCAATTAGGAGGGTGCAGAATTTCTGCGGCATCTCATCATTTAGGGGGGTGCAGAATTTCTGCGGCGTCTCATCATTTACGGGGGTGCAGAATTTCTGCGGCATCTCATCATTTACAGGGGTGCAGAATTTCTGCGGTATCTTGTCATTTAGTGGGTGCAGAATGTCTGCGGCATCTGGTCATTTTAATAGCGGAGCTCCGACGGCCCGAAGGGCCGTCAAGCGGAGCACCATACCTATAGAAACCCGTCAACTGCTTTTCTCATGGTAAAAATGGCTAGCGGTATTGCTCGTGGGCGCGTACGCACGACGACGACGACGACGACGACGACGGAGTCGCCCAATAATTAATAATATCCTAATAATAATCATAATAATCCAACATGGCGGCCATACTCCACCTGGCCCAGCTGACCAGCTACTTTACAGCGTACATCTTTGATACTGGACATCCATCTTATAGCCAATTGACACCTGTCAAAACAAGGTATCCGCTGACCAGTGTAACCTGACCATATCGCGGGCTCAAGTTAAGACCTCATCGAGGGCAGCTGTTTTTTTTGAAGTTGACCGCTGACCAGGTACTTGCTTTCGATTGGATCGCAGGCTCAAGCCAAGTGTGGGACACCCAAACCAAATCGAGGCCGTTAAAATTTTTCGCGCGCTTTCTGCGGCTGGTAATTTCACATTCAGTTGGTTTCTTTATTTTGAGCAAAACAACTTCATCTTCTTCGATCGAAGTTTTCTTTCGCGTAAAAAGCATAAAGATCAAGAACTTGTCTAAAGATACTCATAGGTGAATTTTCAAGTGATGAAAGGAAGGACGGAAGATTTTTCTCAGGAAAAGTTTCAAAGATTGTGCGGTTGAAAACAGTATAATTCAACGCTTCAAGGGCTTTCACTTCACCGCGGCATCTTGCATCTCACCAAGAAAAGTCACTTAACAGTTCACCGGTATTAATGGGAGGAATGAGTAGCTCAAATTCTGTGGAAGAAGCTCTTTCTTTGGACAAACCGTTCGCTATTTTTGCGGATGCTTGTTTTTACTTTACTGAAGCTTACGCATTTTCAAGTGGTAGAAACCTCTACAACACAGGACAGTGAGGTAAATTAAATAAATAGAAGCTTAACATTTGGTTTAATCGTTGTTACTTTTGTTCAGGAATGAAACTTGTATTTTTCTCTCGAATGGATATAAATAACAATCATCTGTACTCGTTTTGGACGCAAAGAAGTAGTTGAATTGTTTGTTTGTTTTGTTACGTTGTTTTCTTTGCAAGCGAACGAGTGTTTTTACTCGGCTTGGCTGACTGTTTTTCGACCTTGGTTCCTCACAGTAGCGTTAATCGCAATGAGTCCTCGTAAAATTAAGCATTAAAGGGGAGACTCGAGCTCGAGTAAAAATAAGAAATCCGATCAAATGCATGTGCATGTGCACTTCTCAAAATCTGACATTAAGTCGTCAAAATGCTGCCAAAACAGTCAAAACCCAGCGCGCTTCACTTCGTCAAGTCTTTAAGAGATCTTCGTCGAAAGCAGCCTGTAAACAACAATTAAGTTTCGCCGTCTTTAAACATGTCGTTTGTTTGAACCGGTAAGAATCAGCGTTTGGATGTTAAAAACAGCGAAATGGGTTGACTGGCTGGCTGGTTTTGATAAATTTTAAAGTGGACGGGTCTGCGAGAGAAATGCTCGTTTCGTTTGGCAAGCGCTTTCTTCGTTATCTGGATGATGTTTTGCCACTGAGAATCATTAATTGAAGAAGGTTCTTCGGAAGACATGGGAAGTAACAGTAAAACCATCAAAGCACTTAAGTGTTTTGTGTAAGCCAAGGAAAGATTTTGTGGGAAATGGCTCTATTATTCAGCTCTGTCGCATTCCGAGTGATTGCTGTCTCAGTGATTCCTGTTGACTGCTCTAAACGATCAGGTACGGACCTCTTTTTTGTCTTTTCTACGGACATTTATGTCAAATCTGCTAAGGAAATTTTCTAGCTTAATACAAGATAGTTTTGTTACCTGTCCAATTTCTGCACCTTCTCCAAGAATCTTCGAAGAAATATTATTCATATTGTGCTTTGTTTTCTTGTAATAAGTCTTATGTTTGTTGTTATATTGTTTCTGAACCGCGGTCAATTCCTGTTGACTGCTGTAAACGAAGAGTTTGTACCCTTTATTTTTTTTTTCTAGGGGCATTTATGTCAAAATAAATACCGATTTTCCTAGCTTTATCATTACAAGCTATTTTAATTACTAGCTAGTCTTGTTTAATTTCTCCACCTTCTCCTTCTTCGAGCAAACACTCGCCGGCATCGTACTTTGTTCGCTTGCAGTGTTTTTGTTTTGTTTTGTTTTGTTTTTGATCCGCTTTGAATCCCTTTACGCTTTCATCTCAAAGTAGTTAGACTCAAGAATGTCCGTCTTTTTTTTTTCTTTTTTGCAATCGTTTACTATCGAAAACTCTTCGTTTTCCCTGCTGCTGCTCAATTGTTTTGGACACAAATTAAACTGGCCCAAATAAACTCTTGCGAAGTTGCTCGGTGAGAGTGTGCAGCTCCGATTCTAGGCTTGGCATGGCTAAATATATATATGGCCTTCAGCTTTTCTTTTTTTAATCGCTACATAACAGACTGGAATGGTGTTCCATCGAACATCATGCATGCACCTTCTTTAAGCAGTTTTAAGTCCTATCTATTACATTATTAGTGTCAATTTTAAATCAGATGTAGCTTGTGAGTGACAAGTATGTAATTTAATTAGGTTTGCTTTGGATTACTTCATGATTTTTAGTCTCAATCTCAAATCAGGGGTGACTTGTAAGAGACAAGTATTTGATTTAATTTGATTAGGTTAGCTTTGGGCCACGTTTAAATTTCACCTCTTAGTTTTTAGAATGTGTAATATTAGATAATATTCTTTGTATGGGAATTTAGTTTCTCCCAATTATTCTCCAGTCATGCACTTTTTTGTTTTGTATCAACTTAGTTGTATTCACATGACAAAGTATTATTAAACTTAAAACTTAAAATTAAACTTAAAGTAAGCTCTTTCTCATCAATGTACACATCCTTTGGACTTCCTCCTCCTGCATACAGTCTTTCAATTAATTTTATTAGTAGCTGGTCACACCAATCTTGTGGGATGTTTGGATGACATTTGGCATTAATGTTTAATGGAATCTCTGATGTTTGATGAAGTATGTTAAGATCAAGTTAAGATGGCTAACGGATTTCCAGCACTTTTGCTTTGATGAATCACCTTGATAGTGGTATCAACCAAATGCCCAATATTAATATTATTATCAAGTTGTTTGGTCTTGCACTTAACTGGCCAGAAGAGCAGCTGGATTTCTTTTTGAAAACACTGTAGGTGCATTGAGTGATGAGCTTAATGTTAGCAAGCAGTTTTTTTTTGTAATAGTAAGGTCAAGAAGTAATTGATCAAAATAAATATCTTGGTCTTAATTCATGGCATCTAAATATTTTTATTGATTTCCATGTATCTTTCTTTCATAATTTTTGTGAGGCATACATATATCCAGAGGATACACAATTTCCGATTTCTGACTGTCTCATGGGAGGCTGTGGATAATTGAAATTGCATTCATTATGAAGTGATGATCTGAATCACTATATATCTGATGTGATACTGATTCCAAGGAGCAATCACTAGGTTTCTCCACCAATTTCTAGTGGCTCTAAACCATACCTAAGTAGCTAAGTATGTAACTAAGTTGCCTACAGTTGAACGGGGAAACAGACCTGTCCTTAGGTATTGCTCTAACATGTTAAGAAATGTTTTGTTTTAAAAATTTATAGATGAAAACTAGCTTTGCAGGTTCTTTTTTACACAAGGTATTAAAGATTATTTTAAAAAAAACCTACCTCAATATTTTTATTTTGCTTTTTTAACATCTCCAAACTCAGTTTGGAAAGGAATTTTTATTACCTTACTCAATAGAACGCTTGTTTTTAGGAGGGATGGGGGTCCAAATTCGTAAAAGGGGATTCATATCTGCTAGCAGTTCTGGACTAGGGGGTCCAAATCTGATCCACAAGCAGATCTGGACTGGAGGGTGCAAATCCACGTGGGGTCCAAATCCACTGTGCCACTGGCTCAGATCACCTTTCCATACTATTTTCTACAGCATTGGGTCTGTGGCTTGAGTGAGGTCAGATGGGTGATATGACAAGCAGACTATATGTAAATGCCAGTAGAAAAAGAATGCTTTTGGAGCTCCGCTTTTAGGCTTGGCTAAATATATATATTAGGTTCTGCGGCATCTCATCATTTAAGGGGGTGCAGAATTTCTGCGGTATCTGGTCATTTAGGGGGTGCAGAATTTCTGCGGCATCTGGTCATTTTAATAGGGAGCTGCAGAATTTCTGCAGCATCTGATCATTTAGGGGATGCAGAATTTCTGCGGCATCGACATCCACCCATCAACCTATGGTCCGCAGATTTTTTGTAGGATTCAACCCAAATGATTATCACTACAGTGATGATATTCAATTTTCTCGGACATGCTCCACATTGCAGAAATAAATAAGTCCTTTTAGTTGATTCTTAAAAAGCGTCCGCGAAAACACACTAATTTCAACGTTTCTTAAAAATCTGCCGACAAAAACTATAGATTTATCTTAAAAAAAGCTATTTTGGAAAAACAAAATATTTTGGAAAGCGTTTGTTGTCACAACGTAGTGATAATGTGTCAATAGCACTAACTGGTGTACTTTGCGCAATCATCACAGCCAACAAACCGACTGCAATTCCCGAATTCCGCTACATATCAGGCATATCACCGTTCGTTTGGCAGCGAAGCCCAAAATGCTAGTCTTTTGGCCAAAGAATAACATCAAAAATTACACATTTTTGTGGTCAACTTTTTAATAAAAAGCATTGTCTAAATATCAACATTCTGCATTTACAACAAACCTCAAGCGCTCTCCTTAGTATCTGCTATGAAAGTTTTCTCTCACATTTTCTGCCAGCCACGCTTCAGCCCGTTTCTCCTGTGTGTCAACTTGCCTCGTTCACGCCCGAAAAGAATTCTGGGTAATTCCTTTACACCAACAACATAGAACTCTCCTTCGGTTCATTTCATAGTATTTTTTATTGGTGTTGAGCCACCCGGTGCTACCAGCAAAATATTGCATCGATTAGTTTTTTTTACCGGTCAAAACTAGCCCAAATTGCCTTCCGAAATCCACTCGAAGAATGGCAAGAGAGACAGGTTCCATTTTGAGTCACCATTCTTACAACAGAGCATGTTTGGCATCTCCGTCAGCATGAAACCGTCTCTCACCTCTGGCTTCTTTCAAAGCCTTGCCGTTACCCACGTTGTAGCTTAATGATGCCAGACTGGGGGCTTCTGCAGACGAAAAAAGCTCAGAAAACCACCCTAAAAGCGACAATTTTAGAGCAATTCCACTCGAAAAACAACAGCCACTTGCGTGCATCACGTGGCACTGAAGTCTGAGTCCCCAGTATTTCCAGACAGCAGATATTTTGGTACTAACTCCATATACGGAGAAGATAAGTGTCCCAGACTATTAACTGCCCAAAATGTGTTGAATTAAATAGCACCACCCCCTTGGTACGCAAAGGGTTAAGATAAGCCAATACTCATAAACGCTTGTATATATAAATATAAAAAAAAAGCCCTAAAGCATTTAGTCATTGGGTATTTAATTTAGAGGGCGAAAGGCGGTCGTATAAATGTGACGAGAGCTTCTGCCAGTGTCGCGAGCGTTTTTTACCTGTAACGGGAAGGATTTGTTACTGAAGTACTTCAGTGATAAACGTGTTTATGCCAACTGTGGAACTTCAACAACAAAGGGGAATTCACTCCTTTGCAACTGACATCTGAGATCTGACAATTCAAATGATGAGTTGGTGCGTTTAGGGAACAAAGACTCGTAACAAAAGGTTTTTTTGTAAAACTTAAAATTCAGCCTTGACGTAAATTCAATCTGGTTCTGATAAATCACTATTTTGTAAAACATTTCTTGAAAAGATTGTCAAAATTGAATCATGGATTTATCACGTTGTTACCTAAGGGCTGCCTGTGAAATAACTGGACTTGCGTACCTGACAGGAAATCACTGACCTCTAGTTGTCTTCAGTCCTGCTTCTGTGCACAGCTTACATGAGTAGCGCCTCTACACAATCGGATGTTTTCGAATCTACATATGACAACTTATTGGACAAAGTTAACTGTGTTTCTCTATATAAAGACGTATACACAATATGTTAATAATAATAACAATAATAATAATAATAATAATAATAATAATCTTAAAAAGTTTGTTTTCAACTAAATATCATATCTACATGAGGAATATGTTTACTCTCCCTACCCCCTCCTATAACTTACGTGGTAACTACATCCTGACACTCCCTGTACGTAAAACTACTGCTTATGGCCTTCGCTCCTTTATCATGCAGCTAAACAATGGAACTCACTGCCGGATGTTGTTCAAACTGCTAACTTTAAACGCATTACCTAGCCTTATAAATTTTGTAACTTCTGCCTATAGTATTTTCATAATATTGTACAAAGATTTATTTCAATTTAGCCATTAATTGTAAATATTATACAGAATCGTAGTTTATAAGTTATTGTATATTTTGTCGATTTTTTTTGTTATTGTTTTCTCGAAAAAATTAGCTTTTATAATAGCTACTCTTAAATTCGAGAAAAATAAAGTTTATGTATGTATGTATGTAAATGTATGTTGTACAGTTCTATGATTTTCTCACAGAAGAATGGAAGCATCGAAGTGGTTAAAACCAACGCCATTTTAATTAAACTGTGCCCTTGTCTGTAAGCCATTTTACTTTCTTCAGCTTGACTAAGGGCCTGTTCACATGGAGGTGGGGCACCCCAGGAAGTTGAGGTCCCCCATCTAGGTGGGGCTACCAATCTCTCCATACAATCTCTCTTTATTTCTCGATCGCGTTCACATGTGAGGTGGGGTACCTCACCGAGGCGGGTTACCCGGTCAGCCAAAGCGGGTAACCCACTTAGCTGGGGTAAGTTTTCCTCCATGTGAATGCTGGAGGTGGGGTGGGGTGACGTTCATCCGGGCAATTGTCACTGAATTCTTTTGTTAATATACGTTCTTAGCGACCACGCGATAGCATTTTAAACCTCACCCCAGCACCCCCGGGTTGCATGTGAAGGCTACAATCTCAGACAGAAAATAATGAGCAGTAATAACCCCCTCCCCCCCCCCCCCCCTCCCAATCAATAGGGAGCTTTAGCAACGACGACGGCGACGGCAACGAAAACGTCACTTCAAAATAGAACTTCTCGTTTTTGTAACGCTTTCGCTATTATTCCAATTTCTTTAACTTGGAAAGGACTGGCGAACTATTCAGGGCGTAAATTGTTATGAACGCCATTAAAGTAAGGAAAAAGAAAGAAAACTTTACAGTCACACGCTCCCGTTCTCGCCAAAACCTAAAATTTGGTCATTTCACGTTGTTGCTTTGCAGAGGACGAGAAAGAAATCGTTTTGCTCATTAAGGCTATTGTTTTGTGGCGTTCTCGTTGCCGTTGCCGTCGTCGTTGCTAAAGCTCCCTAATGATGAATTCGCGCTCAACCCAAAACGCGCCATTTTTTACATCATTGAAATGGGGGGAGGGGCGGCCTAAAGTTTTCATTTGAATTGTCCACGATTGTGTCCACGATTGCAACGTGAAAAAACAGCAGGCTGCAATAATTAGGAGTTTATCTGTCAGCGCAATTAACGCGATAAGTAAATGGTCTCGACGCAGTCACACGCGTCACAACTTGACGGTAGAACCATGTATAGGTATCGCAGTTGGGGTATTTTCGGTAACACAGACTAAATAAAAGGAGTTATTCTTCGGACAAATCACCAGATCTTTGCCGGGAGTAATAAGGGATCATATCAGGACTGGAAAATCTACGACAACACGCCATCGAGAAAAATAATAGCCGACGAAAAGAAAGGCACTATAAACTTTGAAAACTGCCGCCTCGAAGTCCTCACCTAAGTTCTACAGAGAACATTTTTAACATTGTGCCTAAGAAGTCGGAGAAAAATGCGCTTGATGGGAGTATTAAACGTGAATCGTATGAAGAGTTCTGTGATAGAGTACAGAGAGCAGTTTATGCTATCCCAGGAGTTGATTTTTAAAACGACAGAGTCTATGAATGGTCGTATTTCCGAGGAGATCAGCAATACGAAACCATGGTGAAAGACTTACGGACTTAATTGTTCTCCCCGTGCACTATGTTTAAACCGGATACTTTTACGTTTTAGTTACGGTTTAAGATACATTTCATGCGCTTTAAGAGGGTCTTCCACTCAAGACCACCTTTTTCTCCAAAGTCAAACTAACTCAGTAGAAATTACCATCATGCAACTTGTCGCCATGAATGATGACAAACGCAACGATGAATGAGTCTCATGTTGCCATAGCAACAGAACAAGCTTTTGTCAGTTGTCTTTAATAGTCCTTCCTTGGTAAAAATAATTGAGCAGGAACACTTAGTCAGTGAGGAAAGAAACAATTTTTTTACATATTATGTATGTATTGATCTATGCTGTGAACCTGCACTTGTGGACTGACTCTGGTTATTTGTAGAGAGAAAAATCTTCAAAGTTTCACTTTGCCAAAAATGGGTATTTTCTGCCCATGCCTCCCATCAGTCTTTCAAATGTTATGAAAGAACAATTCAACAGATTGGCTTTATTTTGGTTCACTGCATAGAAGGTTTGTGTACCTCTAATTTTTATCCCTAAAAAGCTGGTAAAAGTAAAATCATGAAAAGCAAATAATTGTTGCCATCTACAAATTGCATGCCAGTTTCAAAGGGTCACAAAACAATTGCTGTGGTCAGGTTTTGCCATCTTTTCCAGCAATATCACAGCAAAAGTGTTTGTTACGCATGGGGATAAGGGTAAAAAATCAAACAGGCATAACAGTGCACTTCTCCAGCAAAGTAATAGCATACAGATGGGATGTAAACAACATATCAGCTCAAAACTAGTGCAAGAATTAAATGAAAATCTTACCAGACCAGACAGTGAGTTCAAATGAGCCGAGTACGGCCACGTGACCAGGAGTCATGTGACAAGATACATGCATAATGATACCCAGTCCTCCATCAAATCTTTGGAGAAATAAGAGTTTTAATATCCCCCCCCCCCCCCCCCCCCCCCGTCCCCTCCTACTCACTTTTAGCAAAAAAAGCTCATGGTTTCCTCATATGCTCTTCCGTGGAAGACCTCCTTAAGGTTTTATTTGCGACGATTTAAAATGGTTTTCGACGATTTAAGCGATCATTGAAAGGAACAATGAGCTATGCCTATTATTTTACTTCACTGGTACAAACCGTGGTAAATCGTACAAAAACGTCAGTAACAGCTTGTAAATCGTCCCATTTGATATCTTCAGAAATGAAAATCGTGTTAGATTCATTTGTATAAAGAAAACGATTGCACAGAAAGAAACTATTCGATAAACAAATATAGTGAAAGACATATACAACTTTTTAATTAAAGGTGCTATAAACTGAATGACGCACTGGCACAGCGCGCGCGGAGGCCGTCAGAGCGATATGCATCCCCGATATTCTTGAGTTCAAGACAGCTTCTTGCGTTTGTTTTATTTTTTCCTTTCTTTTTTTTTTTTTTTTCTTTTTGTCATTTTTGCCAGTGAAAGTTAAACTTAAACTTGTTTTGGCAGGTAAAATACCGTGATAAAATATAGCTTGTATCAACTGTGAACGTGTTGTTATATCCTTAAATTTCTTAAATTTCTGTTAAGTCATTTTTTTCGGAGTAAATTAATTGTTAACATGGTTACTTAGTATTTGTGCGAAGATGCAACGGTAACTTTATTTTGCAGTTGCCGCACAATAGAAGAATAAAAATTAATGTTGGCCTTCACTTTTGGGCAATGCTCATAACACGCCATTATGCGCGCCTCTTCAATTTTCATATCAGTAATCAGTAGTGACATAACACTCACCAAAGAACAGCAAACAAACCATATTATCCTTTCCCTGTTGCAATCATGTTTTCAGTCGCTCGCAGAGTCCAGTCTTTTCGATTGGCTAACTTTAGTTCTGTTCTATTTAGTTATTCACGGTGCGCCGGCAGCTTTCACCTTTTGGCATGCAATCTATTTAGTCTCTATATATACTTTGGTAACGACAGTATGGTCCTCCCACAATCTCGGAAAGAATAAAATGAGAAGTAATAACCCTCTCCCCCCCAAATCAATGATGAATTCGCGCTCAACCCAAAACGCGCCATTTTTTACATCATTGAAATAGGGGAGGGGCGGCCTAAAGTTTTCATTTGAATTGTCCACGATTGTGTCCACGATTGCAACGTGAAAAAACAGCAGGCTGCAATAATTAGGAGTTTATCTGTCAGCGCAATTAACGCGATAAGTAAATGGTCTCGACGCAGTCACACGCGTCACAACTTGACGGTAGAACCATGTATAGGTATCGCAGTTGGGGTATTTTCGGTAAAAAAGACTAAATAAAAGGAGTTATTCTTCGGACAAATCACCAGATCTCTGCCGGGAGTAATAAGGGATCATATCAGGACTGGAAAATCTACGACAACATGCCATCGAGAAAAATAATAGCCGACGAAAAGAAAGGCACTATAAACTTTGAAAACTGCCGCCTCGAAGTCCTCACCTAAGTCCTACAGAGAACATTTTTAACATTGTGCCTACGAAAAAATGCGCTTGATGGGAGTATTAAACGTGAATCGTATGAAGAGTTCTGTGATAGAGTACAGAGAGCAGTCTATGCTATCCCAGGAGTTGATTTTTAAAACGACAGAGTCTATGAATGGTCGTATTTCCGATGAGATCAGCAATACGAAACAATGGTGAAAGACTTACGGACTTAACTGTTCTCCCCGTGCACTGTGTTTAAACCGGATACTTTTACGTTTTTGTTACGGTTTATGATACATTTCATGCGCTTTAAGAGGGTCCTCCAATCAAGACCACCTTTTTCTCCAAAATCAAACTAACTCAGTAGAAATTACCATTATTCAACTTGTCGCCATGAATGATGACAAACGCAACGATGAATGAGTCTCATGTTGCCATAGCAACAGAACAAGCTTTTGTCAGTTGTCTTTAATAGTGCTTCCGTGATAAAAATAATTGAGTGATTTTTGGTCATATTTGGGAAGAGATAATTTTTCTAGAAGGATTTGTTAAATTTAGGGAAATAGAGAATATTGAAGATTTAATAAAGGTTTAAAATTGGAATTTGGAGTGGAAAATTAGTAGATGGACACCAAAACAGTTCCCCAGCAACCTTCAGTTCCCTTGTGCCCTTGTGGACTGACTCTAGTTATCTGCAGAGAGAAAAATCTCAAAACTTTCACTTTGCCAAAAATGGTGAAGGTAAAAGTGTGGAAAGTAAATAATTTTTGGCATCTACAAATTCCATGCCAGTTTCAATTTTCATACTGGCATAGGTCAAGGAAAAATTGCTGTGGTCAGGTTTTGCCATCTTTGCAATTCTCCAGCAAAGTGAAAACAACATATCCGCCCCAAATTAGAAAAATAGAAAATCTTACCTCGCAAACGAGCAATCTGTACAAATCTTTTTTCAACTGAATCCTTTATTCAAAGAGTAAACGTTACAAAACAGCTCTTCTGCTTCCAAATTAAAGAGGAAGTTTGGAGAAAAAAAGGCAAACAAGACCTCCATCAGCTCCCTTTTTCGATCAGCAATCTCAGCCATGCAGCGAAACAGTAAGACTCTGACCCTGTTGCATCCTGGGAGATTTCACATGTCTTTGAGCGGGAAAGTTTCCTCTAAAACAATTTACCATTTTCTTTTAAGTCTCAGACCAAGCTTTAATCCTGCACCAAAAGTTGTTCGGGCACCTTCAGCATTCAACGAAACTTCTGCCAGTGAAGATTGGAGCCCGGTGAGACAAGGCACATCTGCTTTTAGGCTCCTTGTCCACAAACAACAAACTTTCAGCAGATTGAGCGAGCCATTCGAGCAAACTTTGTTGTATTCGCAGTGCCAATACGCGATTCTTTGGCATTGGCCAGGTTTAAGCCTTTTCAGCCCTTGATGATGAGCTCCGGCACCAGCAAATGACCCAAAA